>JAGXJF010005700.1:0-393990 GCA_019208055.1 Stipa capillata | reverse complement strand
CATTTACTAGTAAATGAAAAAGTACGATAGAACAAAATTTAGTACGCTAAGAAAAAAGTTTCATAAGTCTGGAACAAGACAAAAATTAGCTATTTGACTAACAAGAATCACGGCAAAGAAAGCCTGGCATAGGAGGAAAAAAAACTTAAAAGTTGACAATAAAAAGGAAAAAGAAAGAAAGAACTAGCACGTGAGATAGTAACTTAAGTTTTTGCGTTCCTTCCATTGCAACAAAGTTTCACTTGCTCAGTTGGTTACGAGAATCAAGTACTTCACCGTGTGACCGAAATAGCCTCTCGCTTCGTTGCACCTTTTCACGCCTGGAATTGTTAGTGGGCCGCGCGGGCGACGAAACCGATCCAAATGAGTAAAGACTCCGATAAAAAAAAGATACGAACTCCGAGAGTAAAAACTCCCGACAAAAAACGATCCAGAATGTCCATATACACGGCTGGGAGCACCGATGAGCGAGGCGATGGACGGCCGTCTTAGGGCTAGTTGTTTTCCAGATTTCAGAGCAATTTTAGTCTGAAAAATCAGAAGTTAAAAAGAACTCATATTTTCTCTCTGATTCTCGGAGTAGCTGCTTCTCCCCTCACGTGTACTAGCCGATTCTCCAACCAGCAGCCAGTTCCGCCGATTCCCGAGCTTCTCTTAAGAAAAAAGGTTCGCTTTGGGCATTTGCCCCTAATTTTCCTCGAAATAACGGGCAAACTGCCATCTCAAAATCCGAACCCTACACAGCCGGCCTCTACCGTTCTCCTCTCCCTTCCCGAACGAGCCAGCCGCCGCTGCCAAATCTCACCCCGCCTCCCCTCCTCCCTCCTCCCGCTCGCCGCTCCCTCCCCCTCCTCCCGCCCGGCGCCGTCGCCAACCTCCTCCGTGTTCAACCGCCGTTCGCCTCCCCTCCTCCCCCCGCTTGCCGCCCCCGCAGTGGACCCCCCTCTTCCCCCGCCTCCCCTCCTCCCTCCCCCGCTCGCCGCGCCCTCTACTGCCCGACGCCGCCCTCCACTGCCCGACGCCGTCGGCCTCCATAGCCCTCCACTGCTCGACACCACTGTCTCCACTGCTCGCCGCCCAAGCTCGATGCCACCGGCCTCCACAGCTCGCCGTCCGAGCTCGACGCCACCGGCCTCCACAGCTCGACGCCGCCGGTCCTCCACTGCTCAGCGCCCGAGCTCGACGCCACCGGCCTCCACAGCTCGACGCCGCCGGCCTCCACCGTCCTCCACTGCGTCAACCGTCGCCGTCCTCCACTAGGTGAGCTCCGCTTCTCCTCATCTCTCTGATCTGTGAGTGCTTGATATGATGTGTGTGCTTGGTATGATGATGTGTGTGCTGCGTGTACTACTGTGGATGTGCTAATCAGCCTCCATGTAGATCATTAGATCAGTAGATACTTTCGTACTTTTCGTTCAGGTCTGGTGCAGATGGGAATTGCAGGTTTTGTTCATATCATTCACCTCACATTGAACAATTTTGACATGCATGTTGTAGATGGAAAAAGCCAAGTCGAACAAAGCAATTTGGGATAGTGCGGCTCATTCCATTTATCTTAATGCGTGCATAGAAGAAGTGCGAGCAAATAACCGTCCCGGCGCGTTTTTGTCCCCACTTGGATATGAAAATTTGACTAGAAAGTTCAATGAGCGCACAAAGAGGAACTATTCACGAATGCAATTAAAAAACAGGTGGGATGCATGTAGAAAGGAATATAGTGTATGGAAGACATTGCTTCAAAAAGCATCTGGCCTAGGAAGAGATCCTTTTATGAACACCATTGATGCTAGCGAGGAATGGTGGGCATTGGAGTTAAAGGTATCATCGTTATCATAACATTTTTTTTCAAATATTGTGTAGTTTTGCCCGTATCATTGGAAATAATGTGTAGTTGTGATATTTCATTGCAGGTATGCCCGGAGGCTGCCAAGTTTCGGCTTGCTCCACTAGCGGAGGAGGACAAAATGACAGAGGTTTTTTGATGCTTGTTGTGTCACAAATGAGCATGCGAGGGTGCCAACTCCCACATTTCAAGCTGGTCCCTCTCAAGTGAACATTTTGGATGATGATTCTGGCTGTGAAGGTGTGGATGCTCAAGTTACACCTCGCTCTACTCGTGGTAAAGGTGGGAAGAAGAGGGCATGCCCTTATTCACCTAGTCCTAAAGTGAATGAAAAGAAGTCTCGTGAGAGTGCTAAAAATGAGGCATTTGTGCGTATGGTGGATATGTTTCAGAGAAGGGAACAGAACAGAATGTCAAGTGAGAGTGCTAAAAATGAGGCATCTGTGACATCTCAGATGACTGTTGATCCGGCGAGACAGGAGATTAGGGAGATGATGGCTCTAGTGGTTGCAGATGGAGCTGTGCCTGGTGGTGATGAGCATTTCTATGCTTCACAACTTTTCTTGAAAAAGGAATATCGTGATGTTTTCGGAACTTTGGAGGCCTTCGAGCCTAGTGTGAGGCTAGGATGGCTTAGGAGGACATGGGCACACAAAAATAAGTAGAACCAATGATGCTTTATTTGCTATCTTGTATCGTTCAGAACTAAGTTATTTGCTATGAACTTTGTATTGTAATGTGTGAACTAAATTATTTACTATGAACTTTGTATTGTAATGTGTGAACTAACTTATTTGCTATGAACTTTGTATTGTATTGTTTTTTGCTATCCACTTTGAATTATATTAATGTCAACCTCTTTTGTGCTATCAACTTTTTATGTGGCAGATGGATATGTCAAATGAAGAAGAAGAAGAAATTGACTTCGGCATCTTGGCATTTGCTTGGGATATGATGTCAAATGAGAGACTGCCATACGCACAAAGAAGATTGCCAATCATGACAGGGATCCAATGGGTGGAAGAAAATGAGCAAGTTCTAAAAAAAATTTGCGCTATGTTTAGAATGAGGAGATCAGTGTTTCGCCCACTACATGACCTTTTGGTCGAGAGGTATGGTCTTAAGGCAACTTGCAACATTTGCACCAAAGAAGTATTAGCACTCTTTTTATGGACTTTGGGGACATGTCAGACCACTGATAATGTTGTAGATCGGTTTGCACATAGTCGTTCTGTCACTAACAAAAAGTTTCACGAGGTTTTGAAGTGTGTAGACCGCATGGCTGGTGATTACCTAAGACCAACGGATCTATCTTTCTCCGAACCTCATCCCATACTTAGAAGTACAAAATTTTGGCCTCATTTCAAGAATGCTATAGGAGCCATAGATGGAACATATATTCCTATGATTGTGCCTAAGGAGTTGGAGTCCCAACACAGGAATAGGAAAGGTTACACAAGTGAAAATGTTATGGTGGTGTGTGATTTTGATATGAGGTTCACTTTTGTTGTTCCTGGATGGTCTGGATCTGTTCATGACACACGTGTATGGAGCGATGCTATTGTTCAGTATGAGCATTTTTCACAACCCCCAACAGGTAATCACTTGTATATGCATGTTCTCTATAAGCGATGCTATGTTCTCAATTTCTAATGTTCTTTGTGATTTCATTGTAGATAAATACTACCTTGTGGACTCCGGATATCCAAACAGAGTTGGATATCTAGCACCATATAAAGGGCAACGGTATCATGTACCAGAGTTCCAACAACACCCTCCGAGGGGGAGACACGAGACATTCAACCATCGTCATTCGTCTTTAAGAAACGTCGTCGAAAGATCATTTGGTGTTCTCAAGATGAAATGACGAATTCTTCTTGGCATACCACGGTACAAACTGGAGACCCAAAAGATGATCGTCACTGCATGCATGTGTCTGCACAACTACATTCGCGATAGCAAGTTACGTGATGAGCATTTCGACAAGTTTGACAATGACGAGTATGTGCAACCTCCCGTACCGTTTTCAGGTGTGAACGTTCAAGCACCCTTAGATGATGGTACCATGGCCGCAACACGTGAGGCTATTGCTGCGAGTATCGTACCTTGAGATTTGTTAAGAAGAAAACATTACAACCTTCTTTTATTGTAATATTTAGCACTTTATGATGTTCGGAAATTATTTTGGTGCTCACATTCGCGGTAAAACAGTACGAAATAACTCAGTGTTAGCTTCTCAGCACTAAATTTCATTCCAAGGGTATTATAGACATTTCAACAGATAACTCAAACAACAATCTCATATTGCAACAACTAAAAAGAACCGGACTGCAAATTCTCAGGGATTCTGCACACAGCTGATTCTCTGGGTAGTTTCTCAGAATCTGATTATGTACAATCTGCAGCTAAAAAGAACTCACCCTTAAGTCTTACCGGAGTTCCGGCAATTCGTCTGTTCAGCCGTCTTTACTAGGGTCCACCAAATTAAATTTTCTTATTCGACTATAAACGCGTGGCATCACTTCTTATTACGCACTCCATTTGCGTTGGATGTTACTTGTTTTGAAAGGATATTTGAGTACAGACGTTCGAACTTAAAAATCTCGCCTCGCTCTCTTCATTTGCATTCTCAACTGCACGGATAGCATCGATCAAAGCCGTCAGCCAACTTTCCCGGGAAAAGCAACTGGCCACTTGCAACATACTGTCTCCAGAAATTGTTTACAAGTACAGGCATTGTAACAGTGCTCAAAATTTGCAAAGTTCTAAAAATTTGAAACCTTTTCTAGGTCGTATTCTTTCTTCCTCAGCCTATCTCCTCCTCTCTTGGCCCGCTTGGCCCAGCACCGCCTCCATCTTCTTCCCGTTGCGCCGCCTGTGCCACCGTTGCCACCGCACGTTGCCCCGCCCGCCGACCGACGCCGGTAACGGGATGAGTCCGTCCTTCTGCAGTGGCTCCACTACCGAGGCCGCTTCCCCACGTGTCCTCCTCCCCTTCTCCAGCTCAGCGCCACCGCTCTCCCTCCCTCTCGCTCACTCTTTTTCTCTCTACTACCCGCCTCCGCCGAGCTCGCCACCCGAGCCAGCACGTCTGCCAGGCTGCGCGAACGTCACAGGAGCTCCGGCGAATTCATCCCCTCGAGGCCAGTCCCGGTGCCTCGAGCTCCGCGCTCCCGATCGACGCCGCCGGCTATAAAAGCCAAGCTCCCGAACCCCTCTCCTCCCCTCCCCGAGCTCCTCCTCACGCGCCTGAGCACCCCTTCAAATCTCCCGAGCTCTCCACATCTCCTGACCAACTGCCCGAACTCCTCCATCGTCCCCTCTCCTCCCCGAGCACTGGCGAACTTGCCACCACCGCCTCCGGCTCCGGCGAGGTAGACCCGAACTGCCCCACCGTCGCCGAGCTTCCCCACGGTACCCCCTCATCTTCTTTCCAAAAATGGAATCCCTTGCCTCCTTAGACCCTTCCAGAGCGGTCAATTGCGGCCGGTGACCCTCACCGGTGACTAATTTTCCTCCCTGTTGCCGGCGACCGCCCCTCCCCTGCCTCCCCTCTGTTCCCCGAATCGGGCTGGCACCCTCTCCCATTAGCAGGCCAGCCCGGCTCCCTCTTGGCTGGTTCCGAACATAGCGGGCCGGTACAGGCCGGCCCAGTTCTCTTTTCTTTTCTTTTCTTTTTATTTTCTTTTTTGTTTATCTGTTGGGCCGAAGCCCAATAGCAGCCTAATATCCGAACACTTTGAGCCCAACTAATTAGAAATTCTTTTTCTATTTATTTTTCTTTTTCTGTTAAACCTTAAACCCAAGCCCTAGGCCCAACCCTAGCCCATATCCAGCCCAACCCACACCCAGTCCGGTCCAATCCGAGGGCCCTAATAGGCCCAATATTATTTTGCGAGCCGGGTCCGACCCGTCGGGCCCGAAACCCTAAAAACACTATTATATACCGTTTCGATCGTCTCGACGACACGGTTCTGATTTTCCACCCGTTACTCCAAATTCTCACTTTTAACACCCGACACCCACAAAACCCTCCCACATCCTATATATTCCGATTTTTCTCTGAAACCCTAACCCCGCATCCTACATCTTCTTTTATCCTTTCAACATTCCAGTTCCGACCTCACACCCCCACTTCCTGTTTTTAGTATTATTTTCAAATTAATTTACATTTTGCTCCCAGCTCGCATTCGTTGAGCTTGGACTTATATATGTTTGTGTGTGCTTGGATCTTTTTGCAACTAGGAAACGATAGTGACGATCTGATGCTAGGCAAGGATCCCGACGGCGAAGGATTTCCTGAAGACTTTGATCCAACAGACCCCCGTGCAGTAGGCAAGTCACACTTCTTGTTCATGTTGAACCCACATGCCATTCTATTTACTGTACTACTAGTTTAGTTAATTACTTTTCGCATGTTAATTTCATACGTGTTATTTTTTAATGACGTGATTGCTTACTTAAACCTACCACCCCACAGCCTAGTTAATTTTTATAAGCCATATTCACCTTGGGAACCTTAGGATGAAAATAATTCATATCAGTTCCTTTCACCGGCGGTAGAGGTTAGACTAGTCAATAATCAGGGATATTGGTAACCCTAGCTTAAACTCGAAGTATGTGTTTTCTTAAAGAAAGAGAAATTACCGATGGTTGGGGACAGAGAAGATGGGACCCTTCATGTATTGATTGTGCAGCCATACCCCTTCCGTGGAGTAAGGGTAATCTGGTGGATTACCTTACTCAGGGCAGTTAAGGACAAGACCCTTATGCTTAGTGACGAACATAGAATCGCTCAACCACATGTTTGACTTGTCAAACCTGGCCTAGTAAATCTGTTCTACCTGTTAAACAACTACAGACTAGCTTGCCGTTCCACTTCTTTGGAAGGCCCGCAGAAGCGAATGAGGTGATAGGCCATCTATTGGGAAATCATAACTGGAACTCACCTGACTCCCAGATCGCGAAGTTGACATTAGCCCGTCGGCTCCCGGGAGAGCGAGTGATGTAGTGTTCCTGGGTAGAAACTTTAAAAGATAGAGCAGGTAAAAAGCCTCGTTAGCCTACCTCTGTCGACACATCGATGGGCGTATGTATGACTACAGTGACACCAAGAGGTATGGGTATCATGTGGGTAAAGCTGACTCGCTCTGCAGAGTTAAAACAGATGGTATTCGAATACCCCGTGCTTCCGGTTAATGAAGCTATGTTTAGAGGTGATTCTCGGTACAAGGCACAAGTAGAACTTGATGATGTTTAATTGAATTAACGTTGACCCGGCAGGGTTACTAAAACATAATGATTTGCAGTTGAAATATTTTAATAAAGATATTTTAATTACTAAGGCGGAGACTAAGATTATGCATCCACCAAAACTTAAGCCATATACCCCTCCTTTGAGATTCAGAACATGTAGCTAAGTAGTATGCTTTCCCAATGTGGCTTGCTGAGTACGTCATGTACTCATTACTGCATCAATCTTCTCAGATGCACAGGAAAATGATGAATAGTCTTTTGACAAGCAATACTTCGATGGAGACGAATGTGAATTATAGGTCTTATCCGCGCTCGAGGCGTCTGTGGTGTAGGTTCATTTTGGTTGTAATATAAACTTTGGGCTTAGATGCCCCAGTCCACTGTAAACTAAACTGCTACTAAGCATACTTTCATATTCTATAATAAAGTTTGGATGTTTAAACGCTGTGTTGGCAACGTGACGACTCTGCGCCCGCAATTGAGAAACTCCTAGGCAATTGCAGGCATCATCTCGCGGCTCCGAAAATCGAGGTCGTGACAGGCACTTCGCTCCGTTCCTAGTCTTTGCTCCTTTTGAAAATTGGAATAAACTGGGGGGCAGTGGAACTAGCTTAAGAGCACGGGAAACGAATACCGTTGAAGTTTAGTGGAACCATCCTTTTAGAAGAATAATGTAGTTTGGTTGGTGCACAACTGCGCGTCAATGAAAATGATGGAACTGAGCTTTGATCGGAGATACCAATAATTTAGTTAATTTTATGGAGTGCATGATTATCAAGCGATTTTACTGAAATTTGAAAGGCTTACGACTATGCATCGGTCGGATGATCCGTGTCCTGGATTGGTCCCCTCCTCTACCGTCAAATGCAACACTCCTAGCCATTAGATCTGCTTCGCCTTCTTTTCAAACGTCCTTCCCATCATGATTCCTTAGGGTCCGTTTGGATCATCGTTTTTCAGCCCATTATCGATGTTAAATATGGGTCTGAATTTTTACCGGATTGGACTGTTTGAATCACCGTTTTTTGTATTATTATTCCCCAGTATGGACTGGTTATGGGCCCCTTACATCCGAAAACTTTTACAGGCCACGAAAAATTTCCGACGGAAGTCGGGGTCGCCCTCGAGGCCTGGAGGTGAGCAGCGAACGAAGAGGCGACGGCCACCGCGAGGACTCCGCTGCCCCGTCCTGGGCTTGCCGCTGTTGCCGCCCCTTGCCCGGCGGTCTGATCCCCTCCACGAGAGGGTCCACACGCGCGGCCAAGGCTCGCCGATCGTTGGTGAGGTCGCGCGCCAGATCCGTCGTCACCCGGCTCCACCGCGAGGTCAACGTCGCCTGGCTCCTCCGCGCTACCACCGACGCCGAGCGGCTTCTCCGCCTGACAGCGACCAAGGCCGAGCTCCGGCGTCTCTCGGGCGTGGTTCCGCCAGATCCGAGAACCGTGAGGTCACGTTGCCCGGCTCCTCCCGTCGACCCCGACGCCGAGCGAATCCTCCGCCTGACGACGACCATGGCCGAGCTCCGCCAAGGTACGCGCACGTCTGGTCGTTGTTCTTGATCTGCTGAGTTGCTTGTTCATGCCGTTAATTTCCATTGTGTATGTCGTCGTCGGCGCCGCCGTCGCCGCCGCGGCCGCTCTACCGTGACGGCGTGAAGTGTATATCGATCCGTTTGGTTTGTTGCGGATTTGTTTTGGTACTTGGTGGAGTACTAGCATCTGTTTATTTTCCAAGAATTTAGAGTCCACCACCCCTGCATGCTCGGCTGTACTACTACTCGTAGATCTTGATACTATACTTACTATACATTATGTGCCATATAGCAGTGATAATATTTTAGAAATATTAATTTCTGTTACTGAATGAATATGCTGAAGAACACGAAACGGGTAAATTTTTTGTTGAATGTTTCATAAACTGGTAGCAGCAACACCAATCAACCTATGTGGATGGAGGAGTGCAAAAGTAGCTCATTCTATAATGACAATTCCCTGTTATTACTGCAATGTGCTGATGCAATTTTGGATCCTTCAGTTGATAGGGGCAGGCAAGATAATGACGGTCCTGGGCTCATCAAGCAAGGGTTACATGGCTGATTTTGCGGCGGATGGTGAGGTATTCCATCATTCTTGCAACGATTTGCTACATATACGGAGGCTGAAATCAGTCAATCTGTTCAAGAGCAGAATGTGGATGGAGGCTGAAATCAGTCAATCTGTTCAAGAGCAGAATGTGGATTGATCTTGTTTCTATGTTCTTCACAGGCATTTGGTAAAGAGTTGTCCGAGAAAGACAGGAAGTTCTTGAATCTAGTGGAGATAGGTTTTACGGAAGATGAGGCCTCTTCAGCCATTGACATATGTGGTATGTCTTAAAACATTTCCCCTAATGATATTGCTTATACATGATATACTTGAGTAAAGTGCAACCGTATGTCCCTGAACTTGATTGTCATACTTCATTGGTAATTGGGTTATCATGACACCTTAATCAATCTAAATCACGATTTGTGTGGTCAAACTTCCAGCTTTCTTCCTAGCAGTTTAGTTCATCATTTGTTTCTGTTTAATACTTTGACATGACTCTTTTTCAGAAAAAAAAAGGAATGTATTGATTCAAGTATGTACGTCCCATTTGTTTATTGCTGTTAGTTCTGCTGCATGTTATCTTGTAGGTGTAAATAAAACCTTATCCAGACGTTCAGGTTGCTTTATTTAAGTTGTTGTAGATGGTCAGAGAACAGGTTGAAATACACTCTGAATTTGTGTGCATTGTAATTCTACCTCATTTGATATCATTACTCAGCAATGAGATGCTGCTATTTACTTATAATGTTGTCAAAAAAATTGTGCTAGGTCAAGATGAACCAGTTTCAGTACTAGCTGATGCAATATATGCTGTACAGATATCTAAAACGAGTGGTGGCTATGGTGGAAACTTTGCTGATGTGGAGCTTTCAGCCGACGAGGTAGCTTTTATCAAAGATTGGCCAGTGGGTCGACATCATGTACATGGGATACCTAACAAAATAGCGTGTGCTCATGTTTGCATTACTAGAGAAAGGGAAGTCTGATGTTTCCACAGAGTATTAGGATACTGAAACCAACTGATCCTACAGCGCAACAGCACATGCTTGCAGTGAGTACAAGTCCGTTGACTCAAGTGCTCTTTCAGATTCATCTCAGCTTCTCCGTATGCTAGGCTGCGTCCCTAATGTGGCCTTCAATGTTTTTCTTTGAGCTAGAGCTAGAAAGAATCTAAGGACTTATGTAATGTACAGTTATACACATTTGTTGGGCTAACAACGGATGAAATTTTTATAGCTAATGATCCTTTGAAAATGACCGTACTGTGCAGAAAAGAAACAATAATATATTCATTTGGCAATATGCTCATTTTAATTAAACACACTTTTTTGAACAAGTTTGTGAGTTGATACAGGCAGGGAACACAAGAAAAATAGCAGGACAACCAGACAGGATCACACTGTTTCTTGTGCAAGCAGTAGTGATAATGATGTCTTTTGTTATTTCCTTTGCCTTTGCTCCACTGTTTGTGCTATGTATATTGCTGCATGGCAATTTGGCTGGATTAAGTCAGTTGTTTTAGTATGTTACAAGAATCAAAATTAGTCTTATAAACTGAGATTACCCTTTGTACACAAACAGGAAGTTACGAGAGTATATATTTATTCTTGTATTCAAGGGTCTTCTATGGGGCTTGTAAAATATCCTTTATATATTTCCAGGTCTCCCAAATAGGGCCTTACCAAGCAGTGCTCTCCTTTCCTTGCTCCCCGTATCCTTCATTGTCTATTGCTCCCTGTTCCCCTATTCCACCTCTTTCTCCTCCTCTCACCTCCTTCGGTGCAACTCCGTGAGCATGCGCCCCATCGCCGTGGGTGCAGGTGGGGTGCCTCGCCATGGCTTTGGTGTGCGGCGGCAGCCGTCTCCTCGAGCCCATCAAGTGCTGGAGATAGTGCAGGATTAGGTCGTTCGAGCGACCAAGTATTGCAACAAATTATTTATGCCACTGCAACCGAAAAAATAATTTATGCAACAACTTTAGATACCTTATGCAACACACTACGGACGACTCCAACAAATTTAGAATGTTAAGCATTATTGCAACATGAGAGATCCACATGTGTAACAAATGTACAACATAGTTGGAAATCCTGCACAATGTTCATAAATCTTTCATGATTGCAGCAAAAAAGTTATGCAATGGAAACCGTCCAATACACTAATGCAACAATAGAGGAAACACCACATGATTGCAAAATCACACACCTATGTCGGTAACAAAAAATGTGACCTACTGCCAAAAAAGTAGTGTTCTTATGCAACATCGCCTCCGTAACGACTTGACCTCCGTCTCCTAGCCCTATCGCCAACACTGGCGCAGACCTACAGGCCACCATCACTTCCTCGACGGTGCCATGTTCCGAGCATCTTCCTTAGCGCCACCTTCCTTGGCGAGGCGCAAGAAGGCGGCTCAAATGTGCAGAAGCGCATGCAGCGGAGCTTGGGAGGTACACAGAGAGCATCGTGAGGCTTGAGATCGAGAGAGAACAGTAGTAGGAGGCGGCAGAGATGGGCAACATCGTATGCAACGAGCAGGCCATGAAACTTCAGGGGTAGAGAGAGAAAGCAGCATCTGACTTTTGGTGGGGAGAGCCGCATAGGAAGCTTCTGGTGGAAGAATGCGGTAACCTTTGTTGTGGTGAGCAACAAATCCATTTCATTAGCTCCGGGCCAATTAACCTTCTATCTCTATCCTTCTCACTAGATATCTGTAAATAATTAACCCACATAAGCATTTAGCATTACATACTTAGTTGTTTGGTTCTAATGCTATGTGCTGACTATTCTGAGTGGATTGATCAGTGTTCGATCAAAAATTAAATAATCAGGATTAGGCGCCATTAACAGTATAGAAAGGTACCTCCATCTACGCTGAACATGCTAACCCCTCTACCTTGCCGCGGGATCAAACACCGTACCTCCATCTTTGCTGATAACATGGTTGTATCGTAACTATGTTGTAGCTTGCCCACCTATAAGCTCAGCTACCGCTTGATCCGCTTGTGGGTCTGGAGCATCATGTGAATCATGTAAAACAACTTTTTTCTTCTAATATACTGACATGCAGAGCTTTTGTGTGTTCGAAAAAGAAGGTGTGGAAATGTAGGTTTACGGTTTGGGTCAATGGATTAGGATGGCAACAGGTATAATAACCGACGGGGTGAGATCCCCATACCTGATACCCGCCTTGTTTGATTTACCCGCTACCCGTACCCGTTTCGTGTCTAGGTACGGTTTTTCTCCATCCTTGTTCCCGTTGGGTACCAGGGCCTCGACGGTATCCGTACCCAATAAAAAATGGGCTAGAGGACTGTGGGCTGTGGGTTGAAAAGGCTATGGGCTATGGGTCTGTGGGCTAAATTGTGTTATAGGATTATTTTTTGTTAATTTTATGCCACGGATCCACTTGTCATAGGTACTAATAGGTACCCGTCAGGTATCGGGTATGGGTAACAAGATCCTGTGCCCGTCCCCGACTTACCTGATGGGCAACAAATTTTGCCCAGCAGCATACCCGTGGGTAAAAACTTTCTCCATACCCAGTTCGTAAACAGCATGGTACTCTTCTACTCCTCACCACCACCGAAGTCGAACCACGCGAAGGTTATCGTCCAGATGACGCTAGCACGGTGCAGGCGTTGATCCGAAACTGAAAGTTAAAGGCGTCTTCATTGTTGCTGCCACTTTGAAACGTCCTTTGCTCTTCAAGGTCGGGAAGCTCGTAGTCTCAACGGTCCGGAGGTCGCTCACTCTGCTCTCCAACAAGAAGGAAAAAAGTCTTTCTGAACCGGAAAAATATGTCCCCTTTTTTTAACTTCTTGCGAGAGCAAATGACATACTAAATCAAATTATTCTGTTGTTCATGAAAAAACTAAACAACTAATTATGTGTATAATACTGGATAACTGTCTAATTATGTAAGTATCTCGATTGCGCATGAGTAATCACTTCGCTGCTGGAAGCCTGAAAGGGTAACCCAAGTTGCATTACAGGTAAGAACATATTAAATTGCAGTATGTATCAAGTTATTCTCTTTAGTGTCCGGAGTGCTTATCAAAGGGTAACCCGAGGAACCGTCTCTGTGCTCATCACTCAGAAGCGGCGTTGTCGTCTTAAGTGGGTTGCTGATTTCCTGGACGAGCATGGCGCTTGGAATGTACAGATGTTGAATGCATACTTCCTGCCTGTGGACGTTGAAGCAATCCTCTAGATCCGAACCTCACCCAGATTGAAGGGTGATTTCCTAGCATGGCAGTATGAAAATCAGGTATCTTTAGTGTCCGGAGTGCTTATCACATATCATAGAGAATGCAGGGGAAGCTTCAAGCACTAAGTCATATCTGGAGGTCTCTCAACAATGGCAAACAAGAAACAAGACCATCTTGAAGTCTTGGGAACATCCTCTCTGTGGTATCGAAGACGAGGACTCCTTCCATGCCTTAGTGTCTTGCAGCAATGCACAAGTTATAAGAGAAGCAATGAGAGAAGTATGGCCCTTGCCGAAGCAGGACCTCGTCAGAAACACTGGACCAGAGTGGCTTTTTAGCATCCTTGACAAGTATTCTGGTGAGGAAATTATGATGGTTTTCATGTTAATATGGAGAACGTGGCAGCTACGCAGTGATCTTACCATGATAAGAGGATTCCTTCAGTTGAGGGAACTAGGCGCTTTCAGTGTAGCTACATGGATTCACTGTTTGCAATCCGACAACAGGACTATCGGGACCCAATCAGAGGTAAACAAGTGATTGGTACACAGAGAAGTTTAGAAGATACAGAAGGTGACGACACCTCAAGTTGTGCAGAAGTGGCACCCCCCTGATCCTGGATGGACCGCTCTTTCCTGTGATGGCTCGTTCATGCGGACTGACGGCTCGGGCGGTGCCGGCATGGTTCTACGCGATTCGAACGGTGAGGTTACTTTTACTGCTTGCCGAAATCTGAACCACTGTACTGAAGTTTTTGAGTCGGAAATCCGCGCGATGATGGAAGGCTTGGCCTTGGCACTTCACTGTACAAATTTGCCAGTGGCCATTCAGTCGGATTGTGATGTGCTCATTCAATGGCTGCGTAATACAACGCCTGACAGATCTAAATGTGCACACCTGCTCAGGGAGATCAAGTCGATGATGTCCGGGAATTGAGAGATTTTGTCAAGAAATTAAGCCTCACCGGTATAGGAATGCTCATGAGGTGGCAAAGTTTGCTAGCCTTTTTTTTCTTTTTTTTTGCGGGAAAAGGTTTGCTAGAGTTGAGGGATGCACCGATGTTTGGCTGCACTCCTCCCGTCTTGTGTTATGACTTTGCTTCTAGATGATTGTAATCCTATTATTGAGTAATAAAGCTCTCATTTTTGTGCAATTTTTTTTTGCAGTATGTATCAAGTTCTTCTTTTTTTTGAGTCCAGCGTTTGATCTTAAACCTTTTGGTACGGTGCAACGCATCCGACGTGGACCCTCGTATATGGCTAAAATGTGCTGAAGCTGATTTTGCCGCCTAACCGAGTAGGACTCGTACCACCGTAGAGTCCTCTCCGACAGTACGGCATAAAGAAAACTAACAAACATATAACAATCCGAGTCCTATATATTTTCTAAAGACCCGAATCCTATATGTTGGTGGTGAATGGTATAAGCTTTCAAGGAATGCGCTTCCAATGATGAAAGTATGAGGCTCGCACTTGCAAAAGCCTTGCAGAGGTAGGCCATTAAAATAGGCAAAAGGGGATTCATACCAACTACTGAATACGCTGCCTGTGAAAGTTACAGTTACTCTCATGCGTAGGCTCTCTGCCTAATTTTGAAAGGGGAAAGGGTGCAGAGAATGAAGAGAGAAGGCGAGCCAGAAGGCGGGGTCACTCTCACACCCAGGGCGGCTCTGGCCTAGGCGGGAGGGGCCCGCCTAGGGCCCAGGCCTGGAGGGGCCAGGATCGCATCTACCATAGCACCGTAAAAAGAAAAAAGCCGCTAATCTCCCCTGCTAATCTCCCTGCTAATCTCTCTGCCTTTCGACATTTCGTCTTCCTGCCGCACCACACGACGCACGCCCACCGCACCTCCCATCTCCTCCTGTGCGTCCTCTCGTCTTGCGGCGACGTGCAGCAGCCTAGTAACGACCGGCGCCCCGGCAGCAGTCCTGCCCGGCGGCGTGCAGCAGCCCAGTACTGCAGCAACCAGCATGCGGAGGTTGTCCTCAGTCCCCAATTTCTTATTCCTCAGTTCAAGGTTTCCTCCAAACCTTCCATTTCTATGCTTGCATTTCATTCAATTGATTCTAATTTCATGTATTTACTTTCCTTCACAATTTTAGGTGTTATAATGTTTTGTAAGAAGCATTTGTCGGGTGCTGAGAAAAGTAAAAGAAAACGAGACGATCAGTTAATTGAATCACAAAGGGGTGCTCTAAATAAGTTCTTTTTAGCTTCAAGTAATGTTGATGTCAATGAAGATCAAGGGCAGGAACCTGATCCCGGGCAAGAACATGATCATAATTTAAATGCAGATGTTGAGGTCAATGAAGATGCTACAGGGGAGCAAAATTTAAATGCAGAAGTTGATGTCAATGCGGACAGAACGGGGGAGGAAAATTTGCAGCCTTCAATTGATACTGAAAATCCAAATGGTGATGCACAAGAAGATTCTCATTTATCTATCTATGATCCCAGAACATGGGATATTCTTGACAATAGAAAAAGGGATATTTTAATTGAAAAAGGACCTATGAGAGAACCGAATCTGGAGTTCATAAGGATGACCTTGGTAGACATTTTTCATATGCTTATTACTCCAGAAAGTTAACTAATTATGAAGTTGTTGATAGAAAGTGGTTGGTTTACTCTAAAGATGTGGACAAAGTTATTGTTTTTGTTGCAAGTTGTTCAAATCAAATCAGAGCAAGTCTTTGCTAGCATCTGATGGATTGAGGGACTGGAAGCATCTGAGTTGGAGACTCAAAGAACATGAGAGCAGTGTTGAGCATTTACCAAACATGAATACATGGAATGAACTTAGGTTGAGGTTAAGCAAAAATCAAACAATTGATGATGGCATGCAACGGGAAATTGCAAAGAAAAAGGAGCGTTGGAGACAGGTTTTGGTAAGAATAGTTTCTGCAGTGAAGTTTTTTGCAAAATATAATTTGGCCTTTCGAGGATCAAATGAGAAGTTATATCAAGATAATAATGGTAATTTTCTGGGCACGGTTAAATGATTGCTGAATTTGATCCTGTGATGCAAGGCGCATTCAAAATAATAAAATTCATCATTATTATCTTGGCCACAATATTCAGAATGAGTTAATTTCAGTTCTTGCTGATACTGTGAGAAAGGTTATCTTAAGGATCATCAAGGATGCCAAGTATTTCTCTATTATTTTGGATTATACCCCAGATGTGAGCCATGAGGAACAAATAACTCTAATTGTGTGTTGTGTCAATATGTCAAGTAACATTCCGAGAGTGGAGGAGTTTTTCCTAGAGTTCTTAAAGGTTGATGACACCTCAGGATTGGGGCTTTTTAAGGTATAGATCGATACATTGGGTTCTCTTGATTTGAACATCGCTGATGTGAGAGGTCAAGTATATGACAATGGTTCCAATATGAAGGGAAAACACCAAGGTGTTCAGAAGCGTTTGCTTGAAATTAACCCCAAAGCATTATATATGCCATGTGCATGTCACAGTTTGAATCTCACTCTTTGTGGTATGGCGAAATCTTGCAAACAAGCTATTACATTCTTCGGTGTTATACAATGGATATATGTATTGTTTTCACGTTCTACTAAAAGGTGGAAGATTTTGCTTGACAATGTTCCAAAACTTACTCTCAAACCTTTGTCTAATACTCGTTGGGAGAGTCGAATAAAGAGTGTGCAACCTATCAGGTACCAAACTCCCCAAATAAGATCAGCATTGAAGGAATTAGAGGAGGCTTCTACTGATGACCCAGCAGCAGTAAGTGATGCTCAATCTTTGGTCAGTGCACTTGAGAATTTGAAACTTTAGTTGGTATGGTTGTCTGACATGATATTTTATTTTCTGTAAATATGGTGAGCAAAAAGTTGTAGGAAAAGATTGTGTGCATCGATGCTACTCTCAAACACATTGAAGGGGTCATCTTATATTTCCAGAAGTACAGAAATGAAGGCTTCAATTCTAGTATTGAGATTGCAAAAGCCACTGCATCTGATATGGACATAGAACCAAAATTTCCTACAAAACGTCAAAGTAAAAAGAAGAAGCATTTTGATGAAACCAATAATCAAGATGAAGAAATACAGCTGTCAGCTATGGAATCCTTCAGAGTTACTTACTTTCTAGTCATTGGTGACGCTGCAATTGCTTCATTGACTAGTCGATTTGAGCAGCTGAAGATATTTGAAAAGGTGTTTGGTTCTTATTCAATTCAAAAAATCTGAAGTCCTTGGATGATAGTAATCTATGGAAATGTTGCACTACTTTTGCAAAAGCTTTTTCTCATGATAACTCGTCTGATGTTGATCTTGATGATTTTTTTCTCGGAATTAAAGTGCTGCAAGTAACTTTGCTAGATGATTTGATGTCAGCGCCTGAGATTCTTCAGTTTGTTACAGCTGTGGATTGCTATCCAAATGTCTATGTTGCCTATCGGATCCTCTTAATTGTACCTACGATTGTAGCCTCAGCTGAAAGAAGTTTCTCTAAATTGAAACTACTGAAAATTGTTTGAGGTCAACTATGTTACAAGAAAGATTGAATGGCTTGGCTATGTGCTGTATTAAGAAGGATATCTTGGACAACATTGATCTTGATATTGTCCTTAATGACTTTGCAACAAGAAACGCCCGAAGAAGCTTTTTTGTGAAGCACTAAAGCATTCATGTCGATGGAGTCATTGGAATTTAATTCTTATTTGAGGTAATCATACTAGCAGCCCTGCATACTAGTTCCATTTTGCTATTCTTTTAGTCTTTCTGTCGTAATATGACATTGCTCAATAATTATTATTAGACATCTCAATTGGTCACACGATGCCATCACCATCATTAGGCACACAAACGAAAAGTCGTAGTGACATATACTGAGCTTCCTTAATCACTAAATGTAAGTCACCTTTAGATCTGTCCAAAAATATAAGACGCACACACATTTCAAGATTTATAATATATTAGTTATATGAAAAAAATGTGAT
This sequence comes from Stipa capillata, assembly GCA_019208055.1. Classification (NCBI taxonomy): domain Eukaryota; kingdom Viridiplantae; phylum Streptophyta; class Magnoliopsida; order Poales; family Poaceae; genus Stipa; species Stipa capillata. Next base: position 375,637 of record JAGXJF010005700.1, on the reverse strand, counting down.
ATCATTGAAAATTACTTTAAAAAATGAATCTAATGATACCATTTTTATATCACATAACTATAACATTATAGATCTAATTATAAATCTTGATATGTGTGCGCGCTTCACATTTTTAGACAGAGAGAGTGCTGTTATTTCCTCTCGATGGCAGCACATAATTCACTAATTCAGCTTCACGAGCTTCCAGACAGCGAGAAAGTACGGCTTTGACCGCTAATTTCTGCTATAAACATGAATACCATCTATCTATGTAGTATATTATAAAAACAATAGAAAAAACTTTATCATATTCATTTATATAGATTAAAAATATATGCATTGTTGATTACATTATATCCAGATTACAACGGTAAGGATTTATTATGATACGTACAACTCAAGATCTACAGGCAATACAACTATATTCTAGAGTCTCAATTAAATATAGTTCATACTTAGAGTCTCAAGATCTACAGGCAATACGCCGGTCCGGCCGATCAATCGGAAAGGCAAAACATGAAAACAGAATTTTATGTGACCAGTTAGTTCAGAAAAAAGAAACATAGACCTACTGCCGTACCAGAGTCCAAATCGGGAAAAACAAAAAGAGAAAAAAGGCAGTAATCGAAAAGGTAACTCAAGTTTGTGCCTCTCCGTATGAAAATAAAAACATAATTCTCAGCAAATAAAAAAAAATACTTCCTCCATTCTATAGTACATATTGTCTTAGCCTTGACATGATATTCAAGGTTACACTTTGACCACGAATTTCTATAGAAATATGTCTCTCTAAATAAAATAAATATATGTTACAAAAATATGTTTCATGGTCATGGTGGATCCAGAATATAATAGTGTAGATAAATAATATTGTTTATAGAAATCTATAGTGCATGCCGCACTCTTATTAGTGAAAAAATGCACCTTTATTTTAGAAATCTATGATGGATACACCTCTTATTATGTGGATAAAGCTATATGAGATTTAAATCAATTTTCCTAAATTAAAATTTAAAATTAATTTTAAATAAAATTGACTGTTGAAAGAAATTCAACAAAAATTGAAAACTGAACAAAAATTAAAATAACATTAGCAGTTTAACTTTTATTCGATACCACATAATATATAGTGACGAAGGACCAATATCAATCTAACATGCATCAGATGTACTAACATGCATTGACTACTTCTATTGATGGACAAAGAGGAAATATACATTAGATGTATCAACATCCATGGGTTTGGCAATAACGAAAACAAAGGCGAAAGAAAGAGAGTAGACCAGCGATGCTCAGAGCACACTAGACAATAAAAGCATGGTAGCACCGACAAAGTTTCACGATGGCTAGAAGAGACGGAGAAGAGACAGATTAAAAGAATCAAAGACTATATACATGTATAAGGATCATACCAATGTGCTATATGTGCAACGGTAAAGGAACCACTGAGGTTTAGGTTCTCGAAAAGGAGCTTGGTGGCATAGCCACCTAGGTTACTCTAATGCCAGTGGGTCCAAGAGTAGAAGCTGGGCTTAATGCTTGGACACCACAAGATATTAGGATGTGATAGGTTTAGTCAAAAGTGGGCTTCGAGATGGTGAGGACGTTTGCTTTGCTGTTGCCATTGACGAGATGGGCATACCATAAAGACAAGTACTCCACTCTGGTTTTCCAAAGCTGTCGTTTTGGACATTGATGCAATCTCTAAGATCCAAGTTTGACCAATAATGTCTATTGTAATATATTTAAACAAACTAAACAAATTATATATTGTGAAAGTGTTTTTTGAGAGAAATTTACATGTACAAATTTCAAGTATCTAATTAAAATATTTTAGAATATATTAGCAATCAAAGTTTTGGAAGTTTGGCTTTACCCTTGTCCAAAATGATAACTATTAGGGAACCGAAGGGAGTAATTAAGAGGATCATGCATGCAAGGATTTGGAGGCATGATATTACACTATTTGAATAATACAACTACAATAAGGCCAATGATGAGGTGGGTGAAGGAAGATAATTTAAGGTTTACGTGCGAGCCATCAATGTCTACATTTAATTCTTGATGGAAAATCCTTAAAAAATTACTCATGGAAAGATTGATACCGAGGGGTAAGGATGAGTGGAACAGGGAAAGCTACATATTGCTATGGAAGTCTATGTTTTGCATGATGGGCCATGGACCTCAATGTTGTCGATTTTCATTGTCACACATGAAGTTTTCGCCTTTCTGCCTAATTGTCTATTAACACTAAAATATGAGAGAGACGCAAGAGAGAGAGAGAGAACAACACATATGAATAAATAAAATTACTATTAAAATAATACTTTTAACCAATGGTTAACGATGTGATACATTTAATGGAAATGTTTCTACCAAACTCCAATCATGTTTCCTCAAAATTTGCAAAAAAAGTTTCTATATTTGAGGTGACCCACATATTACCCTTACGAGTAGCATGCTAGTCTTTAATGTATTGCAAATGAAGTGTAGTTTCATCAACAACATGTCATTCAGAGTAGTACAATAGAAGCATTGCAATGATCTATTAACACAAACTTATATTACAAATCATACAAATTTAAGTGTCAACATAAAGTCGTATAAACCAATTCCTAAAAGTATGAAAAATTTAAAACTATTTCCATTTGGTACACCAAAAGACATATACTACAACACTCATCTCACATTACTAAACTATCTATTCTCAGGGACTTCTTCTTCGACCTCCACATAGACTACTTCTTGATTTGCCATCGGCTCACAATCTACACAAAGAGATTTATAGTGTATGGATGAGTACATAAGGTACTCAGACAAGTCCAGGAATAGCAAAAGATATTTAATGCACTATCTCTACTGAGAACAATAGTGTTGTCCAAAACCAATGCTATTTGTAAAAAGAAAGTCAAGTTATCATTTTAGAGAGCCGTGATCTTTTGTCCTACAGGCTGCTAGAATCCCCTATGGATTCCTTTCCTTCTACATTTGTAGTTTCAACCAGGAATATGGAGTGACAATGTCACACTTTATTACACGCTGTAGAGGTACGCTACTTTACCCACAGACAACCATAGTGGTATGCCGGAGGGGATCAATCTCAGGTTGCACAACTGTGGATCACTAAGCCATTTCACTGTTGTTCTATCATACCCCGCGTTGTAATCTGGCACAATAGGCCTAGACTACCAGTCTCACGCTGATATTCCAGATCCAGCATACTATAGCTAGCACAACAGGTTCAGACTACCTTCATAGTAGTTGATACTTCAGGAGGAGTATGACATAGGACAAGGGTACTTTAGTTTAGCCCCACCCATGAAGGGTATGTGGTTAATGCGATCGCTAGGGAGCTTAAGCACAATTGGTCAATTGTCATTTAACCTTGTATGAAAACCCATGTAGTGGGACCCACCTTCCATGTTTCCAACATCACTTTTTCAGGGTTGCACCACCAGTCATGGTCACACCCAAGGAATGTTGATCAGTACCTCAATTGATTATCTTTAGAAAATAGATTTCCTTTTTATGCAGGTTATAGAAGAGATGAAACATTTTGTCAAACATTATCAGCGGACATGAACAAGAAACTGAACTTGCTTGGTGACAGGTAGGTAATGTAGTTCAACGGATCTGTTTGCTGAACTCCTTTTCTGGAAAGAAATGAAGTCCGACAAGGACTAACTCCAAAAAATTCAACATGAATGCAGATGACATGATAATGCATGCATGAGAGGATGTAATTTAAATGCTAAAAGGATGTAAACATAACTCCTTTTAATACTTTATGAATGATTTATAATTAGTTTTAAAGCTTGCATAAAGCATTAGACAAAACATAAATTAATTTTCTTTGATTTTTTTAGTTGAGGTTAATACATATTTTAAGGTTTAAGTAATTAAACTAGAAATTAAAATGAAGCTCGGGCAAATTCGGTTTGGGCCAGCATGTTAACTTTTCCACCTCGCCCAACCTCTCTAGCCCAACTATCCTAATCCTAACCTGACCTCTCTCTCTCTCATTCCCGATCGCCCCTTCTCTTCCCTTTGGTCTCTACCTCTCTCGCGTGTGCCACTGCCTAACCATGTCATCTTTGCTCGGTTTGATGCTGGTGATGGCACCACTCTACTCCACTCCCCTCACCTGTGTCAGCACTGTCCTACTGCATCGTCTTCTCAACCTAGATGCCACCATATCCCTGGTCCTAGGATCCGGGACCAAGAACTCGCTAGTGTCGGTTGACCTGCCGGTCAAGCCGAGCTCAATCTTGGTGGGTTTCCCGCAACATCGGTGCTTGCACTCACTGTTGCCTTGGTGCCTGCATCACCCATGGCCTCTTCGGGATAGACCATAGTGGTAACCTCGGTTCACCGGAGTAAAGGTGCTTGCCTGTGTGATACTAACCGCGCTAGTGCCCTCCTCTGATGGTTGCCCATGCTGCCCCACTCGGCTCTCTCTTCGCCAGCCCCTTCGTCGCTTTGCTCGACGCCACTGGACAACAGTGGATTTGGCTGCCACAGTAACCACGACGGTGTGTCGCACCACAGGTTAAGTGGACACCTCCATCTGCTCCCTTCTATCTAGCTTGGCTAAGATTTGCCACGGTTAACTGGTCAAGTTGGTGCTAAGTGTTGGATGACTAGCACTAAACCTAAATAATGCAGCTGACATTGGAAAAAAATTAAAATTAGATGTGGTGTCTAATGCTTTTGGCATTCCTTCCTAAATCATGCTATGATTCTATGGTATACATGCTTTGGATCGTCATGCTTATGTTAAGGAAAAATTCTCTGGAGTGCTAATCATGGCCTTTTGTTATTAATTCAGTGGCATGGGCTACTCTATATACATCTATATTCAGAATGGTATCTTAACTTTTCTACCTCTAAGCACAATCTCAATCCTTTTGCTAAAATTCTTAACCCCCGTTTCTGATGAGAACATGATACTACCATGGTCTAGTCCTACTCTATGGTGAAACCTCATCTAAAAGGTTCAGATTTGTTATTAAGCGTTTTAACTACTAAGAACAGATATTACACTTGACTCTTGGCTAGCTAATGATGATGCTAGGCATCTGAAGCAACTGTGTCTAGTTTTCTATGCTTAATTTTTTTGATAAGAACAAAAGCTACTACGCTGTTGCCTAAAACCATGTGATGAAACAAAATCTGAGGGTTCCTCCATCCCCCATCTAATCCTATCTTTTGCCCACTCAAGCATCGGATCAAGGCATAGCAAACAATAATCAATCAATTTTCCATTTCAAGAACATATTCATGGTGTCCTCAAATTCAGGGTTATACCTTGAATACCTGAAGATGCCTGAAATTGTTCTATGGTGGAATTTTAGCAGGCCGAGATTTCTGAGAACCGTGCAGGTTCCTTGGCGAGCGCTAGGAGCCAGCGTGTTTCCCCTCCGGGAAACCCACAAGCCGCAGAGCGTCGCCGTGCCAACTCTGACCGTCATCACCCCGCCGAGTCGGTACGCAACCGACTCGGACCAAATCGCGATGCACGGGGGACCATTGTCGCAAGAAACCACGCCCGTCAAAGCGTGGACAACAATGTCCATCCTGCCGGGTCGGCACATAACCGACTCGGGCCGAACCGCGATGCGCAGGACACCCTCGATGCCAGACGCGAGGCCCGTCAAGACACAGGGAGGGACAACCGCAACAGTCACTACAGTCACAGTAGTGACCGCAGCGCTACAAGCTGGCGCAGCTCTCTAGCTCCTTCCGGCGTGGCCTACGTAGGCCCAAAGGCGTTCGGATCTCGCATCCGCGACGTCGTCTTCCCGCTGCAATTCTGGGTCACTGGAATCGACAAGTACACGGGCGAGACTCAGCCAGACATCTGGCTGGCTGATTATCACACGGCTTGCAGGACCAATGGTGGCAACGACTATGTCGCAATCCACTACTTGCCTCTGTTCCTAGCCGACTTAGCTCGAGCCTGGCTTACTAGCCTGCCTCAGGGTTGCATCCAGTCCTGGATCGACCTTGAGACCCTCTTCGTGAACAACTTCCAGGGCACCTACAACAGGCCCGGGAATGCGTGGGATCTCCACAGTTGTACTCAGGAAGAGGGCGAAACTCTCAGAGAGTACATCCAACGCTTCTCCAAGAAGAAGAACTCTCTGCCAGAGGTTCGAGAAGGCGACGTCATCACCGCCTTCTCCAAAGGTGTTCGTAGCACCGACCTCATCCACAAGATTGCGCGTAAGAACCCTCAAACTACACCAAACTCTTCGATATTGCCAACAACTTCGCGACCGGTGAAGAAGCTATTCGCAGCGTGACCAAAGACGACAAGGGCAAGGGCAAGGCACCCGAGTCCCCCGAGGCAAGGGATCTTCACAGGTCGCCCAGGAAGAAACACCGGAAGCACAAGGGCGGTGACCTTGTTGCTGCTGCCGACCGTGCTCTGCAGCGCCGGCCTCCGCGCAGCAACGCCATGTCACTTTCATGGGCCGAAGTCCAACCACGTCACGCGTGACTGCAATCTCCTGAAGAATTTGAACAAGCCTTTCGTCTGCGACCGGAACAAGAAAAATCCCCCTCCCGCCGAAGGTGACGAGTTCCCAAAGGAAACCACTTGTTTAATGATCTTCGGTGGCCCTAACGGCTACGAGTCTAAACGCCGCCAGCGATCACGGACCGAGAGGTTAACGCGGTCGAGCCGGCTGTGCCCTAGTACCTCCGGTGGTCCGAGTCCATAATTTCTTTTGGCCGCTCGGACCACCCCGACTACATACCTCACCCGGGTAGGTTCCCCTTGGTGGTAGACCCAATCGTCAGTGGCGTTCGCCTCACCAAAGTCCTCATGGATGGAGGGAGTGGTCCGAATATCCTCTACGTCAGGACCTTGGAAGACATGAAGATTCTCCGGTCGAAAATCAAACCTATCGGTTCCCCCTTCCATGGGGTCGTCCCTAGCAAGATGGCAAGTCCACTCGGGCAGATCAGCTTGCCCGTTACTTTCGGTACTCCAGACAACTTCCGGACCGAGACCCTCACCTTCGAGGTCGTCGACTTCTCAGGCTCGTATCACGCCATCCTGGGACGTCCTTGCTATGCCAAATTCATGGCTGTTCCCAGCTATGTCTACTTGAAGTTTAAAATACCGGGTCCCCACGGGATAATAACGGTGCAAAGCAGCTTCCAGCACGCTTACGCGTGTGACCTGGAAAACTGAAACCTTGCCGCGGCCCAAATCGCTGCAGCTGAGCTTGACAACCTCAAGTCGGCCGTGGTCGAGGAAGCACCCCCGACTAAAAAAGCTTCAGTAGCAACATCATTTCAGTCGGCGAAGGACACCAAGGTGATCCAGCTCGATCCGGAAGACCCCTTTAAGATGACGCAAATCGAGACTGCGCTCAGCGACAAATAGGAAAACGCGCTCATCAGCTTCCTTCGCGACAACCGGGACATCTTTGCATGGACATCTTCGGACATGCCGGGAGTCCCGAGGGAGGCTGCCGAGCATTCTTTGAACGTTTGGCCGGACACTAAGCCGGTCAAACAGCGTCTGCGCCGCTTTGCTGAGGATAGGCGTAGGGCAATAGGAGAAGAGATAGCCAAGCTGCTGTCAGCTGGTTTTATAAGAGAAGTGTATCATCCCGACTGGTTAGCGAACCCAGTTCTTGTTCGCAAAAAGAATGGAAAATGGAGGATGTGTGTTGATTACATGAGTCTCAACAAAGTATGTCCCAAAGATCCTTTTACACTACTCCGTATCGACCAGGTGATCGACTCCACGGCCGGTTGCGAAATTCTATGTTTTCTTGACACCTACTCGGACTACCACCAGATCAAGATGAAGGAGGAGGATGAGATCAAGACATCGTTCATCACTCCCTTCGGTGCTTTCTGCTACGTCTCCATGCCTTTCGGCTTCAAGAACGCCGGCGCCACGTACCAACGGTGCATGCAGCGCTGCCTTCAGGAATAGATTGACAGGAACATGAAGCCTATGTCGATGGTGTGGTGGTCAAATCCGAGAAGAAAGAAGATCTCCTGACCGATTTGGGAGAGACATTCACCAACCTCAGGCGATTCAGCATGAAGCTCACCCTAGAAAAGTGCGTGTTCGGAGTGCCTTCGAGAAAGTTACTCAGTTTCATTGTTTCCGAACGAGGAATCGAGGTTAACCCAGAGAAGATCGACGCCATCATCATAATGGGTCCACCGAAAAGCCTCAAAGATTTCCAACGGCTCACTGGGTGCATGGCGGCTCTCAAACCGATTCATCTCCCCGACTCGGCGAAAAAGCCCTGCCCCTCTACAAGCTCATGAAGAAGTCGGACACCTTCACCTAGACACCTAAAGCTCAAGACGCTCTCGACGGGTTGAAGAAATTCCTGACCACACCCCCAATGCTGGTTTCCCCAATGCCCGATGAACAGCTGCTCCTCTATATTGCAGCAACTACCCAGGTGGCCAGTACCGTCTTGGTCATCGAATGCTCCGAGCTCGGCCACATCCAAAAGGTTCAGTGCCCGGTATACTTCACCAGTGAAGTGTTGTCCGAGTCCAAGGCGAGGTACACACAAATACAGAAGATCATCTATGCGGTGTTCATAACATATCGGAAGCTAGTCCATTACTTCCAGGGACACCCGATTACGGTGGTCCGACGTCATCAACAACCGTGATGCCACAGGAAGGACCGCTAAATGGAAAATGGGACTAATGGCATTCAGCATAGTTTACGCCCCCCGCACGGCTATCAAGTCTCAGGCTCTTGCAGACTTCACAGCCGAATGGACAGAAGTCCAGTTCCCGCCCTCCGTCGTCGACCTCGAACATTGGACACTCTACTTCGACGCTTGCTAATGCTTCAGAGTGCGGGGGCTGGCATAGTGCTTATCTCCCCGTTTCAAATACATGCTACAGATCCACTTCCCCGGTGTCCAACAATGTCGTCAAATATGAAGCTTTGCTACATGGCCTACGCATTGTGAACTCACTCGAGATCCACCGACTTCTCGTCCGCGGAGACTCCGAACTGGTAGTCAGGCAGGTGATGAAGGACTGGTCATGCAGAGACCCGTCCATGGAAGCCTACTGCCAAGAGGTGCGCAAGTTTGAAGCCAAGTTCGACGGCCTCGAAATCACACACATCCTCCGCCGAGACAACGAAGCTGCAGACGCACTCGCCAAGCTGGGGTCCAGTCGGAATGTCATTTTGGCTGGAGTTTTCCTCCAGGAGTTGCATGTTCCTTCCATCAAAGCGAACACGGTACCCGAGACATTCGAATCTCACCCTGACGAACCTGATAGCACTCAGCAGCCGCTTCACGAAGTCCTGATCATCGATCCTGACTGGACAGTGCCCTTCCTCGACTACCTCCTTCGGGATACACTCCCGCCGGATCAAACCGAGGCGCGACGCCTTGCAAGGCGTGCTAAGGCCTATGTCGTGATCAACGGCGACCTGTACAAGAAGAGCATCTCCGGAATTCTTCAGTGATGCATACCTCAAGAACAGGGGAAGCAACTATTGCAGGACATTCACTCGGGAGTCTGTGGGCATCATGCGGCGCCGAAGTCGTTAGTCGATAAAGCCTTTCGACAAGGTTTTTACTGGCCGACTGCTGTCTCTGATGCTGAGCATATCGTGCGCACTTGCGAGGGATGCCAGTATTTCACCCGGCAGACACACTTTTCAGCCCAAGCTCTTCAAACCATACCGATAACGTGGCCTTTTGCCGTTTGGGGCCTGGACATGGTTGGTCCCCTCAAGAAGGCTCCCGGGGGCTACACACACACCTCTTCGTCGCCGTCGACAAGTTTACCAAGTGGATTAAAGTCAAGCCAGTAGCCACGACTACTGCCGAGAGAGCCGTCGAGTTCTTCTTGGACATCGTCTACCGTTTCGGCGTCCCCAACAGCATCATCACAGACAATGGCACTCAGTTCACCGGCGGCACCTTCCTCCGATTCTGTGACGACTACAACATTAGCCTCAACTTCACGGCCGTGGTACACCCACGCACGAATGGGCAAGTTGAGCGTTCCAATGGTCTTATTATGCAAGGCATCAAACCTCGGATCTTCCAACGCCTAAAGAAGTTCGCAGGTAAGTGGGCAGCTGAGTTACCTTTGGTACTCTGGAGTCTCCAGACTACCCCCAACGGGTCAACCGGATACACCCCGTTCTTCATGGTCTATGGAGCCGAGGCCGTATTGCCGACTGACTTGGACTACGGGTCCCCACGCACTCGCGCCTATGATGAAGACCAGTCGGAGGAAGCAAGACAGAACGACATTGATCAACTTGAGGAAGCAAGAGAAGTCACTTTACTTCGGTCGGCCAAGTACCAGCAGGGCTTACGGTGCTATCATAGCCGACACGTCCGCAGGCGCGCATTCAACATTGGCGACTTGGTTCTACGCCGAGTCCAGTCCAACAAAGACAAGCATAAACTCTCCCCACCATGGGAAGGCCCGTATGTGATCGCCGAAGTGCTACACCCGAGGGCTTACCGACTGAAGGACAGCAACAGCAACGTCATCACCAACGCATGGAACATTGAACAGCTACGTCATTTCTATACTTAACACTCTGTACCTTGATATTTCAGACAACACGAATAAACATTTTTTTGTGACACTTGAACAAGTCTCGGGGTTCCCGACTGACTCGCTATGCACGCTTATGGCTATGCATAGCAACCACTCAGACCTCACACCCTCTGGGTGCGCCCAGTCGCACTCGGTCTTTTCATTCGAACAAACTATTTTAGTACTGTGTAGGCAATCCAATGTTAACTCTTTGCTCTCGATCGCCGGTTTATGCCACAACCCTATGCTACACGGGACACAGCCCACGGCCAATCCTTACGCAAAGGGGGCTATAACGGGTCGGCAAAAGCACACATAAATGACTAACATACACAAGAACGAATCTTTTGCGAAGGAAATCTATAAACTTAAAGATAAGTTCATTACAAAATATGCATAGCAAATAGTCACTCGGCCTTCCCGAGCAGCTAACCTACATATTTCCGACTACTTACAGCCCAACGCAGTCGATAAGGGACTTAGCCGTGGCTTCTACCTCATCCATTAGCCCGGGCATGGCTTCATCGGGAACATCCGCGGCATACCCATCCCCGATTGCTTCTATGTCAAGCAACGAGTAGTGGGACTTAGCCACGGCAAGAGATAGCACGGCTCTGGTCTCCGTGGCCTCCTTCTCTAGCCGCCTTGCTTGGTCGAGAGCCCGTCGCAGACGCTCCGCGATCACATCTGCGCGCTCCGGGACCAGCTCGTCCTCCCACAAGGCACGGCAGGCTATCCGACCGGCCGCCTTCAACGACTCAGCCGAATCACTGAACTCCTGGAGCTGGATCTGGAAAGCTACCAGTACAAGACAAAGGAGTTAGCAGGAAACTTAAAGGACTCCAACTAACCAAAACCCGAGGCGTAGACTTACCGACGGCGAAGTCAGCGGACCTCTTGTTCGCTGCCTCGACGGCCTCCAGAGCCTGCCTCAGACTGCCATCCATGACAGTGGCCTCGCTCTCCAACTGCCCAACTCGTGCCCTCTCCGCCTCGAGCTCCTCCCGAAGCTTGGAGGCCCTCTCTTCAGCAGAGGCAAGCTGCTCGACGCGAGCCTTCTCCACCTTTAGTTCCTCTCGAAGCTTGGAGGCCCTCTCTTTGGTAGCGCTGAGTTCCCCGGCGCGGGCCTTCATCGCCTCAAGCTCCTCCTTGAGCTTAGAGTTTTTGACTCGGTCTCCTTACCTCGAGCCCGGGCGGCCTCCTAGCGAACGTCCCTCTTCAGAGATTCAATCTCGCTCTCCTAGGTGAGCACTTGATTCTGCGTCGTCTGGAGGGTACTTTCAGATTGTCCCACTCGGCCTTACGCTGGCCGAGTCGCTCGAAGGCCGGCAGTTGCTCTTGAAGGAACTCAGTCTTGTCCTGGGATCGCTTGGCCAAGTTCTGCAAGGAAAAAGCGGAGAAAGATAAGATACTCAGATTAGCAAAGAAGACATCAGGACCCTCCGCCCGACTATCCTAGTCGGCCAAAGGCTCGGGGACTACACCCTTTGGGTGCACTGATCGTGCCCCCAAAGTGAAAACTATGAAAAAGAGAAGAACCCTCCGCCTGACTATCCTAGTCAGCCGAAGGCTCGGGGGCTACACCCTCTGGGTGCACTAACCGTGCCCCCAGAGTGAAAACTTCAGAACACAAGAAAGGAAAAACATGTGCCTGCATCAGCGGCAGGAGCTTCCCGTTGACCAAATTGGCACTCTCCCGGATTGCCTTCATCAGCGTCGGCAGCTCCTCCCCGAGATTGTTAGCAGCACCAAACGCCTCCTCCCACTCGCCTGCTTCCCGGACGTCATCTATCTCCCGAAAGACTGCGCTGGGCCTCGAAGGGTCCGACTACCGGATCCGCAGAGGCTGGAGGGCCAGTGGAGGCTTCCGGGGAAGGGGGCACGCGCCCAATGTCCTCTTCCACCACCGGAAACACCAGATTCCCCCGACGGTCAGGCAAGGTGGTCTGCGTCTGGCTCGGCTCCGCCTGCTCCTCACAGCAGGGGCCTGCGTTCCGACGGTGGCCTCTTCTGGCTGAGGAGCAGGGGGCGGAGTCAGTGGCGCACCACTCCACTGAGGGGAAGGCTGCGGAGGAGAAGAAGGCTGCGGCGGAGAAGAAGGCCGCACGTCCGGCCCCGGCTGGCTCCCGCCCTGGCTGGAGCCCGGGGCAATCGGCGGAGCCTTCGAAACATCCCCCGATCGCTGCGTCCTACAGAAAACCACCCTGACTCATTAGCTCCGAAGACAGAATGAGCAAGGAAATATTCACCAAGTGACTTACTTGTCGGATCGAGGAACAGGGATGCGCTTCCTGGACCCCGAAGCCCGTTGTTTTGGTACGGCAGCCACCGGAGTCGACGACGCCGCGGAGCCGCTCTGCCCCCGGAAGGCGGCATCGGCAGTCCTCTTCTCCCCCCGGCTGGGAGGAACCACGCCATCAGCTGCACGGGGGGCCTCCTCGGTGGCGGCAGCCGAAGCCGTCGAAGCAGGCGGGGCGGAAGAGTCGTCCCCTCGCGACGGTGTCGGTCCCGTCCGCCTCCTTCGATTAACTTGGAGGGGGCGTCATCTTCATCCTCCTGAGTCTATTCCTCAGGAGTCGCCGTTGCAACCGGTGGAGGAGCGCTGGGCTCCTCCATCACCGAGGCCCCTCCCCTCGACGACCCGGCACCGGCGGAGGATGGTCAGGTGCCACTCTGTGACGGTGGGTCCATTATTGGGGACGTCGGCATACTGGGGTTGGTTCCATATCTTGTTCTCCAGAAGAGGAGCCATAGAACTAAACCCAAACAGATCCTGCGAGGCCAGGGAACACAAAATGCAATTCAAATAAGGATTTGGCCAAAGTCCAATCACAAACAATAAGAGTCAAGAAAGTGGTTGCTCACCTGGCCCGGCAGATTGGCGTGGCTGAAGGGCGGCGGCTGCCTGGAGATGTCCAGGTCAGTACCCTGGGCCATCAGCTTACTGACTCGACGTCGCACCTCGACCTCAGAAAGCTCTTCGGCGACTCCCGAGTAGCGTCTTGGCTATCGGTGTACCTGTACATCGGGCGCGCTCTCAGTTTCGCCGGCTGAATCTGGCGGCGAATAAAGGTGGAGACCACCACGATTCCGGAGACACCGGCCTTGAGCGCCTCGGAGAGAGCCCCCATGAGCACCATGACCCCGGGCTGCTCCCGCTCTAGAGGCAGATCCGTCCAGCTCGGCCGCACCTCGGGAGGCTGACCCCCGAACTCTGGAAGGGACGGCGCCGGATTGGAAATGTAGAACCAATCCGAATGTCATCCCTTGTTGGAGGTCTGGAAGGGGAGCTCCAAGTAGAGCTTGACAGCCTCGGGCCTCAGCTGGAACCCGGTGCCCCCACCACTACCAGGCTGCTCTTGCTCGGCTGCGGCTTCACTATGAATAGTTGCTTCCACAGCGCGAAATGCGGCTCGATGCCGAGGAAGCATTCGCACAAAGTGATGAAGGTGGTGACGTGGAGCAGACCGTTGGGGTTCAGATTGTGGAGCTCCAGGCCGTAGTAGTAGAGCAGTCCTCGGAGGAAGGGGTTGACCGGCACAGAGCCCCCGGTGGAAGGAGGCATGGACTACGATCTCGCCGGTGTTCGGGGTCGGAAATTCCTCCCCGTTGGCGGCACGCCACTCTACCAGCTTTTTCGCCAGGCAGCATGCCCGCGGCCACCATAGTGTTCAGCCGGGCTTCAGTCGCTGTAGATTTCACCCAGGGAGCCATCGGGTTGATGGAGGAGCTGGCTTCTCCGAGACTCGCCCACACCAACGCGTCCTCCTCTTCTTCGACTGGATCAACCGCCCAGACGAGGGAGTGCATCCAGTGCCACCGAATCCGGTCTAGGGTTGCAGTGAGGCACTTAATAGAGTTTGGCCGGCTGGATGGAGAGGCGGATGCAAAGGATGGCGATGAGAGGAATCTGTGCGGCAGCAAGACAAGTGCGGAATCGGCAGCAATTCTGGTTTACGGCGCGGTGGCGTTCTCAGTGAAGCGGGAAGGTGGAAGGTTCGAGCACGAAAGAGACAAAGTGTGAAGGGGAACAAGTGTGACCGGATTGGGTTATAAAGGAAAAACAGCTGCATGGGAGCGAAATTTCCGCCCCGCGGGATGACCCTTCCGCTTCCACAGCATGACTTACCCGCATTCACTGCGCGGCTCTTCCGCTTCAACGGCGTCAAACGTCTGTTTCTGGATTTTGTGCAATCGGGGTTTCAACGGTTAGCCCTCCGGGGATAACGCCCGCTTGAATACACTCCCATAAAAAGCAACGGTAACGTGCCCTCAACGGGTCACTACTCAGTTACCGAATAACTCGGAATCGAACGTTACGGTTTGATGGGTTTCAGTGGTTGGCCTCCAGGGGAACGCAATCGCTTGAATACACCCGACTGAAGGGCAGATGTGGGTGTGCCTTCAGCAGGCCGCTAGTCGAACACCGAGCAATTCGGAGCCACCGGTTTCTTCACTCTGACATTCCGGGAAATTTACTCTGGAATCTCCGGGATCTGAAACTTCCAGATTCAGTGGAACGTCCGGATATCAGGCTCCGCCGCTCGGGATCAAGACGCTGCAGCTTGTGTTCTGGTTCTGACGTGAATTTCGAGGGCATTCCCCCGGAGGGACACTAGCTAGGCCCGAACCACTCGGGAAACCAGATGCCATTCAGGAAATCAGTCAGGATTTATGGTATGTCCCCCGCTGGGCTATCAGCCGGTCTCCATTCGCTGGAAATGACTGGATACCACCAGAATTTACCCGTTATTAACTCAACCGCCATGATATCCTGCCCGACGGTTGAATATTACTCGGCTTACTATCTCTACTCTATAGGAGTTCTATAAGTCCTTCACAATCTTCCTGCAGGCCACAACATGGCGCGCTCAGGCGGTTGCCACTCGGGAAGAAAGCGAAGGTACTCGGCTTGGACGTTACAAGGACAAGCTGCAGTCAGATCGTGAAGGACTCGGGGGCTACTGACGATGGCATGGCACCCGGGTATCGTCAAGGAGGACAAAGCCGGCCCTCTGGACATAGGGTGGGCCGGGCCGACAACTCGAAGTCCGACTTCTACACGAGGGCGCCTCATCGACTTGGAGTACAAGATAGGAATAAATACTTACCCGGGCAATCCCGGATTCTATTGTAACTAATTAGGAAACCAATCTGTAAGCCGATCAGGACTCTTGTGACCCTACCTCGGTCGTCTATATAAGGCCGGGTAAGGATCTCCTGATCGGTAAGTTCTCATATGCTTTCACCAGTTCCCATACTCTTTACACATATAGCCTAAGCAACCTAGGGATCTGTTCTCAAGGTCCTGTGGCACTCGGGATAGAAGCAATACCATCCACTAAACATAGGACGTAGGGTATTACCTCTCCTTGAGGGCCTGAACCTGTCTAAACTTTGTCTCCCGTGTGCACCCATCTAGATTTGCTGTGTGTACGCTGCCCCGCATTCATTATTACCGGATTATAACACCAACACACCTCCTCCTAATAGCCTGGTGGTCTTCTCTACTTCCTCCTACTCCTTACTCTCCTTGGTGCTTGGCCTTCTAGGTGACAGCCATGGCTCCCTTGGCTTAGCTCCTATGGAGAGGCTTGCTATTTTTGCTGGCTAGTGTGTGAGACCTACGACATTTACACTACCTCCTGACCTTTCTACTCCTTTGCCTTTTTTTCTAATTCGGGTTCCAGAGTTGGTAATGGTTAAAACCGAGGCTGCTGCATGACCTTCTCTTACAAATGGTGAGGTAGCCACCTCTTGCTTAATATGGCCGGCTGCTGTTGTGGTCTTGGTTTGGTTTGCATGCTGTCTTTGACCACGGTCAAAATTGTGGCTGCTACTAGATAGAGCTCTCGATGGATGGATGCTTATCTAAACTCCTTTATCTTTAAAAAAAATTTACACAACAGGTTTCTAATGGAGGCAAACCCATATACAATTGGTTTTATTTTATTTGTTGGTGGTACCTGATGCTACTTCAAGTGAACTGATAGGCTGAAGTTAAGAAAATGAATTTTGCAAAGAAATCCAGTTAGTAGGGTCTAATACTTTTGTGGCCTTCCTAGATATTTTTAAAATAAAATATCTTACTATACTTATTTTTGAAACCAAAATTATTTACGTTCCACTTTTAGTGCTCTCTTTCCCTCGCAATTAACTCTGCAGCTTAGGCGAAAATGTGTCGTGGAACCACCAATATTTCAAAAACACAAGTTTAAAAGTTGCCTTCTACAGCAAAATGGCACAACTTAATGATCTCAAATGAATATGTTTGAAGATCATACGAGTTTCGACATTTCAAGATTACCTCCCCACAACTAAGGTTTAGTTAACACTTTCAAACTAGCTAAGATAGCTAGGAATTTCACTCTCATGTAAATTTCTTTTCTTTTTTTCTTCTTTTGTTTTATTCATGTAACAATCATGTAATCAAACAAGTATAATTACATCAATTTTAGTTATTTTTCTTTTGTACTTTGTATGCCTATATTGTACATGTTGTAATTATATCTCAATAGAATCAAATTCCAAAATTCCAATGTATATACTATGTGTATGAATGCTTGCGATGTATGAAATGTATGCTCAACACAATAACTTGACTAGTAGTAGCTAGCAATGCAGCACGATAGAATCGACCAACTCAGCAACGCGACTTGAGTCCACATCCATCCCACATTACTCGATTAGGTCTAAAACTAGGGTTCTTACAATATTTTAAATGACATATAAAAACTAACGTTAAATGATAACTGATGATGGCGATAAATAACTGCAAAAAAATCAAATTTGATAACATGTAGTAACTCTAGCCATGCAAATGCACGGACCGTCCTACTAGTTAGTTTGTTGAAAGAACAGAGACCATGACAAGGGCCTTGGATATTGGATAATGGGCAGTTGAATCTAGTGGTATAAATTCATGTGGCCACTGCATTCATATTCTACACAGTGATTGTCAAATTAGTGTCAAAACTAAAGAAGTTTTGAGTCACATTTTTGGGCGACCTATATTTATAAGCGATAAAAGGAACTTGAGTAGATAATTGTGAGTAGTTTGTTTACAGATTGCACCACAGTATTATCTCTGTAATTTGGGTTGGCGCTGGACGGCTGGAGAACCGTCAATGTACTATACAGTTTGTGCTGGCTACCTATCATCATTGCACGCACAAATTATTCACCACAGAGAAGGCGAAGCTTCCAGGAATCGAGATAATGCTGTCGACATATTTACTTCGCTTTCTCCCTAACTGCCCCAATAAATTGACCGGATTGTGACAATATTTTTAAGATGAAAGATAGCGATCATCTTCGTTATCTTCCTCCTTAATTTCTCTGACGACTGATCTGGCCTTGTCATCCTAGTCAACGTCTTGGTGCACTAACGCACGGAGTGCTATCACGTCTTCTCTTTTCTGACGACTGATGAACCACACGAACGTTATTCTATGTTCACTAGATCTTGTAATTCATTTTGCAAAAGAACTTAGGCTGAATTATTACCATGATACACCACGACGTATAATCTCGTTCTGTGGTGACATGGCCGATGAACATGATAAAATTATTCTCGCTCTGCAGAGCTGCCTTGGTGGCGATAAAGGAGGAGTAATACAGCGTCCCCTAGTACACGTGCGTCCAACGTTGACAAGTCTATCCTAATTTCTTGCGGGTTAGCTACGATGATGCCGATGCACAAGTTGCCGTAACTTGTGCACATGCACTCCTTGCAAGGAATCTACAAGATAAACTAGGAGATGCTAATGCAAATCCTTGGAAAGAGATCAGGTTCTACACGTTTTTTAGAAGGAACACGTATGAGTATTTTGAATGGTTTGCCTGCAAGCGAGCCCATGCAGCTAGGAGACCATATACTACTCGACTACAACTACTTTTCAGGAGGTAAATCAGGAACTAATCAGTTTAGAGGGAAAGAGATCCGACGAAGCAGCGTGGCTTGTTTCTGTTTTTACCATGAAAAGAGTTCGCAGGAGTACAACATTTAGAGTTTAGACTGCTTCGGCTATTTCCTTTCCTGCATGATCTTGGTTGGGGGCCACCTGCAGGAGCTAATCTCAAGACCAGTTACAAGCCGTACAAATAAAAGATAAGAGTCCACATTGTAATTTCCTTTAATTGTTCAGCCGGTTGGTAATTGATTTATTCCTTAATTTGGTTAGGCAGTCAAATAGAGATAGAGATAGATTGGTACGACCAACTTATGGGTCAATGTTTAGAGTACAAGTTGGCTATTATATAAAGCCAGTCAGTCATTGTAAATCTTCGGTTTGATTTGATAATAAACACGATGTGTTTAGAGTAGATATACATATCAAGTTTAGAGAAAAGCTGTCTAACAATCCCTAAGTTTTTGAGGAAGCTTATAAAACCTCTATTAATGTGTGAGTTCCTGTGACGCACATGAGATTACCTGTTTAAACCTATATGTCTGTCCATGTTATTCCTTCGGTTTGAGGATTGGCGTGTTGTTCCTGCTTGATTGCGACTACCATTATAAACCAATGATTCTCTTACTACTAAAAGATGGAGTGTCATGAAAAATCGGGCCGCAACAACAAATCGAACCTCACTTCAAGGTTTCATCCACATCAAGAGGGAAGGATGTGGTGACTGAGACGAAGGAGGCGAAGGAGGTTGAAGAACAGCGAGAGAAGTTCTTGCTATGCGATGATACACACGTTGCTATACCATCGAGATCTATTCCGACATATATAGACCCCATAGCAGCATGCATCCTATAATACTCCTTCCGTTTTAAAAGAGACGTCTTTTTAGTCTCTCCAACTTTTTCTCAAAGTACATGTCTTCTACCCTTCCAATACAATTTTAGTCTTTTTTTTCTAGTTTTGACCATCAACGTCATCACAAAAACGTCTACTCCCTCTGTTTTACAATGTATGTCCCTTGGCTTCGGGATAGTCCATTTCAAAATGTTTGTCATTGAAGATATCAAAAGTGTAGTTATTGCCATGTTTTCGCTTTACACCTTATTTAAATACTTTTAGAATGGTAATTGGTTTGTAATATTGGTTTCATAGGAATTTGCATGGTCATTTCACCAATTTTTCTATATTTAGTGCTACTTGGTATGTGCGTATGGGTGGGCTGAGAACACATATAGTGAAATAGAGACAATAAATTACTCATTGCGGTGAGGATATTTATTGTGTTTGGAGAAAAAAAGATACATGGATTGAAGGGCAATATTGACATTTCACGCGCACCCTTAATTCATATGTCCACTCTAAAAAATATCTATTTTAAAACAGATGAGTACAACCTTACTAGTCTAGTTATAATCGAGGAAACATACAAAACAAGGTGTGTTATGTACTATAACCTTACCAAACTATCCAATTATTCAAGTCTTCTCTCTAGAAACCTCCACCCCATCTCCTTCTCCTAGCTCTCCTTGTTAGGGCCTCTCCAGGCCCCTCCCCTTCCTTGCAGCTTGTAGGATGAGGGACCCATCACTTTGTATAGTCCTAGTAGAGTACTTGAGTAGTTTGTAGATCTATCTTGTATATAGGAGCTGCTCCACTTCTCTCGTCTTCTAGATCTACTCTCCTCCACTTGGTGTTGCTAGCCAGCGCTCTACAGTGGAGTGAGTGGTTCAAGGAAGCTGCTTCTATGGTTGTTCCAGCCTCCACCAGAAGTCATTTGTTGCTTGGTGGTTCCTCTAGCTACGTTTCCTAGTTGCAGTGGATTGGCGAGCTTCATGAGCAAGCTCTTCCCTGTAATATGAATAATTTTCCCCTTGTGGTCTTGGCGTTGATCATCATTGCTATCACCACAACCGCCTCGTTCTGGCCGATGTGTTCTTCTCCCTTTTCTTCTTCAAAGCAACGATGGATGTGTTCTTAAAATCTTGACCACAACACACTGACTTCCTTGGCCATCGGGAATGGAGGCCCCCAAATTCTATGTCCTGGTCGGCTTGAGTGCCATGGATGGGTCGATCGTCGGGAGTGCTTGCCTCTGTGGCCGATTGTGAGAACCCTAGTTCTAACGCTAGTCGAGAGAGGTGTGAAGTGGAAGTCGTGGAACAACTCGCGTTGTCGAGTTGATCCGAACCTATCGGGCTACGTCGAGAGTTAGACGAGAGGGGGAGGAAGAGGTTGTGCAATCGCATTTCATTTGCATCATCGCATGGCATGTAGTATTCGTGTATGGTAAATACAATTGAAATTAAACTTATTGATTAAATAGATAATACAATGTTATGATACAATGTGGTTACAAATGAATAAATAAAGAGAAAAAGAAAATTACATGTTAAGATAATCTACCTATACAACATCTAACCCTAAACCTTCAAATCTTCGAATCTGCAAGTCTTCAAGTCCTGAGTCGGAGAAGAACACCGAGAACCGAAGGAAAAAAAATCCTTCGGGAATGTTGGCGATCATCCGAGGTCATCGGGTATGGGTACTCGAGACCGTAGGGATCACGCCGTTGCTGTAGGAGGCAAGGGTTTAAAAATAAAGATGTTCGGAAATGATTTTGAAATAGAATTGGTCTTATCGGCACAATTCCACCGACGTCCGCGGGGTTAGCCGCGGGGGCAAAAGAGTGCCGACGACCTAAATACTTTTCTAATTTTAAAAATAGTTTGCGAAAATGTTTTGTTTTAAAAATGTCCGAGGGCCACGTGGCTAAGACCCTCATCGGACAATTCGATTTAGTAATTTATACTAGAGGGAAAAGAGGTGAGAATATTAAAATATATTTTATTTTTCCTATAACTAAATTACCTCCATGAGTTTCATTGGAAGGAAATTCTTTTTTTCAAATCAAAAGATAAATGTAGGCAACTAGCAGATATCACCCAATCATATTCTTTAGCCAAGCCCAATATTATATTCATAAGGCAACCTTATCCCTCTGAAATTATCCAGCAGCTCTCATATATGATCTAAACCGAGGCAACAAATGTGAGCAAGGCAGCATCCACCGAGTCCCACTCAGGCAGCCACAAGTTAAATATCTGAGATCAGATAAACACAATTCCATCGGGTAAGGTCCAGCAACTAGCAGGGCTTAGCAAATATCCAGTTCCTTAGTTAGGAAGGTAGCCAACGTATACCAGGAACCATCACCCAAATACTGTAGCAAATATCAGTGAGATATCTTTTAACCGACGTAGGTAACTAGAAGGGGCAATGCTGCAGTAGTAGTAGCCACCGAAGCTAGTGTTCCCAAGAACTGAGCCAAGCAACCAGGAAGGAGCAAGAAAAGGAGACTCACCAGAAGCTAAGCTTAAGGAAATCAGAACACAATCAAAATAGCAAGGTGCGCTCAAGAGAAGGTGGTCATCAAGAATAGGAGAAGAAGAAAAGAAGGCCACCAGAGCTTAGGGGAGTAGGAGGAAGCCATTACCTGATCCGGAACCATTTCAAGTAAGGATCACCAACAGCAGTAAAACCTCACATATACATGCGCCTTAATTTAGTATGACTGGAAGAACCCTCAGATTATATAGCATCATAGAAGTTGCTCGGTAGGCAATTGCCATAGTATCTGTTCTCATCAACTGACGCTCTTTTCAAACCTTTCTTTGAATCACAAAATCATCATAGGGTTTTATTTAGGCAGCTAATGCAGCATCTGTTCTTATGTACCATTTCTCAGATTTCTCCTAGAGAAATCATCATGTATATATATGGAATAAGGCATCTAATAGGTAACTTAGCATAGTATCTGCTCTTATCTCGTCTATCATGGGAGGCATCAGTTTGAAGTATTCAAATAAGGAGATAGCAAGAGATAGACCAAAATTAAGTCTAGCATCTGTTCTTGTCATAAGGAAATTGATATACACATAAGGAGGAACTAAAAGGTAACCAAGATCAAACGTAAATCTGTTCTTATCAGTGAAGAAGGCCTCAAGTATAAGCATATATTCCAACATCAGTGGGTAAAAGCTAGGTATAGAGAATACTGGAACAGCTAAATGCTCAATCGAGTTTGAACTAAACCGAATCATATGTATTAAGGGTAGTCAAACATCACAGATGAAGTCCAGGTAGAAGAACCCTAAAAATCATAGAAACCAATTGGGGAAGATTGGGGAATTAAGAGGAGAAATTAGAAGAGAGGGGAAGTGAGGAGGCTTACTTACCTTCGGAGGAGGCCGGCGACCGGAGCAACCATAGCCCGCCGCCGACGGGAGTGGGGCTGGCGGAGCACCGGCGGACCGGGGCTACCACGCCAAGCCACACGGCCTCCCGGGCAACGGGACCATGGCGACCCCAGGAGGCAGCCGAACGGCACAAGGAGCAGGAGCGGCGGCCGAGTCAGAGCACCGGTGAAGCGGCGGTGCTCGGGTGAACCCGAGCGGATGGAGGCGAGGCCGGACCGAGAGGCCGACGGGGCCTGAACTTAGGCTCGCGGCGGCGCACCCGGAGAAGAGGGCGATGGAACGGCGGCGGCGCCAGCACCCGAAGGGGAGCCGGCAGCGAGGGACGCGCATGGCGGCAGCGGCGCATGGAGCAACCGGGTGAGGCAGAAAGTAATGGGGAATTAGGGATTTAGAGATGAGAGAAGAAGCAAAAGGAGCCGGGTATGGTTAGGACCGAAAGAAAAAGAAAAAAAGAAGAAAGGAAAAATAAAAGGGAAATGGAATAAATTTAAGAAAAGAGTCTAAATCAAATTTCTGTTATTTCTGTTTAAAAGAAAATGAAACTAACCTAAGTACTTCTTTCTTTTCCAAAAGAAAAATGAAGAGTATATATATATGTATGTATATATATATATATATATATGTAAAGGTATAGATATACTCTTATGCATTTTTGAAAGAATGAGTTAAATTCTAGGATAAATCTTAAAGTTAAAATGATATGTTAGAAAGGAAGTAAGATTATCTAAGCCATAAATCATTCTTAAATTAGAATAACATGTGCTATCCTTTGAAAGAGATTAAACCCTAATCTGAATTTCTCTTGAGATTGTGGCTATTACTTTGAAATAAAGTTAATGATCTAGATAAAAATGTTAAGGTTAAAGTAATTAAAAGTTAACTAATATCATCATGCAAAAAGCTAACATAATGTATAAAATGTTCAACATTTGAGTTATTCTTGGAAATCCTAAATATGTAAGAGAATGTTAAAAAGGTTTAAGTTTAAAGATTTTGATGATAATCTCAATCCATGCATCATTCCGTGCATATAATGTCATACCATTTGCATTCATGTTCGAAGACTTCTGGATTAGTCCTCATCGGACTATATTGTTTTCTTCAGAAACCGGAGTTCCGCAAGCAGACCAGTCGAACTCCACTACTTATCCGTCACCAGGCAAGTCCAGTTTCTTGTTCATGTTCGTTGAAAACTGCCAGATTTCCCTCTTGTCTATAACATGCACTGAAAATCTATCTTCTAAAGATGAATCAACTGTTGCTTTGTTTTGGATCGCCGGTTCTTGGGTGATCGCATGGCGGGTGGTGAAATCCTGGTATGGGTGCAGTTTGGCACATTGGGAAGGTGGATTTCATCACACGGGTTTGTTTCATATAAGGTTAATGCAACCAATGATCAACTGTGTTCAAGGGCCGTAGCGATCGCGCATACCACATACCCTGTATGGGCGGGGCTGAGCCGAAGTACCTTTGCCCTAGGTTCATACTCCCCTGGGAACGCAAGACCTCGGTAGTGGGATCGGCTACCGGGAAGGTGGTTTGGCCATAGGGCTACCCACAGTTGTTGATGTGGTTCGGCCATAGGGCTGCCCACAAGTGGTATTAGTCGTCGGGCTAGCCACATCTTGTTTGAGAAGGTGGTATTGACCGTTGGGTTAGCCACAACTGCTTTGGGGACCGGTAGTCCTGTACGGACTACGACGCGGAGTATGGCCGAGCGGGCGGTGAAAAGGCTTTGTGATCGGGGGAATGTGAATGAGCCTTGCAACTCGGACACATAACCAAGTTCTTGTGTGGGTACAGTTGCGCACCTCTGCAGAGTGTATAGAATTGTGGCTGAGTCACTCCGTGTTCCCGGTGGGAACTGCGAACCCGACAAGAAAGGGATTCATCGGGAATCCTAGCAGCTTGTGAAACAGGAGATCATTAGCCTCTTTAATTAAAACTTGATTCTCGTACCTTGCCACAATGCATATCCTTTGGGAGAACGTTGCCGTTCTCAGTAGCTAGTGCATCAAACACCTCTTTGCTATTCCTGGACTTGTTGAGTACCTTCTGTACTCATCCCTCTATCTAATTCCTTTGATTAGACTGTGAGCCGACGACCGAGCAGGAGATCGTCTACGTCGAGGTCGATGAAGAAGAAGCTGAAGAACCGACACCGGCAAAGGAGGAGGAAGGCGTGGACTACTACTACGACTACCGCGACAACAACACCACCGAGTAGATGTAATAGGTCGAGTCAGTGAGAGTTGTAGAAAAGTCTTTTGCTGTAACCAAACGATAACGGTTTTAAATTTCCCGTACTTTTGGGAATGTATTGTAATACTGTATGTTGTTCTTCGAGTTTGTAAATTACGTATTGTAACATATGGACCGCTGCAATGCTTCTGTCGTGCTACTCTGTGAGATATGTACAGTCGAGAAGGCACTTCGTCTGTGCGTATCGTCGCAGGTGGTATCAGAGCAATTGTTGAGACCTCTAGGCATAAAAGTCTAGTTAGGAGACCTGTGAACCTTAGGAATGAAGTTGGAATTTCTATAAGGACTATCCTCATCTATAGTTTTCTTTTAACAAGGATAAATGTATTATTTTCAAATAACTTTCCTATTAATCTCTTTAGAAATACCTAAGGATGTGGGTTTAATTTATTTCTTTGAGAAAAGGATAGTAACATATCATACACTCACTTACCTTCTTAACTTATAAGAGATTCAAAATTTTAAAAGAAAAAGAAGTAATCATGACAAGGGAATAAAGGTAAGGAAATAGGTTATACGATTAGAACCCTAAATATCGGAAATCAAATATTTGTTTTTGCTTTGTTCTGGACACCGTAGACAATGAGCACATAGGTTATCACGATTTATGAAATTGTGTGTTTTATTTGGAGTTATGGATTTACTTTGGATCTTTGCATGAGTGCTTAGTAGTGATTATGAAGATAAAAGCTTAGTATATGTCGTTGAAGATTATATTATTAAGCTTTGCTTCATGTCACAATGTAGGTGAATGGCGAGCCCAAGTGAGGAAACCCTAAGGTTGGCGGACGAGCAGGCTCAGAAAGAAGCGGAAGAGAAGGCCAGGATGGAAGCCGAGCAGAAGGCAAAGGCCGATACAGCTAGTGGAAGTGGAGGCAACGGTATACCTCCACCGTCACCGAGGTACAGCACCGAAGAAGCTTTCATGCAATACATGCGTCAGATGGAAGAAGAGCGGAAAGCTAGAGAGGAAGAAAGGCGAGATAGACGTGAAGCTCAGGAGAACCAGAATAAGTTCTTCGCTGAGATGCTGAACAGGATGGACGAAGAGCTCGTGATACTCAAGTTCCCGCTGGAGGAGGTGTGAGTCTGGGAGAGTTTCAGCAGACCAAACCAATGATCTTCGCAACATCAGCTGAACCAATGGATGCGGAGGATTGGTTTGTTGGACACTGAGAGGAAGCTGGAAACTGTCGGATGCAATGACGAAGAGAAGGTTCGATATGCGACACATCAACTTACTGGACCCGCAGCAGCATGGTGGGTCAATCTCAAGGCAGTTCAACCAGCCGGAAGGGCGATTACTTGGGATGTTTTCAAAGCAAAGTTTCGTGAAGCACATGTGCCATCCAGCATAATGGCCCTGAAGAGAAAGGAATTCATGAATCTGGAGCAAGGTAACATGCCAGTTACCAAGTATGTTCATGAATTCAATCGACTATCACGCTATGCACCGGACGATGTGGATACGGATACCAAAAGGCAGCAAAAGTTCATGGAAGGACTCCATCCGTTCCTGTTGATGCAGTTAAGGCTTGTTCGTGCAACAGAGTTTCAAGACCTTGTTGATCGAGCCATTACTTTAGAGAGTGACTATCGGAAGGTACAGGAAGACAGGAAGAGGAAATTCGAGCCAAGGCGACAGCAGTACCAGCAGAATAAACCAAGGCGAGTGGTTTATGTTCAGAGGAGTCAAGCAGGGAGGATACCTGTTAGAGCAGCAAATCAAGCACCGACAACTTCCGTCACATGTTATGAATGTGGTGGAAACCATTATGCTAACTACTGTCCGAAGAGGGAGAAGTGTTTTAGGTGTGGTCAACTGGGACACAAGATCAAGGATTGTCCAAATCCACAAGCTCCACAGCCACGATCTCAAGCACCGAGACCAGCAGCACCAGCTCCAGGAGCAACAACTCGAGGAGGAAAGAATACTCAAGACCGCAGCAAAGGCAAAGTGCATGAAAGGGTGAATCATGTGACCCAGCCGAAGAAGTTGGAGCCGCTAGTGATGTGGTGATCGGTACGCTACCTATCTCATCTCGTATCGGTATCGTACTGTTTGATTCTGGAGCAACGCATTCATTTATCTCTGAGGAATTCATGAAAGGGATACCATGGGAAGCGAGTCCTTTAGGGAAGCATCTACAGGTACAGTCACCGGGAGGACCAATGAGGTGATAAGAAAATAGAATGGTTAGTCATAGAGATTAGTGGCTATGCATTCCTTGCTCATCTTTTGATCATACCACTTCAAGGCCTAGATGTCATACTAGGTATGGATTGGTTAGCACGTCATGAAGCCCAAATTGACTGTGCTAGCAAGACTGTAGCTCTTAACCACTGGTAGGCGGAAGAGTTGTATTCCAAGGTCAGAGGAATCAAGGAACTAACCCAGGATTGCAGCTAAACTCTTTGGAAGAGAAGAGTATTGATCAAATACCAGTTATCAGAGAGTTTCCTGATGTATTTCCAGATGAGTTGCCGTATGCCACCAGATAGGGAAGTGGAGTTTTACCATTGATCTGATACCGGGGCACTTCACCAATAGCTCAAAGGCCATATAGAATGGGACCCGTAGAGCTAGTAGAGTTGAAGAAGCAGTTGGATGAGCTGTCAGAGAAAGGATTCATCAGAGAAAGTACATCACCTTGGGGAGCACCAGTTCTTTTCGTTGATAAGAAAGATGGTAGCATTCGGATGTGTGTAGATTACAGGAATCTGAACAACGTCACCATCAAGAACAATATCCATTGCCAAGGATTGATGACTTGTTCGATCAAGTTAGAGGTGCTGGAGTTTTCTCCAAGATAGATCTGCGGTCAGGATACCATCAGATCAAGATTAAGCCGGAAGATATTCCGAAGACCGGATTTGTCTCTCGATATGGGCATCACGAATATCTTGTGGTACCATTTGGATTGACAAATGCACCTGCAGTGTTCATGAATCTGATGAACAAGATATTCATGAAGTATCTCGATAAATTTCGTGATCGTGTTTATCGATGATATTCTCATCTATTCTCGGAGTGAAGAGGATCATACAGAACATCTTCGGACAGTTTTGCAGACTTTGAGAGAGCATCAGTTGTATGCTAAGTTCAGCAAATGTGAATTTTGGCTAGATCAAGTTTCTTTCCTAGGCCATGTCATCACAAAAGAAGGAGTTGCAGTAGACCCAAAGAAGATTGAGGCAGTTGTGGAATGGAAATCACCGACATCTGTCACAGAAGTCAGAAGTTTTCTGGGATTAGCCGGATATTACAGGAGATTCATCGAGGGATTCTCCAGAATTTCTGGACCTATGACCAAGTTGTTGAGGAAGGACACCAAATTTCAGTGGACAGAAGCCTGTGAAAACAGTTTTCAGGAGTTGAAGTGGAAACTTACCACCGCTCCAGTGTTAGCTTTACCGGAAAGTAGTAAGAACTTCAGTGTTTACTGTGATGCATCCAATCAGGGTTAGGATGTGTGCTAATGCAAGACCGGAAGTCATCGCTTATGCCTCAAGACATCTCAGACCGCATGAAGTTAACTACCCAACACATGATTTAGAGTTAGCAGCGGTAGTATTCGCATTGAAGCAATGGCGGCATTACCTATATGGGACCAAGTGTGAGTTATACTCAGATCACAAAAGCCTGAAGTATTTCTTCACACAGAAAGAATTGAACATGAGACAACGAAGATGGCTTGAATTAATCAAGGATTATGATTTGGAAATTAAGTATACACCAGGAAAAGCCAATGTGGTAGCAGATGCACTGAGCCGAAAATCAGAGATTCAACCGAGAAGGTCGAGGAGATATCCAAGCATATTCTTCAGACTTGGATAAAGATAGGATCGAGGTGGTGATCAATAACGGTGAAGCTAGTGTTGCAACTTTAGTAATCCAACCGAATCTTCAAGATGAGATTAAGAAGCATCAACCGGAAGATAAGTTTATTGCGGAAGAGGCAAAGAGAATCAAAGCGCAACAACCATCAGAATTTACCTTAGCAGAAGATGGATCGTTATGGTACAAGAATCGGATATGTGTTCCTAACATTCCGGAGATCAAAAAGGTGATCTTAGAAGAAGCTCATCGAACTCTTTATAGTATTCATCCCGGAAGTACGAAGATGTATATGGATTTGAAGGGAATATTCTGGTGGAACAACATGAAGCGAGAAATTGCTAAGTTTGTGTCGGAATGCGACACATGCGCAAGGATTAAAGCTGAACATCAGAGTCCAGCAGGATTAATGCAACCATTACCAATACCCACAGTGGAAATGGGAAGAAGTCGGTATGGACTTCATTACCGGATTACCGAGGACTCAAAGGCATAAAGATGCTATCTGGGTTATCATTGATCGACTAACCAAGACAGCACACTTTATTGCCATCAATCAGAACTATTCTTGTGAAAGACTTGCCAAGATTTATATTCAAGAGATTGTCAGCAAACACGGAGTACCCAAAAGGATCGTGTCTGACCGAGGATCGGTATTCACATCTGCATTTTGGCAGCAACTACAAGAAGCTCTAGGTACTCAGCTCGATTTCAGTACAGCTTATCATCCTCAGACCGGTGGACAGACAGAAAGAACAAACCAGACTCTTGAGGATATGTTTAGAGAGCCTGTGTACTTGATTTTGGAGGTTCATGGGACGAACATCTTGCGTTGGCGGAGTTCGCGTACAACAACAGTTATCAAAGCAGTATACAAATGGCTCCATTTGAAGCCCTATACGGTCGGAAGTGTCGATCACCGATATGTTGGTACGAGACCGGAGAGAAGAGTCTCATTGGACCGGATCTTATCAAAGAAAAGCATGATGCAATAGCAATCATCCGAGAGCGGTTGAAGACAGCTCAGAGTCGGCAAAAGAGTTATGCGGATAAAAGAGACGGCAGGTAAAGTTTGAGGTAGGAGATTTAGTTTATCTGAAAGTGAGTCCTACCAAGGGTGTGAAAAGATTCGGCATGAAAGGGAAATTGAGTCCCAGATATATCGGACCATTTGAAGTCTTAGACCGGAAGGGAGAAGTAGCTTATCAACTGAAACTACCGGCATCATTATCAAAAGTACACGATGTGTTCCATATCTCACAACTCAGAAGATGTTTGAAAGAACCAACCGATAGAGTGGAACCCTCGGAAGTGGAGTTGCAAGATGACTTGTCTTATGTTGAAAAGCCAGTTAAAATTCTTGCTGAGGAATGGAAACAATTGAGGAATCGAGCGATCAAGTATTGTAAGGTGCAGTGGAAGAACCACCCTATCCGAGAAGCGACATGGGAGAAGGAAGAAGATCTGCGTAGAGACTACCCATCCTTATTCAGGTACCTCATCTTCAATTTCGAGGACGAAATTTCTTTTAAGGGGGGTAGGATGTGAGAACCCTAGTTCTAACGCTAGTCGAGAGAGGTGTGAAGTGGAAGTCGTGGAACAACTCGCGTTGTCGAGTTGATCCGAACCTATCGGGCTACGTCGAGAGTTAGACGAGAGGGGGAGGAAGAGGTTGTGCAATCGCATTTCATTTGCATCATCGCATGGCATGTAGTATTCGTGTATGGTAAATACAATTGAAATTAAACTTTATTGATTAAATAGATAATACAATGTTATGATACAATGTGGTTACAAATGAATAAATAAAGAGAAAAAGAAAATTACATGTTAAGATAATCTACCTATACAACATCTAACCCTAAACCTTCAAATCTTCGAATCTGCAAGTCTTCAAGTCCTGAGTCGGAGAAGAACACCGAGAACCGAAGGAAAAAAAAATCCTTCGGGAATGTTGGCGATCATCCGAGGTCATCGGGTATGGGTACTCGAGACCGTAGGGATCACGCCGTTGCTGTAGGAGGCAAGGGTTTAAAAATAAAGATGTTCGGAAATGATTTTGAAATAGAATTGGTCTTATCGGCACAATTCCACCGACGTCCGCGGGGTTAGCCGCGGGGGCAAAAGAGTGCCGACGACCTAAATACTTTTCTAATTTTAAAAATAGTTTGCGAAAATGTTTTGTTTTAAAAATGTCCGAGGGCCACGTGGCTAAGACCCTCATCGGACAATTCGATTTAGTAATTTATACTAGAGGGAAAAGAGGTGAGAATATTAAAATATATTTTATTTTTCCTATAACTAAATTACCTCCATGAGTTTCATTGGAAGGAAATTCTTTTTTTCAAATCAAAAGATAAATGTAGGCAACTAGCAGATATCACCCAATCATATTCTTTAGCCAAGCCCAATATTATATTCATAAGGCAACCTTATCCCTCTGAAATTATCCAGCAGCTCTCATATATGATCTAAACCGAGGCAACAAATGTGAGCAAGGCAGCATCCACCGAGTCCCACTCAGGCAGCCACAAGTTAAATATCTGAGATCAGATAAACACAATTCCATCGGGTAAGGTCCAGCAACTAGCAGGGCTTAGCAAATATCCAGTTCCTTAGTTAGGAAGGTAGCCAACGTATACCAGGAACCATCACCCAAATACTGTAGCAAATATCAGTGAGATATCTTTTAACCGACGTAGGTAACTAGAAGGGGCAATGCTGCAGTAGTAGTAGCCACCGAAGCTAGTGTTCCCAAGAACTGAGCCAAGCAACCAGGAAGGAGCAAGAAAAGGAGACTCACCAGAAGCTAAGCTTAAGGAAATCAGAACACAATCAAAATAGCAAGGTGCGCTCAAGAGAAGGTGGTCATCAAGAATAGGAGAAGAAGAAAAGAAGGCCACCAGAGCTTAGGGGAGTAGGAGGAAGCCATTACCTGATCCGGAACCATTTCAAGTAAGGATCACCAACAGCAGTAAAACCTCACATATACATGCGCCTTAATTTAGTATGACTGGAAGAACCCTCAGATTATATAGCATCATAGAAGTTGCTCGGTAGGCAATTGCCATAGTATCTGTTCTCATCAACTGACGCTCTTTTCAAACCTTTCTTTGAATCACAAAATCATCATAGGGTTTTATTTAGGCAGCTAATGCAGCATCTGTTCTTATGTACCATTTCTCAGATTTCTCCTAGAGAAATCATCATGTATATATATGGAATAAGGCATCTAATAGGTAACTTAGCATAGTATCTGCTCTTATCTCGTCTATCATGGGAGGCATCAGTTTGAAGTATTCAAATAAGGAGATAGCAAGAGATAGACCAAAATTAAGTCTAGCATCTGTTCTTGTCATAAGGAAATTGATATACACATAAGGAGGAACTAAAAGGTAACCAAGATCAAACGTAAATCTGTTCTTATCAGTGAAGAAGGCCTCAAGTATAAGCATATATTCCAACATCAGTGGGTAAAAGCTAGGTATAGAGAATACTGGAACAGCTAAATGCTCAATCGAGTTTGAACTAAACCGAATCATATGTATTAAGGGTAGTCAAACATCACAGATGAAGTCCAGGTAGAAGAACCCTAAAAATCATAGAAACCAATTGGGGAAGATTGGGGAATTAAGAGGAGAAATTAGAAGAGAGGGGAAGTGAGGAGGCTTACTTACCTTCGGAGGAGGCCGGCGACCGGAGCAACCATAGCCCGCCGCCGACGGGAGTGGGGCTGGCGGAGCACCGGCGGACCGGGGCTACCACGCCAAGCCACACGGCCTCCCGGGCAACGGGACCATGGCGACCCCAGGAGGCAGCCGAACGGCACAAGGAGCAGGAGCGGCGGCCGAGTCAGAGCACCGGTGAAGCGGCGGTGCTCGGGTGAACCCGAGCGGATGGAGGCGAGGCCGGACCGAGAGGCCGACGGGGCCTGAACTTAGGCTCGCGGCGGCGCACCCGGAGAAGAGGGCGATGGAACGGCGGCGGCGCCAGCACCCGAAGGGGAGCCGGCAGCGAGGGACGCGCATGGCGGCAGCGGCGCATGGAGCAACCGGGTGAGGCAGAAAGTAATGGGGAATTAGGGATTTAGAGATGAGAGAAGAAGCAAAAGGAGCCGGGTATGGTTAGGACCGAAAGAAAAAGAAAAAAAGAAGAAAGGAAAAATAAAAGGGAAATGGAATAAATTTAAGAAAAGAGTCTAAATCAAATTTCTGTTATTTCTGTTTAAAAGAAAATGAAACTAACCTAAGTACTTCTTTCTTTTCCAAAAGAAAAATGAAGAGTATATATATATGTATGTATATATATATATATATATATGTAAAGGTATAGATATACTCTTATGCATTTTTGAAAGAATGAGTTAAATTCTAGGATAAATCTTAAAGTTAAAATGATATGTTAGAAAGGAAGTAAGATTATCTAAGCCATAAATCATTCTTAAATTAGAATAACATGTGCTATCCTTTGAAAGAGATTAAACCCTAATCTGAATTTCTCTTGAGATTGTGGCTATTACTTTGAAATAAAGTTAATGATCTAGATAAAAATGTTAAGGTTAAAGTAATTAAAAGTTAACTAATATCATCATGCAAAAAGCTAACATAATGTATAAAATGTTCAACATTTGAGTTATTCTTGGAAATCCTAAATATGTAAGAGAATGTTAAAAAGGTTTAAGTTTAAAGATTTTGATGATAATCTCAATCCATGCATCATTCCGTGCATATAATGTCATACCATTTGCATTCATGTTCGAAGACTTCTGGATTAGTCCTCATCGGACTATATTGTTTTCTTCAGAAACCGGAGTTCCGCAAGCAGACCAGTCGAACTCCACTACTTATCCGTCACCAGGCAAGTCCAGTTTCTTGTTCATGTTCGTTGAAAACTGCCAGATTTCCCTCTTGTCTATAACATGCACTGAAAATCTATCTTCTAAAGATGAATCAACTGTTGCTTTGTTTTGGATCGCCGGTTCTTGGGTGATCGCATGGCGGGTGGTGAAATCCTGGTATGGGTGCAGTTTGGCACATTGGGAAGGTGGATTTCATCACACGGGTTTGTTTCATATAAGGTTAATGCAACCAATGATCAACTGTGTTCAAGGGCCGTAGCGATCGCGCATACCACATACCCTGTATGGGCGGGGCTGAGCCGAAGTACCTTTGCCCTAGGTTCATACTCCCCTGGGAACGCAAGACCTCGGTAGTGGGATCGGCTACCGGGAAGGTGGTTTGGCCATAGGGCTACCCACAGTTGTTGATGTGGTTCGGCCATAGGGCTGCCCACAAGTGGTATTAGTCGTCGGGCTAGCCACATCTTGTTTGAGAAGGTGGTATTGACCGTTGGGTTAGCCACAACTGCTTTGGGGACCGGTAGTCCTGTACGGACTACGACGCGGAGTATGGCCGAGCGGGCGGTGAAAAGGCTTTGTGATCGGGGGAATGTGAATGAGCCTTGCAAACTCGGACACATAACCAAGTTCTTGTGTGGGTACAGTTGCGCACCTCTGCAGAGTGTATAGAATTGTGGCTGAGTCACTCCGTGTTCCCGGTGGGAACTGCGAACCCGACAAGAAAGGGATTCATCGGGAATCCTAGCAGCTTGTGAAACAGGAGATCATTAGCCTCTTTAATTAAAACTTGATTCTCGTACCTTGCCACAATGCATATCCTTTGGGAGAACGTTGCCGTTCTCAGTAGCTAGTGCATCAAACACCTCTTTGCTATTCCTGGACTTGTTGAGTACCTTCTGTACTCATCCCTCTATCTAATTCCTTTGATTAGACTGTGAGCCGACGACCGAGCAGGAGATCGTCTACGTCGAGGTCGATGAAGAAGAAGCTGAAGAACCGACACCGGCAAAGGAGGAGGAAGGCGTGGACTACTACTACGACTACCGCGACAACAACACCACCGAGTAGATGTAATAGGTCGAGTCAGTGAGAGTTGTAGAAAAGTCTTTTGCTGTAACCAAACGATAACGGTTTTAAATTTCCCGTACTTTTGGGAATGTATTGTAATACTGTATGTTGTTCTTCGAGTTTGTAAATTACGTATTGTAACATATGGACCGCTGCAATGCTTCTGTCGTGCTACTCTGTGAGATATGTACAGTCGAGAAGGCACTTCGTCTGTGCGTATCGTCGCACCGATCCCCATCGTCACCCCCTCAAACCTTCACTCTATGGAGACCCTTTGGCTCGAGTAGTTTTGAAACCCCGAGGGCATGGCTGTCGAGTGTGATTCTAGGTGCCAAAAGCTCCATCATTGGCATGATGGTGTGCAACTCCAGCGAGGTTGACGACAAAACAAGGACTGAGTGCTTTTTGTATTTTAGATGGAGTTTCTTTATGTAAGTTAGAAGGGTTTAGATGTAATTTGAAATGTCTGTTAGGGCTTTCTACAAATTTTGTGGTGTAACCACGAATTCAGCGGCTTCTAGGCCTTTTTGGGCCTAGTTTCCTTCTAAAAAAAAACTATCCAATTATTCTTGTTTGGGCAATCTACAAAACTTTCTTGCCCTAGAAAGGTCTTTGTGGTGGAATGCAGGGGCATATGAGCGTCCAATCCTAGTTTCGTCCATTCAAATGTTATTTTGGGCGGAGTAGTACATGTAAAATGATGCAGATAACATATTTCGGTAACCAATCCTTTACGGAAAAATATCCGGTGAAACCACCTTGCGATGAAAAACAGTGAGAACCACACAGAAACCATGTTGATATGTTTTTAAATAATCTAAAAGGACAATATGTTGGAAGGGTGGTATTCTACAAACATGTAAATTTTAAGTGCAAACTCAAATTCATTTGGGAGGTATGTAAAAGACAAATTCAGCATGAATAGTGATGTAACTTGAAATTTTACAGCTTCATAAAACACTAACCTCTCAACATGATGTATTTTTTTAGATTGTTTAAACTTTTAAATGTGATTTTTATGGAGTTTTCACCGACGTAATTTTCACCCGATATTTTTCCATCATTTACCGGTTCCTCGCTCCCTCTTTGTACGAGTGAAGTACGCACGGCTGCAACACACCATGCATCCTGGGTCAACCATAGGAGTAGTTGTGGTTCTTACAATCGGTATATTCTCACGAAGGCTCACCGATGAATCTATGCCTACCTTTCCTCGGTGAAATTCGTACTTGTCTAGAAACGGAGCAGACTGTTTCGTGGGCCAGGAAGGTACCTCTTCTGCTTGTCACTCGCCGGCTCTGCAGAGACTGCAGCACCCACCACAAGTAAAATTCGGCCGAGCAAAAGGCAAAGCAAAGCCAGGAACCTTGGCCTTGCTAAAAAGCCAGCAGCTCTTTTCGTTCTTCTCACGCTCACACCCTCCCCTTTTTGGATTCTTCCCAACTTGAGCGTCGCCTGTCTGCCTCCATTGGCCCAAGCCCACCTCCCCCTTTGCGGAATCCTAGATTCTTGCCTCCCCCCTCCCTCTGCTTCTTCTTCTTCTTCTTCTTCTTCTTCTACCTGGCTGCCTCTCCTAGTCTCCTACAAGGGAAAGGAGGTGAAGTGGAGCGGCCTCTCTCTGTGTTGCCATGCAAGTGTCCGTGCGCGTTTCTTGCAGGTGTTTGTGTGGGGCGACGGGCGGCGAGTGAGTGCTGGTGAGTGAATGGGAGCTTAGGCAATGCCGTCCAGTGGGGCCATCTCGCAGCAGGGCTCGGTGTGCAGCCTCACGCTGAGCGAGGTGGAGGGCCAGCTGCACGGCGTCAACCTCGACGACCTCCTCCGCACGGCCGGCTCGGCGGCCGCGGCGGCCAGGAAGACGGTGGACGAGGTGTGGCGGGACATCCAGGGCACCGACGGCGGCAGCGGCTGTCTGCGGCCGCCGGCCTCCCAGATGACGCTAGAGGACTTCCTGTCCAGGTCCGGCGATGTGGTGGCCGCGGACGCGGGGAGCGGCGGCGTCGGCGTCGGCGCGCGCTGGGCGCAACAGTACCATCCCCGGCCGGACCCGCCGCCCCCGCCCCCGGGGCAGGACCGCCACAACGTCGGGCGGCCCCTGCCGCGGCCGCTGGGCGTGGGTGCCGGCCCGGTGCTGGACGCGCTGTACCACGACGGGGCCGCGCTGGCCGGGCGGAAGCGGGGCGCCGAGGGCGGTCCCGTGGAGAAGACGGTGGAGCGGCGGAAGAAGCGGATGATCAAGAACAGGGAGTCAGCGGCGAGGTCGCGCGCGAGGAAGCAGGTGGGTTCTCCTTGAGATCGCCCTCGTGCTCCTCCATTCTCTCAACCTCTCTTGCGTACGTTTGCACGCACACAAGGTCACTTGGATTTAGTTGGTTAATGCAGGCGTACACGAACGAGCTCGAGAACAAGATCTCGCGGCTGGAGGAGGAGAACGAGCGGCTCAGGAGGCACAAGGTAATTAAATATTTAACCATGTCAAAACTATGAACTAAATTCACACCTCTGAAGTTGCTAAGCTTAGTTCCTTCCGACTTTTAAGCTATCTAGACTCATTCAAATTCCCAACATAGGACAAAGCTAACACACAACGACTATACATGTAGGGTGACATGCTACTAATGCTCGAAGATTTTCAGGCACACTAATAAACGAGAATTTTGCTTTCCTTTCTAGTTATTGCGGACCAAAAAAAGAAGAACAGATTGGTTGTGCTGATCAATGTTGAATGGGATATTGCATCGGGTCAATCATTGGGGGTTTAACTGTTCATTTCTGAACAATCTTTTACTTCTCTTCTCGTGCCCATGCATACTCTTGCTGACGAGCCTTCTGTTTTTTACGCTGTCTGTGCGTGACTGGCTTCGCCCTGGAGTGGTTATCAGAGGATGTCAGATGATGGATGGACCATAAAATTCTGCCCAATCGAATCGGGTTCCAGCTTTTCCTTTGTATCTTATTGTACAGAAAAATTATTTTTCTTTTCAAAGTATACGGCGTTAGTCAAAAAACAAAAAAAATGGATCATAGACAAATAGACGAGTTAACATGCTGCATTTGCTTGATCATCATAGATGACATGGTGGAGGCACAATTATTTCTATCTCTTCTCCTGTTAGCGCATATTTTCCCGATGCAATAGTCAATGCCTAATGCCTGCTTACTGGACAGGCATCACTACTTCACTATACTAAAAGGTGGGGTTTTTTACTCATATAGGATGGACTAAATTAGGGTTTTGGGAAGTGTTATCTCATTGTCTGCCAGCTCAGTTCCTTCATACCAATGTACCATGCAGTCAGCATCATAATACTTACTAACATGGTACTCCTAGCTTCATGCCAATAAATAATATTGTTTGCCCATCTGTTTCAGCTTTGATGTGCAAAATTTACTAGTATCCATGTACTAGTAAAATTTGCACATCTACCTCGAACTGCACATCTCTCCTTTTCATTTTTGTGTGTGTGCGTGTGTGTTTTTATACTTGCCTTGTGCTCCTTTCTATGCCCATGTCATGAAATCTGAAGACAGCATGTATAACTCCGCAAGTGACAACTTCTCCGAGAGGTGAGATCTCTGTCCTACTTTGCAAAAAGAAAATGGTGTGTGTGTGCGTGTGTGTGGGTGGGTTGGATGAAACCCTGACCTATAAATTTCCGTGGTATAGTGAAGTTCAAGAAAAGATGTGTTTTAGAAACGAAATGCTAACCCTTTTGCAGTTGGTGCTCTCTGGTCTTGAGTGTTCCAGGAGCGTTTGCACTAGTGCTCTGTATTCATTTTTAGTTCCCATGGAACGATGAACTGGTACACATTTGCCTCTGAGATCTCCTTCACCAATGGAGATATATTTTTTTCATAGTTCGATGTCCCATATATAAATATACGAATACCCCAATTTAACCTCTACATTTTGCAGAACTGACGCGGCAACTTGTGTCTTTTGTGTTTGCTGCAGGCATTTGAACCAGTACTGCACTATGTGCCGCAACAGGAGCCGAAGAATAAGCTCCGGCGGATCAACTCAGCCAGCTTCTGATCATGTTAATAGCAGCAGCAGAAGCAAAAGCAGTAGTCTCAGAAGCAAAAGCAGTAGTACACTGTCCTGGCATTAAGGTGCTTGTAAGTTGTGCCGAAGATACTTAGCTAGTAGGAACTCTTGTTCTCTACAGTCTCCAACTTTCTGTATGAGTATTGCTGCACAAGTATTGTACTCCTATCCTGTGGCTTGTTGCCGCAATCCTGCTATTTTCTGACTGGTGCATTGCTTTCTGCAGCCTGTGATTGCAAGAGTATCCCAGATAAGCTGTAATGTATTATCATTTTCCAAATGGAGGAAAAAATTGATAGCCTTGCGGTCTATTCCAATTTTTTATCACTCTCAGAAAAAGTAGACACAACAAAAAAAATTTCAGGATATTTTCATTTTGTCATTGGCACAGAAGATCAGAGGAATATTATTCAAAACTGAAACATAAGCTATACATCAGTGTGGCCTTTGATTTACCAAAAACTAGGTTAACACAATCTCTCACTGATAACTCTTCAGCTGTAGTCATCATCTTCTTGAGGGAGTATCAATCTAAGATCATCATTATCTCTATAGACTTGTACCAAAGCTGCAGCCTTGTAAGCAAAGAAACCCATCATCCCTGGAACAAGCTGCATAAAGAGAAACCGTCATTCAGGATATGATTTTGGTTTGCAGGGGAACATTTTATGACAATGAATATGATTATATGAGTCATTTAGTTAAAAGATCTGGAATAATAGCCCCTTGGTATATAATTGGCACAGTTAACAGGGGAAACAAATATGTGTATATTCATGAGGTCAAGAAAAATCTGACATATGCACCACCAATTAAATGAGATCTATGAAAGCAAAGAATTGTACTCTTACCTCAAAATTTAAAATGCTATTTTGAGCGTGAGTTGAAAAGGACGACAGTCCAAAAATCACAGCGGGAATCATAAGCCTTGGGGATGAAAGAGCAAATGCAGCACCACCCAATGTCTTCTCTACTGCATTCTTCAAATCCTCGCTTCGTATGCCAATTCTAGCATTTGTATATATACAGGAGTAATTAATGTAACAGTCAGAACGTGTGGGATAAAAGAGTGAGTACAGATTACAGATGACAAACATTTCCAAACCTACTTCTTCACTTTCTTCTTCAGAAAAACTTCTGGAACATCTTCCTTTGACAAGTTATCTGCCCGGCGATACAGAAGTTGAAGATACAAACAACTGCTCAACATAATGTGAGTGGTTAGATTTATAATACATCAGTTGAAACACAAGTTAGAACTTTATTGGATATCTTTAGAGAGCAGAAATAGCAGCATCATATTAAAACAAACTGTCATGAACTTTCAATTCTTAAGTTGTACAGGAAACTATTGAGCTTACCTGAAAGCAACTCCAAAAGCATAACTTATACCAGCCTGTTCAATCAGAGCATTACAGATTCAGTCACACCCCCCAATACTATTTGATGATCAGTTACCATTATTAAGGTAAAGTTAAACCATTTGCCATTCATTGGCTTATCAAACCATATGAAAGTAAAGATCATAGGCTCCTTAAGGAAATATGTCAGCCATTTTCTAGAGCTTGTTAGCTTGTAAAGGTGGCTAGATGGCCATTAAATACTGTGACCATTCAGAACGTCCTATGTTTTTGAAAAAATGGCCTTTGATTCTAAACAGGACAGCCAAATATCAATGCGCAGTTTTTTTATGTAGCCCTTTATATCAGATCAAGGCAGTGATTCAAAAGATTACATAAGTCTGAGATAAGGACCAGAATATAGAAATATAATGAACCGTGTGGTGCTCAGATTGCATACTTGGCACAATTATGTCAACACAAAATTAACATAAAACATTATAATTATCTACTGGTAGATTGGAGATAATTATGATTTCATTTTAAATCATTTGGTTTTGGAAATTATCAATTAAATAGGAGATTACTTAATTGTGACCCACGGTCACATGAAAATATTTAATTATTTTATGGTTAGCAGAAAAGTATGTCTCTAATTTGATGTCAATTATAAAGTTCAAAATCTATATACCTCCAGAGAGAAGACTAGGATACAATATAAAGTGCAAGCAGCTCCAATTCCTGCAGTCAGGAGCAATAGTTCATCCTTAATCTGTGAGAAATGATTATCATGAGAAGATGGATATGATTTTTTTCTTCTAATAAATACATAAGAAGATGAAACACTGAAAAGCTGGAAAGGACAAGTACGGCTTCATATCGCAGAAGGTTGAGTTCCTTCCTTTTGTCACTCTCATTCTGCCTATCCTGTCATCATTTGCAACAACATCCCCATTTCTCTTTCAGTTACCTCTACAATAACATGGTCACAAGCCAAAAATAATGAACAGTAATCACAAAACACCACCATGACAGACCATAGCAGAACGCCTCTTCCTCACAGGAAGGCTGCTCGCATCAGATTCCAAATCTCCAGTTGCTGCCGTGAGTCTCAAGACTCCCTCACTCATAACATCTTCCCTGTCCTGCATCCCAATGTTCTATCAGTTATGCCTAGATAACGTAGGCAGCATGAGTGGCACAGCTTACATCTTCAGGTTGCGCAACGTCTGCAGAATTTTCTTGATCCGTGGTACCCTCTAACACATCAAGACTTGTGCCATTTCTCCTCAAAACCATGTCAGCCACTTTCGAGATGAAATCCCCATTCGTCTGCCTATCTGCAAGGAACATGCGCAAGACCTCCTCGCCAAGACTGTCACCAGCTATATGAGCAGCAGTAGCACAAGTCACAGGGTCAGTACCAACCGAAAAATTCCAGACTGTTTTGGTGCAATCAGTGAAGTTTAAGCTAGTGTCTCCATTATTACCCAACTTCTATTTTGTGAGCGCAAGGAGAAAATAATGTTCGCAAAATCAAGATTGAGGTGAATTGTGGCCAAGTAATCCCAACCCCATGCAGGAAAAAAAATTAATCGGAACCTTACGGTGTCAACCGCCAGTTACTCACCAATCAATTAGAACTGAGCAGCCAAACCAGCCCAAGAGAGAAAGGTGAAGCTAGTGAGGGTACCTTGGAGAGAGGAGTAGCGGAGTGCCGGGGGGCGTGAAGACCTGAGGGGGCGGTGGGCAGGGGCGGGACGAGGAAGCGAGCCGCGGGTGGCGAGGTCGCAGCAACGGACGCCGGGGAGCCCGGCCATGGCAGCACGCGCTAGCTATTGCGCGGTGGTGCCTGCTTGTTAAGCCTGGAGAGAGGGAGAGAGGGCGAGGAGAGCCGTGAGCCGTGAGCCCGTGAGCATTGGGGAAGATAGCTGAAACTGACGCCACAATCCTCGCGAGCCGTCGCAACCTGCTGAAATATCTCCATTTTTGGGCCTCGCTCCGCTCGGTCTGGCCCAAGTGGCCAAACATTTTTAACTTTTTACTGATGGTTGGGAGCTTCGGTGTTAATTGCGTAAAAGGATACTACTACTTCTAATATTCATCACCATCCCTCAAAAATATAATATTCATCACCAATATTCATCCCTAGCTACAAATAATCATGGGAGTATTTTTGTTAGCTGAGCAGCTTCTGAATCCATCGAGATATATTTTTTCCAGCTAGAATGTATTTGCTAGCTCTAGTTGTTGTGCATGTGCTTGCTGTTATTTACCGCTACTCGACTGCTTACGCTAGTATGCTACAAACCACCTGATACTCCAGCAGCCATTTGAAGACTTTAAACAGACACGTTCAGGTATTTCGGTGTGCAAATCCAAATTGGCTGGTGGTGCACCAATATGGAGAAAGCATGTACATGGAACTCATGCAATAGCATTGCTTCTTGTCAACACACTACAGGAAGAAAATTAACAGAGAAAGGGTGCAATAATTAATTCACTGCTTGACTGCAATAGCCATGTTCAAACTGAGCATAACTAAATTATCGAATATCAACTGTAGCTGA
Source organism: Stipa capillata (assembly GCA_019208055.1). Lineage (NCBI taxonomy): Eukaryota > Viridiplantae > Streptophyta > Magnoliopsida > Poales > Poaceae > Stipa > Stipa capillata. The sequence goes on along the minus strand of JAGXJF010005700.1, from coordinate 332,939 downwards.
TCTCTAAATATCACCAACAGTATTTAGCAATTACAGCACACAACACACACGAGACTGCAACAATCAAGTTAGAATCCTTTTTTTTTCAACAATAAAGATATGTTTGTTCAATATACAAAAAAAGGCCCGCATTATTTACATCCAGCGGCTAAAAGAAAAGCCAACTGGAGCATGTACAATAGTGGCAGCCAAACTCGGGAAAATGGACATGGAGGCGTCGTCAAACAGACTTGGGTATTTTCTTGTTGAGGTCCACAAACGAGGATTTTCTTGAGTCAGCCTTCGACTCATCTGGGCTTCAACGTACATCAATCTACTTTGACAACTGAGAGAGACTTCTTCTCTGAAACAAACCTGGTTAGCTCATCCCTGTTTAGAAGGACAAGTATCACTTAAACGATAACACGAACTTAAAATTCTAATTTAACACATATTTGGTCACAATGTACGTAAAGTAAGAGAGCCTATTATAGAATGAAACAACATTCTGGAATATGCATTTTAAAGCAATAACATGAGCCAAACAGTTTGGTATGCACAATTATGGATGGTGTGTACTGAATATTAGCTATAAACCAATGCATTTTCGTTCAACATACACCCCATTATAAATTATGCTGAATCAGATTTCAGATGACAAAACGTATGGAAGGATAGCATTTCACAAGATTTATCGTTACGAGTGTTCAGCATACCCAGTCATCCGGTTGACTACACTATTAGCCATGGTGGTATCTCTGATTCAAATATCCTGAAAATCTAAAAAGGTGTTTCATGCTTCCCGTTTCCATGAAATATGCAAGGTTCTACGGAGTATCTTGTTAACAAATTTCAAATGGAGTCAAAAGGATTGGTTAAAATGGTAAAATGGAGTCCATCTCTATTCAATGATAATTCAATGCCTTCAGAACGAAGTAATAGCATTTTTAACTTGCAGCTCCTACTTACATCTATTTAATATCATTTCAAGGCCTTCAGAAAAAAAATAGCATATATTTGATATGATCTCATTGCCTATTGGGTAAACAAAAATGTCTTGTATTGAGCTTGACTTACTTTTGTCTTGAAAAACAACAAGGCAATGCTGAAGGTCCGGCCCGTTGCTTCAAAATTGGGAAGCTCCTCCATCGCTTTCGTGTACTCGAGCTCCTCTCTACCTTGCGTCGAGATTAAGAATAGTTGGTTGCATGTTTAAACTTGAGTACAGCAGTAAAATCAAAATTATTTTGGCCAAGGTTGTAGAGTTAGATGACCTGAACTCCGGTAGGTCCTCGGGCCACTTGTTCTCGAACACGAGCTCGCCATTGGCCACCGTGGCGGGCGGCAGCGGCTCGCGTGGGACGAGGTCGTACACCTCCTTACAGTCCCTTACGTTCTTGGCGTGCTCCGATTCGTAGTACCCAGCGGCGCCGCCGCCTTCTGGTCCGCTACCAGCGCGAAGAACGCCATCTGCGCCCCCACCACGAAGAACCCCTAGTCCTAGCTCGTCCTGCCCACCTCGGTCGTGAGAGCTCGCCTCGTCGGCCTCACTCGCGGCCGCCGCCACTCGTCGCGAAGGAGGGAAAGATGTCGTCCATTGCGCGTCTCGTCTCGGCGCAGATGGTGGCGGCGGCAATATCAGACGGTGAAGGGGACATGCGGGAGACGTCGAGGAATGTGAGGGGAGTTTGGCGCCGAAGAAGGACAGCCGGGGGGCCCGAGACGATGGCTGCCGGAAGCGTGGCCGAAACCCTAGCGCCGCCGGAAGAGCTAATGCACGTATGAACATTTCGGGATCAGATAATGACTCGCACAATTTGTTATTTATTTTTTTCTAATTTTATACCGTTAAAAAAATTCAATTTTGTTCATAAGACCTATATGCTAATCAAGTTTGATCATATATACTACTCACATAACGTAGCATTTATCTCCACTATTGGATCTTTAAAAATAAATGGCCCATATATCTATCTGGGATGCTGTAAAAAAGCTCGAGGTTGGAGCCTTGTCGCCCACTATTACATTCTAAACAGCCGGAACCAAACTACGCCTATGTATGTACCCCATGAGCATCACCATGCACAGCCCCTCGATGCTGCTCTCCTCCTGTATTTCGTTAGAGCACGTCGCCGCGGTGAGAAGCTTGCCGCGGCAAAGTGGGCACGTCGCCGTCGGCCGCGCTGCCAGCCACCGATCGAGGCAGCAACGGTGGAACAGATGCAGACACCCGAGCAACCTCACCTCGTCGTCGTCCTCGATGCCGCTCAAGCAGAACACGCAGTGCTCCATCCTCGCTCCTTGTTCCGCTTTGTACCGCACCACGGGGAGCTCTCGCTCGTGTTGCTCCGTGGTGGCCACCGCCGCCCCAATACGTTCTTGGATGGAAGGGCGGAGTGATGCCGAACACACGCGCACTGCGAGGCGATGGACGGCGTCGGCAGCGGCGATAAGGACAGAGAGGAGGTGCAGGAGCGTGGCAAGGCTTGGCATTGTGTCTCGAGTGGTTCTCTCAAATGACTCGTGTTGTGTTATTACGGAGTATATATTGTTGGAGAGAGCGAGCAAACGTTAAAAACATGAATGATCGGCGGTGTCTAAATGGTGTTAACGCGGTTCTCTGTTTTGGTACAGAGGTGTACATTTTTCTTCTAGTTTCTCGATACCTTATTGCTTAAAGGAGGTAATCAAGTAGATACATTGTGTCTGTGCTTCTTAGGTCATTCACTCCACTAATGAAAGCCATACCGCCACACCCAGCACGTTCGCCGGTCTCCCGTACAGGAAATAGTCTGGACAGGCTTTTCTTATCTAGATTCTATAGGCCATGTGTCTAATCATCAGATAACGTAATCCACAGGGTTTAGCTGAGATTGAGAGATTGAAGTAACATATGGCCCAAAAGGATCCCAATAATCATGTCAATCGATTCTTGCATCTTAGAATAGGTTTTTCAATTCACCTGAGCATGCATGCACTGTATGGCTACATGATACAAGGGGTCACACACAAGCAGGTTCATTCGGCTATAGCAGATAGATGTATTATGCAAAAAAATTCTACTTGGGTAGATCATAAAATTTGTTGGTTCCAACATCAAGCAAAGGCAACGTACGGAACTACTACTACTACTCGACAAGGAAAATTGCAGTAGTGACTAGTGAGAACACAGCACGAATCAATAACGAAAGGGCCAGTCAATCCAGCAATCCAAGTTCAAGTTTCCGTGCCCATACATCACAGCAGGATGGTTCCGGTAATTCCGTAAATAGAGCACAAGTTCAGCGCACTAATTGTTATAGAAATTACAGGAATTTCTCTTATTGAATAGAGATGCAACGGACATCCTTGCCATGAAGACTGATCAACAAACAGGATCTTCTTAGCCTGGGGGCCAGTTCATCTGCCTGCCTCCAAGGAGATGTACATGAATGTGGTAAACAGATTGACCTGCAGATAAAGATATCAGGTGGCTGATGGGAAAGTGGTAAAAAAAAATAGGCGCTCTAATCTAAGGTCATTGAAATGGGACGTACATCCACTAGGGCCATCATTGATGACAATACGATAGCCATCTTCAAGTCCTTCCTGCTTTGCGATAACTTTTGCAACATAGAGGAGCCAGCCAAGTATCTCTACATGCCTCTCTTCTGCCTGGGGAGATGATTAAGACGTAATGCATTACATGTGAGAGCAGTTAATTTAAAATGGAAGCCGTAACCTGTGATAATTGATAAGCAGTTGAACACTACCTTTGAAAGGCCAGTTAATCCATCCTTAATTTTGGGAATGATTACAATGTGGGTTGGAGCTTGAGGATTTATGTCTCTGAAAGCAAGAAACTGGAAAAATGAACCCCCAGTTCACATCATTTTATAAACAGACCTCATAAATTCTATGGAGAAACAAAGACAAACAGAAGCGTTCAATCCCAAACATAAGATACACTACCGGGATCACGACGTTTGCCGAGTGCCAGAGGGTTTGCCGAGTGCATAACATCGGGCACTCGGCAAAGGTCCAGGAAACCAAGTGCTAAAATAAAAACGCTCGGCAAAGGTACGACACTCGGCAAAGACGTACTTTGCCGAGTGCCGCCCACATAGCACTCGGCAAATACGCGCTTTGGCACTCGGCAAACACATCTTTTTTCTATTTTATTTTTTCCGCCCCTCTATTTTCTTTTATAGGCATTTAGTGCATTTCCTAGGCATTTAATGAATATAATTCAAATTTGAACTGCAAGTGCATGAAAAATTTGGCAAAATTAGGTTGAAAAATCCTATTTGTGGTCTTTAGTCTATGTTTAAGCCTTATCCAAGAAAAGAAAAGGAATTCCAAACATCAAGGCGCCAAGACTCGACCCCGAACATGGAGGTTATTGGTTTTTTAATTCAGAAAAATGCAAACGAAGTCTGAAAAATATGAAACTTGGCATGGTGCCCCCATATGGCATCAATATGCTGTGGTAAAAATTTGAGAAGGTTTTACAAAAGTTGTGACGTACACTGTTTAGAAACCGGACCATCTCCGAGGAAGAATCTAGGTTTCAAGAGGGAACGGGTCAGATTTGAAGGCAAAGTGACGGTTGCTTCATCGGTTAACCTTGAAATTTTTTCTACCCTCAAGATATACCATTACATGTTCCATGTCAAAATTTGGCATTTTTCGGGGTTCGTTTGCTATATTTAAGTCATTTAGTGCATTTCTAGGCATTTAGTGAATATAATTCAAATTTGAACTGCAAGTGCATGAAAATTTTGACAAAATTAGGATGAAAAATCCTATTTGTGGTCTTTAGTCTATGTTTAGGCCTTATCCAAGAAAAGGAAAGGAATTCCAAACATCAAGGTGCCAAGACTCGACCCCGAACATGGAGGTTATTGGTTTTTTAATTTCAAAAAATGTAAACGAAGTCAGAAAAACATGAAACTTTGCATGGTGTCATTATATGATATCAATAGGCTGTGGTAAAAATTTGAGAAGGTTTCGCAAAAGTTGTAAACAAAAAAGAAACAAAGAAATAAACAAATAAACATTTTTTGTTCCTGTTCACCGTGTTTGCCGACACTCGGCAAAGCGACCGTGTTTGCCGAGTGTCCGATTTTCGACACTCGGCAAACTACCGACTGGTTTAGTCCCACCTCGCCTGTCGACTGCGCGGTTGACTGGTTTATATACGCGGCTGCGCCTCAGCTCTCGAGCTCTTCTGAACACTCATCGGGTGCTTATACACGGCGCCCACCTCTGCCACTGACATGTGGAGCCGACATGTCGGTCCCTCGTGGACACCATCGATAGATGTATACCAGTGCTGATGACATGGCGGCCACGAAGAGAAACAGCAGTGCCCCGCTGGCGTCCTAATTTTTTTTGTTCCTGTTCACCGTGTTTGCCGAGTGCCACTCGACAAACTACCTTTTGTTTGCCGAGTGTCCGTGTTGACACTCGGCAAATTGTTTGCCGAGTGCACGACAGAAAACACTCGGTAAATAGGGCTTTGCCGGCAGGCTGTATGCCGACGCCTGTTTACCGAGTGTAACACTCGACAAATGGTTTGCCGAGTACTTTTCCTCCTTCGCCGTGTGCGTTTGGCACACGGCAGAGTGATTGAATCCGGTAGTGATATAAGACTGACAGACTTCAAGGATTTAGGCATTCACGAAGCAATAGACAGTAGTGCTCGACGAAGAACCGAATTTATTTCAAAGTTTGTAATTTAGTACTAGTATGTAATACACGCACACCCTAGTCACTGAACAAACTGAACTATGTTTTTTTTATTAACGCGAGGCCTCCAAAGAAGGCTAGTGTTGCATTTATAGCATGCATGGTCCTGCAATGATTGACCTGCGGAACTAGAAATTTGCAATATAAATCCATGCAATTTTTTCAGTTGGTCCCCTCAAATGCGTAAGTGAAAAATATAGAGGGGAGCAATTGAAAATTTTGCATGATTTATATCATAAAATTTTATGTAGACACAACCATATATACTACTCCATCCATTTCACAATACTTGTCATCCTAATATTTTACACTTCCACCAAGAACTCATTAAAAGGACTAGAATACCCTCAATTAATTTATTAATTAGCCTAATCAACGTACTATTGCATTCCCTAAAATCATGTATGTATGCTATATGCAACCAATGCCGTGACTACTTGTGCTTAGGGAAAGTAAATTATAATAGCACGACATTAATGAGGGGAGGGGTATAGAGGGAAAAAATGATGAAAACTCACCTTGGGATAGTAGGATGACATGTATTGTGGAACAAAATTTAAAAGTCAGAATGACAAGTATTGTGGAACGGAGGGAGTAAAAACTTCCCTTTTCTGTTCCCTAGTGAACTTAATGTGTGTACAGTATTTTAACACTCACTGAGGAATTTTTGCAGATATAGTGGTAGGAAAATCAATAATCAGTCATGTCTTCAGGAAAATATTTTTCACTAAAACTGAATATAGAGAAAAGCAGTACTACACAATACCTTCTCATCCTCATACACCACAGTGGAAGGTATCTCGTTGATGATCTTGTCAAATCTGCAGATGCAATAATTCAAATGCTCGAGTTTTTTCACGTCTTCTTAGGCAAATCTACTCAGCAAGTCAGTCCTGCAACTAAGAAATAACTAACACTCTATTTATTGATAGTACCATGTCTCACAGACTCAGACCATGTTCCTTCCTCAACAAATTAATTACTGCACATGCAAACTTTTGAGAGGCTATGGTTCATACTGATGAGATTATGGCCAACCTTGGCGCTACAGTCGTTAAACATCCAGTAGAGCACATAAATATTTGTCTACAATAGCTTTAGTCCATCAGCAAAATACAAGAGATAACTTTTTAAAGTTGCCACGCCTAACCTTAGTCGTGCCACAATTCTTTAGACATGTGTTTGGTTCATTGCCACAATTGTGGCTTGCCGCACTTTGTTAGCCATATGGTCCACATGTCATATACTCATTTTCTTGCCAAATCTTGTCACACTTTTGGTGACCATTTTGTTCACCACACTTTTTGTGGCAAGCAAGATTTGACTAAGGTTAGTTATGACAATGTTAGTCATGAATCAAACATATCCTTACTACTTTAGTCATCTTTATGACTCATGTTGCTCGTATTATGCCTTTATGTGCATAATTATCTCTCTACTTGATCTCAAATTTTGCTAAAACCATAAAATTTAGAAGAGAAATGTTTTACACTTGTAGTTTGATCCTAGCTTTTTGTAGGACTTGTTTCCATTGCACGAAAAAAGTTTCCATCGCACGAAATTTGTTACATGGAAACAACTCAGAAAATAATGTTTCTATCATACTTTTTTTTATGTCACATATGTTGAAAGCCAATGTTGCGGTAGTGCGATTATTATGTTTCCACGGTCATCCAATCCTATGCGATGATCATACTACCGATCCCTAGTTCTTCCCACTACAAGGGTAACCAACTAGTTAGAAAAGTTAAAAGTTGGCCTGTTGAGGAACTATGGGGCACATCGAAGTGCGGCCCCACCTTCATAAAGGGATAAGGTTCCCCCCATGTGCATTTAGTTGGGTCCTTATCCCCACCTTTGACCTAGTAGGTCCACCTAGACTATAAATAGAGGGGCTCCATTATTGTACTGTACGAGAGAAAAAGTATCAACCACGTATTGTGTCTCCTTTTACTTTACTGTACTTGTGTCCATCATGTTTGTCTTCTTCCTCAACCATGTCTATGCTTCGACCTACATCCCTTGGATCAGACTTGCCGGTAAAGGTTGTAGAACATGTTATCAGCATGACCGCTCCACCATCAAGCCTTCCTGTAGGCTAACGTTGCATCAGTCGAGAAGGTATAGATCGATGAACACATGTAAAATATAAGTTCTGTAGGAGCGCTTGGGAGAGAAGGAACCGAGGGAGGGGTGGCCTGCGAGGTAAGGGAGAGGGAGCTCCGGTAGTGCGCACGGCAGAGAAGAGGCGACGCGTGGGCGAAGGGAACTGCAGGTGGGTCGGGCACGTCAGCGGCAGAAGGGGAAACGGGAGGGAGAGAAGGCGCCGAGCAGAGGGGAAAGCGGGGAAGGAAAATGCGCCTTCGGGCGCAGGCGGGGGAGATGGGCTTCGGCCCAGGCGGAGGGGAAACGGGCCGACTTTGCTCGGCCTGAGAGAAAGAGGAGGGAAATTCCCTTTTCTTTTTTGATTTTAACTCCTTAGTTCAAATTCAAACTTGTAAGTGATTTCTAAAGCAGAGTTTCAAATTGGACACGAAGGACAGCAAGACTTTAACAAGATCTCACCAATAGTGTGCTTGTAGCACAATTTAAAAGGGTATCACTTATTTTGATTAGATGATATATATATAGGGTTCAATAGGGTCTAGAGATATAGCTTTACAAAACATTGTCTAAAATCTCTAAGAAATATTATGAAGAGTTTAGGAAGATATTTAGGAATTCAATATGAATTTTGTGACATTCGTTCTACCATGTTATGGAATAATTCCTAGGTCTAGGTTAAGGTCTTTTGACCGATGCAGAGTTTTTTAATTAGTCTATTATGATGCTATGCTATGCAAAACTCCAATTCTGTTTTCTTTAAAAACTTCGAGAGCTTTGAATTTGGGTATACACACTTACACATAGTGGGTCTTTACAGTATCTAAATTTGTGTTGATTTTATGGAAGATTCTAATACTTCAATGCAAACAAATTCAGACGCATGTATGTATGGAATGAGCTCACAACAAATTCTAAGAGTATTACAAACAATTCCAAGGAATAAGCTCATAGGAAATAAGCTGAAAAGAAAGAAATAACAGTTTATCAGGGCTTTCTTCCACTGGAGGTCCTGTGGGTAGTTAAACTTGAGCTGACTTATGCACAAGTTTAAGCCGAAAAGAAGGTGGACTATATCTACTTTGGTCCAGTCTGCACTTCCTTCCAAGTTCCAAGCATCACACCATCGGTTTGAAGAGAAATTCCAGGCCAGCTCCCAATATAGTGAATGATGCCGTTTAGTTCTCCATGATGGAGCTATATGCGGCGCCAAATAGGTTATGTTATGATTATATCTACCCTTGAATTGAACTAGAAAATGACAGAGAATCCACAAACCTCTTCTCCCTTTCTCCCTCTCCACCGACTTCAAGACCTATCATTGTCATTGTCATACTTAAAACGACAGCTCTTAGAAAACCAAAAGGAACAATATATAGAGAAATATATGAAGCAATAGGAGGGTCAGGGCCCTGCTAGCTCCCACCCTCGTCACTCCTCATGGGTGTAGTGGTGTGTATTGTTTCTTTCCATTATGCTAGCGCTGCCCATGTATCATTTGTTCGTGCTGACTATGTACTTGTGGCTATATTATGTACTTATTATCAAAGCTTACCGGCTTAGTTGAACCATTATCTTGAGTGCATTGTTCCTTGATGAATAATTCCGTTGTGCCGTTGGTCCGTGAGTACGTATTAGTGGATAGAGAAAGCTAGGATCTCCTAGGTGATTTCGTAGTTGGAGGCTTTTCAGAGTGTTTGGAGCGTTTCACCGGCTACCGCACGACTGCACCAGGTAAGTAATGAATTCTGCACCGTGAATCCTAAAAATATCGATCGTAAGATTACCAGATCCTACATGATATGATCACACGCACCCTGGTGATACTAATCCAAATATCCAATTATTGTTCAAGAACCTTTGTCGCCGGTCAAAAGCTTAAAAATTAGAGATGTATATGCATCCAAATACATCCGATTATGGTGAGGATGATAAGGTAAAATCGTTTATTGAAACTACGTACACGCAATGCTACAGTGGTACTCTCTCTGATTCATAATATAAGTAGTTTTAGGATTCAAGAGGTTTATTAAAATATAAATAGTTCTAGAACTCCAATGTACATTTATCATGTTTACATATCCTAATCTACCACTCTTTAATTGTTATGGTTAATGAGCTCTTTTATCATGTTTACATATCCTAGATTATTTATTGCATAAGAGACAAGGATAATAATGTCATTTTATACATTAACTAACCCCTCCTTAATTATTATGTCCAAACCTAAAACTACTTATATTATGAATCAGAGAGAGTACAAGACTTGGGTGCAGTGCAGATGATAACACTGTTAGGACAAGTAAATGGTAGTAAATGTGATAAGGAGTTTGATTATTGGGAAACTAGGACTTGTACCAACAGGGATCCAACGTGGACCAATAAGATCGGATCGCAACAATTAATTCCTCACCTCAAGGGTTAGTCTTTGTCACAATTAATTCCTCACCTCAAGGGTTAGTCTTTGTCACAATGTTATACTTTCTCCATCCAAAAATATAAGACGTATTTTAATTCGTTAAGACAATATTTTGACCAACAATTATTTTATTAGTATGTAATTTGTGTAACATAAAATTGATATCATTAGATTTATATTCAAAAATATTTACTTATGATTGTGATTTTATATCATGTACATCATATATAAATAGAATAATTGTTGATCAAACTCTTATCTTAACAAATTAAAATATGATTTATATTTCTAGACGAAGAGAGTACATGACGTCAAGAATGTTTGAAATTAGAGTAAATCAATGTGAACCATCCTATTGGAATAGCCAAGGGCTAATATTTGAAGCTCACGGTCTTGTCTGTTCATGAGCAGGCAGTGTCAGAAATGAACGGCCAAGATCGCCTCACTGGTTAGCCAACGGTAAAGCTGGCCATATGGGCCGGGCTTTTAAGGCCGGCCCACGGGCACGGATTTTTGGCCCGGCACGCGAATAAAAGGGCCGGGCCGGCCTTCGGCCCGCCACGGAACAAGGCCGATCCCCGAGGCCAGGCACGGCACGGCCCTTTTACATTTTTCTGTATTTTTTCACTCCGAACGCCATATCCACTGGCGTTTTCACCCTCTACCCAAACGCCATGTCGTCTGGCGTTTGCCCACCCAGAGACTTGAACGCGGGCCGGCCCGCAGCCGTATTTTTTTCACTCCGAACGCCGTATCCACTGGCATTTTCACCCTCTACCCAAACGCCATGTGGTCTGGCGTTTGCCCCCCCAGAGACTTGAACGCGGGCTGGCCCGCAACCGTGCCGTGCCGGGCCGGCCTTTTTAAGTCGCGGGCCAGGCCGATCCCCGAGTCTAGGCCTTCGGGCCGGCAAGGCACGGCCCTTTTATAAAAGGGCCTACACGGGCCGTGCCGTGCCAGGCCTTTTTATAGGCGGGCCGTGCCATGCCGGCCCATGTGGCCACCTTTGGCCAACGGCCTCCTTCCAGCGAGCCCCACACCAACTTTGGATTTTGGGCTTTTGGCCACCGCCGCCCCCACACGATCTCCATCTCGCCCGCTCCCCCTCCGGCCTTCGCTCCCCCGTTTCAAATCCTTTTGGGTTCCCCAGTTTTCCGCCTCCCCACGATAATTCCCGTCCCCCATTCCTCTCTTCGAAATCGCAATCACTGCAGATTTATTGCCGCTCCAATCCCACCATCTCGGCGGTTGCTAGGCTACTGCACTCCTCTCGTGTGCTCTGCTGCTCTTCTCTACTGGAGGACGACCACCGCGCGCCCCCTCCACGCCGCCTGGACCGCCTCCGCCGGCCCCAGGCCTCCACGGCGGCTTGCTCTCGACTCCAGTGCTACGGTCGGGTCCTCCCCTGCCCGAGCGCCGCCGCGGCTGCACCCCCTACGGTGGCCGGCATCTTCAATCTCTATCTCAGGTAGGTGTCCAGTCCAACCATCCTTACTTCATCATAGATTACCCATTTCAGTATGGCTTGAGTGGGCAGATTTAAATGATTTTTGGGTTGGATTGGAATTCGAAAGTGCTGATTACTGGTTTTTATACTAAAAAAGGGAATCCATGGGATCGTGCAGTGTAATTCCCTGGATTTGTGTTTTTGCTGTTCAATGATCATTGTTTGTTGAGTAGTGTTGTCCAGGATCGGCCAGCTCAGCCGGCCAATTTTTTATTGCCTAGTGTTGAACCGTTGGACGCTTGGTGACTTGGTGGCGTGATGGTACTGACTGATAATGAGTAACTGGAAGCTAGTTGCCTAGTTCATTGCTCTGTAAATCTCTTGTCTTGTTTTGTTCCCGCAGTAGAAAATTTCCGTCATCGTCCGACAATTCACGAAATACAGTATTTGCCGTACAATATTCTCCAAGAAGATCATCTTTAGGTTTGTTTTGGTTTTTAGTTTTCCTTGAAATTTTTTTACCAGACCTGGTTTTATACTCGGTGTTGCTGCTAAGTTTAGCCGGTCTCAAATTCTTGAAGATTCCCTTTGATTCTGTTATTCTCTCCTGGTTCTTGTACGGACATTTTGGGTTTCCTGGCCCGTTGTAAGCTATGCCCGCAACCTGTTAGACCAATGAATTGCAACTAATTTGCCAAAATCTCCGAACCCTTCCAATTTTCTTTCTAAAATTATTTTTTTGTGATTCCTTTGCTTTCTCCTAGATTTATGCCCTGGTAGTTCTTAATACAAATTAGTTAGCAGTAACATTCAGTTGTCTAACATACCACTCAGTCTGCAAACTGGTTCGAACAGCTAGGATGCAAGCTTGTACTATTATTATCATCACTGTTATGTTTTGGTCTAGAACAATTCCACTATCTAAGTTTATGGTTATTTTTTCTGACCCTGATGTTTTCTCGATGCAGCTGATTATTAGAGATTTCAGAAGATGAGAAGATTCTTTCCATTCCGCTCATTCACAAGCAATGCCGGGAATGGCAAACCAGCAGCAGGACATGATAAAATAAATGATCACAAATTGGATGAGGGCGGGACTAACGGTGCTTCCGGTTCTCCTGATACACGGGCTTTCAGATCAAGAAGCCGGCATGGAGAACTGAGCGAGGAACCACCCAATCCACAGCTCAGGAGATGCCTATCGTTCACATCCTCAGCCATGGATCGTTCTTTGGATGAACGGAGAATGAGCTTTTCAGGCGATATTCCGTGTTCTGTGTTCAATAGTTCCGATGCACCATGTCATGTTGGGAATGTTGAGTAAGTGGCTCGATTACCTATTCTTGGCACTCCTAATGTTTATAACTTTATGTAGCGACATCAAATATGCAATAATGTTGTATCACCTTGTCACTCCCTATTTGCAAAAATGAGGACACATCATAATTTTTTTTTAGTAACACATATACTAGTGGTATAGGAAATGAAACCAAACTGAAATCTGATTGCATCTTCTTTTTTATTACATACATGCTAAGTTTGGTGAAGTAAGCTGCACTGTAGCAACATTATTGACTTGCACATTCCTCTTGTACATCTACAAAGAATTCTCATGTGAGCCACTAACACGCCCCTCATGAGAATATGTTCTATTTTCAGTTCACAATTAGTTCTCTCTACATATTATTTTCTTTGGTGTGGTACGGATGTAATCTGCAGCCACAGTCAGCTCATACTTCGAATTAATTTCCTGTTTACCATAACATTGTTGTTAGAAAATCTCATTACTTATATTTATGACATATTTGTGTGCATTGTACCTGCATGTCATTCTTTTGAGCACGTTGTTTGGAAAATGTTAGCTACAAATGTTGCTGTCCTGTCTGCAGGTGCTATGCGTGGTCACCAGAAAGACACCCCAATATAGGCGAATACATGATAAAGGTACCAAAAGCACATGAAATCCAGGAAACTGATGCACCACGTTCAAGGTGCTACTCATGCTCAACAGGACACTCCCCTCTTAGCTCTCCTATTGCGTTAAGATGCAGACCTACTAGGTTGACCAATTTCCTGGACAAGAGCGACGTGCTAGATCTGTACATTGAGGGGGAGCAAGAAGTGAAGACATTAAATGAGAAACATAAGCAGAAATTCCCCATCAGAACTGCAGCTCCTTATGTGGGACGTGGACGGCCACCTCGGCCCCATTCCACAGCTCCATCTTCACCAAAATCTTGCAAAGAGATATTTGAGAACTACTCAAATATTGACACGGATGATGCCTGCCACCATCAACTTGCTCAAGGAACGAATGGCACCTGGAAGGCTGCATATATGTGTGATTCAGATGGAAATGATACAAGACTATTTGCAGGATTTTCTGAGAATCTTTCACACTTAGAGGAGTACAAATCACAAAGCATGACCACAGTAGAAGATATCTATGAGGACTTGCGGGATCTACAACCTCCATGCTTCTATGGCACTTCAATGGATCCTGTTTCAGGAACTACCTCAAGATGCTTTGCTGCAGATACTTGTCATGATGGGTCTCATGGTTTTCATGACAACAAGTTGGAACAAGACACTGATGATAAGTTGCTTAGGAGAGCTAAAGAAGTGGATGCGTGCTTTACGGTTCCTTCTGCAGAAATGAGTGAGCTTAACATGGTCAGGGATAAGAGACTGAACTCAAATGATGTTTTGCAACTGGTTCAGAGTCTGATTGAAGCCAGAAAACAATTGGCATTTGAACTATCTTCACAGATTAAGGCACGTCTTACAGAAAGGTTTGCAGCCAAAGAACAATATAAGCAATCCAAGGTAGAATTAGAGACCAGAACTAGAAGGTTGGAGAAGGAAAAGACTGACATGCAAACTAGCTTGGAACGGGAGCTAGATAGGAGGTCAAATGATTGGTCAGCCAAGCTGGCAAGATTTCAGTCAGAAGAACAGAGACTATGGGATAGAGTAAGAGAGCTAGCAGAGCAGAATGTGTCATTCCAGAGAGAAGTTACTTTACTTGAATCGAATAGAGTGATGCTTCTAATAAGATTGCAAGTTTGGAACTGCAAAACAAACTACTGAATGATGAGCTGCAGAAAATTAAGAATGAGCACGACAGTCTTCACAGCTTCTCAATAGAGTTGAATGATAGTTTTACAAAAGCTGCAGAGGAAAGGGAACGAATCATGGAATGCTTAAAATACAAGGAAGATGACAATAGGGCATTACACAAGGTGATTGCAAGGTTACAAAGAGCATCTAACGAACAGGAGAAAACAATAACTGGCCTGCGACAAGGATTTAGTGCTGAATTAGAAAAGAGGTCTGTTGGAAGTAGCGAAAGCATCAACAGAATGCAAATGGAACTGGTCAGACTTACTGGAGTTGAGCAAAGGCTGAGAAAAGAAATTCAGTCCTGTACCCTTGAAGTAGAGTCTCTTAGGCAAGAAAACATAGGAATTCTAAATCGTCTACAAAGAAGTGGCAATGGATTAAGTTTTTCCTCACTTTGCCTAGACCAGGAGCTTCACGCTAGAGTGGACAACTTGCAGATGCAAGGCTTATCATTACTTGATGATACTAGTCAGCTTTGTGCCAAGTTGTTGGACTTGATCAAATCTAAGGGTGAGAATACCGGCAGTGTTGATACATTAGCAGCCATTGAATACACTTTTAAGTACCAAAGCATGAAAGAAAGAATTGAAAATTTAACACTTAGTCTGCGGAAAATCAAATCTGTGTTGGTTGAAAAGCACAATGAAGAAGTGAGCACAGCGGGTATTCCTTTGAGACAGGATACTTTATCTAGGGTATGAAACTACCTTTGAATTTCGAAGGTCTTGAGTAAATTGCTAGTGTTATTCAGTGGGTTTATGACTTTGCTTTAGAGAACAATATGAACACTCAAAACATTTTCTTAAAGCTTATACAGTAAAATATGTACTAGCAGGAAATTTGTTCTAGAGAACATGAAAACCATTTTCTCAAGTATATATCAAAATAGATTAGTATAAAGCACTTTCTTACTACTACACAGTAAAATATTTGTACTAGAATGGCCAGCTGAAGCTAGTATCAGAAGTTTAAACCAAACCAAGTTTTCTTATTTTTGTTCTTCAATGCAGGTTGACTTTGAAATTAAACTGAAAGAAGAAGCTATGCTCAATAGGATATTAAAGGAGAAGCTATTGTCAAGGGAACTGGACATTGAACAGTTGCAGTCAGATCTAGCATCTTTAGTCCGGATCCAAGATGTAATGCAGAATGAGATCCATAGAGCTCAGGATGAACTATGTTGTGTCACCCACAAGTCCAAGCATTTAGAACTTCAGGTAACCTTACATCCATTCTCCTTGGAAAGTTAATATTTATTTATCCCTCGTGAAAAGGGTTTCAGAGTGCACCTCCCCCTGCTATACTGCTACATCTTGAACTAATCCCATTTAAGCAAATCATAAGTCCTGTTGTTTCCGCCTTCCTGTATATGAAAATACTCATCTAGACATCTACTCCACCCTTTACAACCATCCAACATGCATCGTGATATGTAGTCCCATATGTCGCTTAATACATACTCCGTACACTTGGAGTAAGAACAGGGAGGGTTGGATCGATAGGCCGATTTAGTTTTCCAAATTGCAGTTACCATACAAAAATGAAGAACCATTTTTTTGGGAAATCCAAAATATGAGCCTCGGATCATTTGAATGCATGTTTTGGTTTTATGCACTTGTGCACTTCAAAATTCTAAAAAAAATCATACATGTAGTATCCTCGTCCGTACCACTAACTATATAGATGTCTCATATTTTAACTTGCGTATTTTTGTTCATCTTTTGGAATTTGGACCATAGATGTGCAAATATATTGTATGTCTTGTAAGCATCCAACGACCAACAGCTGTCTGGGGAAGGGTGAAGTTGTGCAATTCGTTTTCAGTGGGTAGGCTCAGATAGATATTAAAAAGGCACTAAATAAGCTACTGCTGTGATTTAGTTGGCTCATATCTAGAGGGGTGCAGAACGGGGGTGCAGAACACGATCCAGCGTCAGCTGATGGTGGTGTAGCTACTCATAGGTTTAGCAAATCCACACTCTCGTCATGTATTACCCGAAAGGTGAATGGTCAAATATATTAGAGGAGTCTACATTGTGCTCTAATCCTCCTCTGAAGTTGTTCTCAGCTATTAATCACACGAAACTTGCGGTGCTTTATGTACAACGTTGTTTCCCAATATCTTGTTCGTTGCTCCAGTTAGTGAATAAGTAGAAAAGAGCTTCTATGCTCTGGTCAAGATACTGCACAAAATTCTGAAGTCATAGCAAATCCATCTCTAATACAGTGTCCCAAATGCCTGTTAAGCATTTGATATCATATGCTTGTGCATGTCGCCAACATTATATTTGGTTGCAACTTGTTGAACCTTGCAGGTTTTGAAGAAAGACGAGAGCATTAACCACATCCAACAGGATTTTCAGGAATCTGCAAAGGAGTTGACTGCTCTCCGGTGTACACTTAAATCAGTAAGCGATGAAAGGGATACCTTGTGGCAGGAAAGGAAGCAGTTGCAGAAAACTGTTAGTGCGTTGCAAAATGACGTTGCTTCGTTAAAGCAGAAGATGAAATCGCTAGACGAAGACATACAGCTTAAGGAAGGCGAGATACTGCTTCGGGATGGTGAGATTTCCATTTTACGGGACACTATCGATAGGCCATTCGACATCATCTGCAGCCCTCGGTCAACAAAGCTGTTGGGCATGGAGTAAATTTGCATATAAGAAGTCATAGAAGTTGGTATTTCAAATAGCCTTTTCGCCTTTTTACATAGTTCAAAGTTTTTATCCCTCTTCAGACAACGTTCTTTGCGAATACTGAATAGGCCGTTAAACAATGATTCAACCCTTCTTGTTTGCACCATGCAAATCTGTTCTGCAACTCCCATTTGGTTTTTGGGGTATCGCACTATAACTAACTGTGTACATGTAATTGCTTGTTGAAAAAGAGGGCTCCAAACTGTTTTCAGGTGCAATTTTCTCCCTCTGAAACTGAGTGTCAAGTCTCATCGTGAGAGAACCGAGAGTAGTTCATTACTTGTTATCTGGTACCCTAGTTGATTCATGCTCTTCCATCTTTCTACGTCGTGGTTTGCTTGCCTTGATGAAAAAGTGACTTCCCTGTTAACATGTAAGTGGTTTTTCGTGATGTCTGCAATAGCAGAGAATACTATCACCACATAAATTTTACTTGAGCATTTTTTCATGCGAACATAATGGCGTGAGATAAGCTCGCAATACAATTTTATGCACTCATGACCATCCAGAGGATACATCATCTTCATATTTCACAACCAATAAAAAACTATTGTACAATGGAAAACATATCATACAAGAAGCTCAAGTGGGCATTGTTCTTGTACAAAGATCATAAACAAAAGTTGCTCTCAGGGTTACAAATGATAAGATATGCAGCTATCGCGTAAGGCTGAAGTTTAGGAGAAACACAAGGTAATCAATAGTGGAAAATCTTTTTGAATCGCCTGACTTTTAGGATGGAGATCTGCAAATAACAACGGCAACTCCATAACAAATGCTGCAGTAAGTTTCGGTACATAGCAAAGTACATAAAGATACTAGTCAACGACAGCAATGCTTAAACTCTAAATCATGAGACAAACCTAAAGCACATTGCCATCCATTAGTTATACTGAATTCCTGGGATCTTCCTCATCATGCTCGTAGCGCAACTAACAATCCAGTCACTACTGATCTATTCGGACTGGTCTGTGAGGCTTTGGAGCTGAAATGTGTGGGAGAAAATTATAGTCATCATGCAGAAGCTTAAATGACACGGCAAAAGCTTTTTACACACTTCTATTACCAATGCAATAATATCAATGTTTCTCAATTCCCATATAAAATGGAATTGCACTGATTGCATCAATAGTTCTAAGAGATCCCAACTATGTGAAATCAACACAAGTGATACAGTTCGAACTTTGAACAACATTTCAACATAGAATTGAGGATTATATATGAATTTAAAGCGATTATTCTAGGAATATGGATTAACATGTGCATGCAAAAGAACAAACCATTTGGGTTTCCTTGTTCATAGAAATTCCTAAAAAGAGCTACTGCCTCTTCCGCCATGATCCCCCCGTTACATTTGAAACCTCTTGGTCTGGGATTTTGGCTCCTAACAAAAGATACATGCAAAACCACGTTAGCTGTACAACCCGTGATACCCTAAATAACTAACAAAATTCAGGATTAAAAAAATGCATGAGAAATCAATAACCTAGTATCGCATGCATGGAAGACACAGCATATATCATATCGAAGTACTGGCAAGAAAGGGGCTAGCATTCGAAGTATAATAAAAAGTTTGCTCTCCTGAGCAGATAGCTTCAAATGTGCTGCTGATATTTCCCTCACCCTGACAACTCATCCGATGAAGAACTCTTGTGCAGTGACATGACTGATCCACATCCTCCGAATTTATCATTGGCACAACCAAAGTATACTTCCCTTATTCCTACCCAAAGAAAGAATACGGTAAACTCAGAAATTCTTATACTACAACATGGCTTTAACAGGAGAAAAAGAATAATCAAGATATTCAGACCAAGTATCGACAATGCCGATGCGCACATTATGCAGGGCTCACAAGTGACATAAAGGTCGCATCCTGCGAACTTCTCTGCCACTTCTGGCTGATCAAGACCCATACTTTGCCACTCCCTGAGCAGGACATCAATCGCTTCCATCTCAGCATGTCTTGTAGCCTTACAATTGGAGTCACAAGGTTAGTAACATCTTTTTTAGCAGAAAGAACAGAAACACCTCAAAGCGGGCATATCAAGCAACGATGATAATGTCATACATTTCGAGTGGCATTCGTCCTGTTGCTACCAGAGGAAATAACCTTCCCATCCTCCACAATCACACATCTACCATGACAGGTAAAGAACAACATGGATAGAACCATACAATTAGCACGGCAAGAACTAAGATTCAGCTTTCCACCGTGTGAACCGTGATTCAGTGAACTATAATCAAGTGAAACAGGAGCGTACCCTACAGGAACCTCAAGGTTGTCCAACGCGAACTTGGCCTACAAAAACACAAACCAAAGATTGGCGCAGAAATACTAGCCCGCATGTTCTACTTGTAAAACAAGCAGGATTTGAGCCATACCTGGTCGAGCGCGAGCTCCATAAACGCCGTTACCGCCATCGTTCCTACTGGGAGGGAGGATTCCAAGCGCCAAGCCGAGCGAGCGCGGGGAGGCGGCGTCGGAACGCGGCGGCGGGGAGGCGCCGAGCTTGGGGGTGGGTTACGGCGAGCCGCGATCGAACTGCTCCAGTCGGGAGTGGTCGGCTAGGTTTTTTCCTTTCTTTTTCCCTCTTCGGGCCGTGGGCCGGGGCTGACAAGCCCTGCCAGCCCATCTCACTAGTCAGCGAAGCCGGGGGAGGCCACCGTCTCCTCCATCCTTCCCACCCCACCGGCGGAGATGAGTGGTGGTGGCGCCAGGAGGATTCTCGAGGCGTGGAAGCTCGGGGTGGTCAAGTACGGCGATGCCCTCAGGCTGCAGGAGAGGCTCGTCGCCGACCGGAGAGCCGGCCGGGTCCCGGACCTCGTGCTGTCGCTGCAGCACCCGCCGACCTACACCCTTGGCAAGCGGCGCACCGACCACAACCTACTCGTGCCGGAGTCCGACCTGCGGAGCCTGGGCGCCGAGCTCCACCGCACGGAGCGGGGCGGCGACGTCACCTTCCACGGCCCGCGCCAGGCCGTGCTCTACCCCATCCTCTCGCTCCGGGACATCGGGCTCGGCGCGCGGAGGTACGTCGAGGGGCTCGAGTCCGCCATGATCGAGGTGGCATCGCTGTACGGAGTCGAGGCGCGGCCGGGGGGGCGCCGGTGAGACCGGGGTGTGGGTCGGGGACAGGAAGATTGGGGCCATCGGTGTCAGGATCTCGTCCGGGTTTACGTGCCATGGCCTGGCGTTCAATATCGATCCTGATTTGGGATACTTCAAGCACATTGTGCCCTGCGGCATCGCCAACAAGGAGGCCACGACGCTGCGACGGGAGGCGGCGGCGGAGCTCCCTCCCGAC
Source organism: Stipa capillata (assembly GCA_019208055.1). Taxonomy (NCBI): domain Eukaryota; kingdom Viridiplantae; phylum Streptophyta; class Magnoliopsida; order Poales; family Poaceae; genus Stipa; species Stipa capillata. The sequence goes on along the minus strand of JAGXJF010005700.1, from coordinate 312,134 downwards.
GAGGTAATCCATGACCAGCTCGTGCAGAGCTTGGCGAGAACCTTCTATTTCAGTGATGTTAAAGTCAAGGATGATTCAGAGTGTGCAGACATGATTTGCTCAGCTGCAACAACACAATCCTGATGTGTATTACTCTGTATACTGGGAGTTCTTCTGAACATCTTGTCATCAAATTTAGGAACAACATTTGGAAAAATTTCATCTGATTGTGAATGAAGGTGATTCCATGTTATAGGCAAGAGCAACACCTGAACAAGCCTATTGGTCTCTATGTTTCACAGCATGCTGCTTCATGGAGTCGTTGTTTAAATATATCATGAACGCCTTGTTACCGAATTTGGGAAGTTGCAACAAATGGAAGCGAAGGTGATTTTCATGTTATAGAGGCTAAGAGCGAACACCTGAACAAGCCTTTTGGTGTCTGCTTGGTATGCTGCTTCATGGAGTTGGCAATTCTTTGTAGATTATAACATAGAGATACTGAATGGAGCTAGCAATTGTGGATGCTGAAATTTTCTTCTATTGTTGAGTATGCAGGATTTTTGTCTCATTTGATGCATTTTTCTTGTTTTGTTCTCTGTTAGTGATCGTGTCCACTTGGGCATGCCCTGGCTGCTGTAGGATGCTTGAAAGCACAATATCTTTCAGAATGTAATTCATGTGTAGATTTGGCTTCTCCGAATATGGAAATGGAATATAATGCATATTTGTTCCTTCAACTTCATTGTCATGTCTCCTGAAATTTGGCATGATAATGATTTTTCACTGAGATGGTAAAGCTAGTGTTTTGTTATGTCATGCTACGAATGATGGAGCATAAGTGATCCTATGCATTGTCCTGAATTGGAATTGCTTGTTGGAGTGGGATTCTGCAATTGAAGGTCAAGGTACAATATATGACTTGGAAGAAGTTAGATTGTGCTGCCCATCTTTCATGTTCATATACTTCTGGTCCTTTGTATGCCGTTGTCTCATACCACAAAGATATTTGTAAGCTTATTTATGACCATGCTGCATGTATCTCTAGTATTGTTTGAGAGCTCTGTCCCTTTTCAACTTGTGCGTTCCTATCCTAATCCGTTGTTATTGTCTGCATGTAGCATAACGGGATAAGTAATTGCATTCATTGATTCTGAAGGTAAAATATGCTGCATTGACTCAACAGAAATAATTTGGGAGTTTGCAGAAATGAACTGTGCCATTTGAATTAGCACTGGTATTTCAACTGAACTAAGAAAATCATGGCCACATCTCACATGTAGATATCTGGTACTCTAGCATGTAGATGGAAAAAAAACATTTGTATCATATTAGTTCTTTGAAGTAAAATCAATTGTCTTCCATTAATCCATTTACAAAAAATGGAAGAATCTGATAGAACCGAATCTTCCTGCATCTATGTCTTCAGAAATTGTACCGGCTGAGTATGCATCTTGACACTCGGTGCTGCAGGACTGGAGCTCAGTACAGACCGGCTTTTGTTCTACTACACCAGGGCCCCAAGAAGAATGGGCTTCCGAACGCTGCGTAAGGGGCAGGTTCTTGTTCTCTGAAGGTGTGCCGCGTGGCGCGGCACCTGAAGAAGGCGAGCTGGCATTGGCTGCCGGTTCTTGAGCCGCAGATGAATCAAAGCAGATGGAGACCGCCTTCCCAGATGCTGTCTGCAACTGGAACTCCGTGGGGGTAAGAGCAAGAAAAGCGCTGTTGCACGAATGTTCATTGTAGTAGGTGACTTGATACAATGGAGGATCACTGTGATCTTTTTGCTGAATCTGTTTCGTGGCCGGGCAATTCATGTTGTCTTTATAGGTGCATCTGTAATAGTACCTGCAACAAGAAAGGAAACAAAAACATTTTGTGAGCAAGATCCACCTTTTTTCTCCATATTTTTCTTACGCTATGCCTCTCATGGTAGATTAGGATGGGAAGAATGAAAAGATGGGAAGAATGAAAAGAATCATCACAGAGATTGCTACAAGATGTGGATTTGCATGCCAAGACAGATGATAAGACGAACTCATACCAAATGTTTTCCAGAAGGAACATATACAGATGCAGGTCACCAAATGAGGAAACCAAAGGGGTGTTCATCCTAACCTGGGAAAGTTGCAGTTGTTTATCTTCTTCTCGCCGTACTTCCTCCATTGGTGGCCGTCGTTGTGCGGCGCAAAGGTATCCACCTTCCTCACGCGCTTCTCTTTCCTGCTAATTTTTTCGCCAGACAAAACAAATCAAGAGGTGTTATTCCAATCGAACTGCAGCACCAACATCACCACAAACTTATAAAGATCACGAATGAAATACCACTATCAGTTAAAGTTACCTTGTTCCATGGCCTAGAAGGTGTGATTGGTGAGGGCTCGGCACAGGAGACATTTGTTTCCAGAGCAAGAAACGAAGAGGGGGAGGAGGAAGACGAAGAAGAAGAAGTAGAAAAAGCTAGCCTTAATCAGAAGCGTAATAGACCAGGGCACCCTTTTTAGCTTAACGTCAAGGCTCTATAATTGAGGTCTGATACCATATAAAACCTCCCATAAACTGAGACCCAGAACGAGAAACGAGATGCAAAGATTATCTTGGCCACCACCGGTATCGCTATCACGTGCTCCCCCGCACCGACGGGGCGACCCTGAGAAATTTCTTTGCAGCTTCTTCAAAGGCCACAACGTCCTGGCGCCCCTACAAGTGGCCTCGGATGATGTGTTCCTCGCATATTTTATGTGCTAAGCACTGTCATCGATCTCGCAACTTGGGCCTATAATAATCTTCTCCGTTTGATCGGGACTCAGGCTATTGTATTCGGCTGGACGGGTTCAAATCTTGTCCAAAATGGAAGTTTGGTACCTCTTGGTGATTAAACTAGCCTGGGGGCAGGAATCGTCTCGTTGCTTGGGAGGGGAGATTAGCTAGCTGATACCTAACGCACATCGCCGGGCTTTTTTTTTAAAGACCTGCACATGCTGCAGGACAAGTCGAGGAAGGAAGGAATCTCTTAACCTTTTCGCCTAAATTAGGACTCGAAACATGATGTCATGTATGATGTTTTTGTGGCAATTGGATGGATGCCCGGTCACTAATTAATGATGCGTTATTATGTAGTCTACACTGATTATGCAGCTGCGAGCTGCCCAGATGCCCGTGCATCACGATGATAAGGCATCAGTAGAGAGCTATATATGTTTTTTTGTTTTGAACATCAGTAGAGGGCTAGTTGTGCATCAGGTGGGTACTGCAAGTCTGAAGCAGTAAAAGCGCAGCAGAGGCTGTAGCCGTTTCTGAAAGTATTAGCGAAAATATCTATGGCCATGAACCATCTTTGCAGTGAAAATGACAACCATGACTTGTTCTGATTTTTTTAAATGACAACCATGTGGTGTTGCACATTAAAAGCCTGTATAGACAGATCATAACTCCAAGGTCAAAGAATTCAGAAAGAAGGAAACCTGCACCAGACCACATACTAGTAGTTTATTCGTCGCAACAACAAAAAAAGATCACATAGTTTATTGTACCAGCATGGTACTAAATTTAAGACCTGTTTAGCACTTTAGCCCAGCTCTGACTTTTACCCATCTCCTCCGCTTGGAAGTTTTTTACTACGTATTTACAAACACTAAGACCAAGACACGTAGCGCATTTTCTAATTGCCTCCTTCCAGCAAGAGGACAGGTAACGTCTTCTAATTGGCTGACCGGCAGAGACGGTTAAGGGGATGCATACCATCCAGATCTTGGCTTATTCATTGACTTTGCGTATAGTACTAGTATCATATATTAGTAAATGCTCGCTAATTGAGTTGCTTATCGACTAATATATGTCGTCACAGTCATGATAAAACGAGAAAAATAAGCATAGAAGTGTGGTCGCAATGAACTACACGATTAACAATCGGGAGCCAAGAGATAGAAAAGGTGTATAATTGCGGCGCTGCGCGATTCCACCGGCACACAAAACGCAGAACAAAGCTATGCTGCCGGCGCGTCCACATTCACACATGCAAATCGCGCCAAATGTCATAGATTCGTAGATAAACAAATACGGCAAAAATATTTTTGTGCTGGCAAAATCGAAATCGTCAGGGCTTTATACATGAAGACAAACGGAAAATCTAACCTCCGAACAGTCTCACATTGGACCATTCAGCTACTGTCCAGTCGGGGAGGAGGAGTTGGGAATGCGAAAGGAGAAAGAGGAAGGAGGAGGAGGAAGAAGAAAGATGGCAAAGCTAATCGGCAAGCTCGACAGCGATGGTGACCACGAGGCCGGCACCTCCGCGGGCTAACCGGTGGTCGGATGGGTAACACTGTGCCCCCGTGTTTAGAAGGATGGCCTGATCGGGACACTGGTGCCCCGACTGGCCAGTGGTGGCCGCCGACGGTGGTGGACAGTGGCAAGAAGATCTTGATGAGGGATTAGGAAGGAGGACCAAGTCGAGCGGGCTCAGATCTACGACAGCGAGATAGGTTGGGAGATGAAGAAGCCAGACGAGGAAGTGAATAAAGGAGGAGTAAGGATGAGAAGAAGGAGAGAGCCAAAGGAGAAAAATGATTAAAAACAGACAAAAGAGAAAGAAAGCGGGTTATTCGCTTCCTAATACGCTAGGAGTAATGGTCGCGCCCCAGGCCTGTCCCCGTGATTTAAAAAGAAAGGGCAAGCAAATGTACTGGAATGCATGAGGCACTAATAAAACCCAACACTGGTTCCTCCAGAACAGCAGAAAGATTGAAATTAGATAGGAATATCCTTTTAAAAAGAAAAGATAGAAGTATCCTTTACTAACTTCAATTGTCCCATCTGGAAAGAACTTTTTCTTAATGCATACCAGTAAAACTTGTGAAGAATAAATCACACCGTGAGCCGCCAGCACTAGGGCCAAACGCCAAACCATAAAAATAGGCCGTCAAATATGGGTAGAGAATAGCGCCAAAAGTACGTAATAGCTAGCGGAAAATGGTTGTATGAACCAGGACACACTTCTAAGCTCAGTCATTACTTAGCACTTGTTATTTGGTCTTTGTTAAAACTGACCTCACTTTTTGAAGTCACATTAAACTAGATCTTCCCCTGGTAAGCCGCATTAGGTGGTGCAAGCCGGAAAGTCTGGTCACCAATAAGTATTTGTATTAGCTTGACACATCCATTAACTAAGACAAGACGAGAACATTGACACTTTCATGGAGCATATCCAAAATTGTTGTGCTTCTAGCTGGAACTCAATAGTATTTCCATAGGAGCGTAGTTGGTCAGAGTAAATCGGATCGGGTAGCGCTGAAACGTCGTTTCTGGAAGTCTAGAGCTGGAAAATGCAAAAGCAAAATACCACCATGACGTTCCTGTTGGCGCCCATGACTAGCTTTTTGCGGGTTGGGTGGATTAGTCATCCATGATAACGTGGCCGGTGCTCAGTGTTAGCAGCTGTTCTTCAACGTCGTCACCACATACTCCAGTTCTTTATTTGAGGGAGCCGGAAGGACCACATCTCCAGTTTATTTATTCATTCATTTAAAATCCAGTCAAACTTTTTGTCCTATAAATAAACAAAAAGTGTTTGTAAATACCATTCGTTTTGACTCTTCGATTTTCTTCGTGAAAACGAAGAGTATTCCGTGAGCTTAGATCATTATCCGAAATGCAGAATATTACGAGTACTGAGGAGAGGAGCGATACTATTGCCACACAGGAGGAATCATCTTTGACATTACTCTGAGTTTACGCGGTCCAAACACCAAAGCTATGAGCAAGTCCGCTTGTATATAAAACAGTGTTTACTTGTTACTAATGTATTGAAACAAGAGTGCCTATTATTTCTATCGAATTACATATACCGAATCAGTTCACTCAAAAGCTTAAGCTGTGACATGGAAGGGAGGGCAATATATTTCAACACTCCTCTTTAAGCTTTAGACGTGGGATTGATATAGGCCACAAATATTTTAATAAGTACTGCATTAGCCGAGTTTTGAACTCGAGATCTTTTAGCTCTAATATCATATTGAATTGCATGCACCGAACTAGTTCACCCTAAAGCCTAACTTGATAGGAAAAATATGACAATATATTTCAACAGTTTCTTTCTAGAATAACAGTTATACCCTCTTTCTTCTCTGTCTATCCTCCACATCAGAAAAAGACTTATTTGACAAGCTTTTAATAACGATATGTATATTGTTGGAGATACTCTTTTTACATGACTTTGATTAAAGGCACAGAACCAGCGTTCGGCAAGAGCTCGAGACTATCAAGATTTGAGACTGAAACTGAGTTTGGAATCGACTCTATATCAAAGTTCGAGCTAACTGCTAACCGGCCGAGCTACAAGGGGGAAAAATGCAATCCAACGGTGCAAAAATATTTCCTTTTGAAATTAGATAGGAATATCCTTTTGAAAAGAAAAGATAGAATTATCCTTTACTATCTCCAATTGTCCCATCTGGAAAGAACTTTTTCTTAATGCATGCCAGTGAAAATTGTGAAGAATAAATCACACCGTGAGCCGCCAGTACTAGGGCCAAACGCCAAACCATAGAAATAGGCCGTCAAATTTGGGTAGAGAATAGCGCCAAAAGTACATAATAGCTAGCGGAAAATGGTTGTATGAACCAGGACACACTTCTAAGCTCAGTCATTACTTAGCACCTGTTATTCGCTAAGTGGTCTTTGTTAAAACTGACCTTACTTTTTGAAGGCACATTAAACTAGATCTTCCCCTGGTAAGCCGCACTAGCACTACCACAAAAACAGCCTTCTCAGCTGGTTAAAACTAGCCATCAGAGCCGGTTTTGGATCCGGCTGTAAACAAAGGGCGCTAATAATATTTTTTGAACCGACTCTGAAAGTTCACAATCTCAGCCGGTTTACTATATTAAACCGACTCCAAAAGTTCACAATCTCAACCAGTCAAGTACATTGGACCGACTATGATACTCACAAAAAAATTTTAAAAAAAGCTAGCTGGCCCCTCGACGGCATGGCGTCCGGATGCAGCTAGCAGGCTCTAGCTCCTTGACGGCGCGGCGGTTCGGTTGGCCGAGGTTGCCGGCGCGGGCGGGCCAGATCCGTTCGGGTCTGGTCCGCGGGATGTGGCGCCGACGGAGGATGTGCTCGAGGCGGAGAGGGAGAACGTGAGGACGGCCACATTGTTGTTGGCCAGAGACAGCTGATCTCCGGGAACGTGAACGCCTCCTCAACTCCATCCTGCACGACGTGATTTGAGAGTAGGATGTGGTAGATTCGGTCGATGTGGCAGGCGAGGGCGATGTGGCTGGTAAGGGGGAAGACACTGAGGTTTGAGTCGATCCAAGAATCAGACCTGGCTCAACAAAAACAAGAGCAACAAGAAGAAGTGGAAGAAGAGAGAATTAGTTTTTAGTGGATTCAGATCTGAGGGTTTAGGTGGGAAGGGGTGGTTGCTTACACGTTGAAGGTGCCGGAGACGGTGTCGTTGGCGGAGCGGACGGCAGCCTCTGTAACAACCCAAGTGTGTAAAGCAACTTTGTAAGCATCTAGCATGAATGCATGACATCTCATTCCTAAAATTTACATTTCTTTTAACCTAATTCTATCATCCTCCAACTTCTTCTCAAACTCAAACAAAACTTAAAACTTCTTACCACTAAGAATTCCTCTATAACCTCCTCCAGCCTTCTAATGTTCAACCAGGGAGAAATTACAAGTTTTGAGAAAAAGCTATTTTGAAAACTACTCAAAAACCATCCAATTCATCAAAATGGTATAACTGTAATTATATTATTTTATGGAGTTTTCTTCCACCAAATGCTATGAAATTTCATATCTGAGCTCTATTTTATATTATTCAGCTCTAGTAGGAATTTCACAATTTTTGGAAGTTTAGAAACCCTAGTTACAGTTCAAACCCAATTTTGGGGCAATATTTGAAATTGGATGAAATATGATCAAAGACATTTTTGTTTGACTTGAAATTCTCACGGTAATTCAAGAATATAATTTAGGACTTACACAAATTTTTACAAAATTTTATAACTAGGCTTAAGCCCTTATGTTGAAGGAATAGTGATGCAGCTGCAAAAGAAAAAGAAAATAAAATAAAAACAAAAGAAAATCAAAACCTAGCCGACGTGGGCCAATTCCAGCCCACTCGGGTCCACCGGCCAGACCGTCGGTCTGACCGGCTCTCCGACCGGCTCCTCCCTCAGCAGCATGGGCCAGGCTGGCCCAATAACCCGCCAACCCACCCGCCCTGGCCGCCCATGTCGCCTCCTCTCTCTGGCCTGACGGGCAGGGCCCACCCGTCAGGGCTCGCCCCCCACGTCTTCGGCAGCGGCTGGGACACGATGGCGCCGCCCACCTCATCCCGACCGGCCGCCCGCCCCATTAAAGCTGCCGCCGCCCCTCTTTTTTCCCCCTTCCTCGCTTTCTCCGCCTTCCCCATTGGGGAACCTCCGTCGCCCGAGCTCCACCTCCACAGCCCCACCTTGCCGCCGGTGACTTCCCCTTCCTCAGCTCCAGCGACCTCCCCTTCTCCACCTCCGGTAAGCCGCGCGCCCTCTTTCTTCTTTCCCTAGCTCCCCCGCTAGTCCCCGCACCCGGCTAACCCCCTCTGTCCCTCCCCTCCGCTCGGCATTGTGCTGCCAGCGAGCAACTCCCCGCCGCCGACCCCGCCGCCCTTGGAGGCCCGCTCGGTGGCCGCTGCCGACCTCCCGAGGACGCCGACGAGCTCGCTGTCGCCCCCAGGAGCTCCCTCGCCGGCTGCCACCCCCGCTGCCGCATCCCCAATGCCGCCGACCGCCGTCTTACCCGACTCCGGCCGCCGGTCATCTCCTTCCCCGACGCCAGCAACCCCCGACCTCGCCATCGTCCTCCCTGTCGCCCGGCGCCGCTCGGTGAGCCTCCCCAGCATCTCCCTTCCTCCTTCTCGACGCCCTAGGCCCAGTGCCGACATGCACTACCGGCGAAGCTGCCGGCGCACTCCTCGGCCGCCACCGTCGGTCTGACCGGCCCTCAAGACCGGTCTGACCAACCAAGCCGCCGTGGACAGCGGTCTGACCGGCCCACGCGTTAAAGCCCTCTGGGGGCCCTCTTCTAGGGGTCCCACTTGTCAATCTCTGTAGGGCTAGGTTAAATTGAGTATAAAAAGTAAATAGGATAATTTTGTACTGAAAAGAAAACAGGAAATATTTAAAATGCTGTAGAATTGGTAAAATTCGCCAAAAATTTATCCTAGCTCCAAAAATTACAAATGAGATATCAAAATGCTCAGAATAACATCCTCTACCTTTTAAAAATATGGTTGTTCCTGTTCTGTACTGGAAAATTTTAAAATATTTAAATTGTCTTAAATCTTGTATAATCCATAGTAAATTATTCTTTCATGCAAAAATTATGAAAATTGGTGTAGATGACCAGCAAGATGTAAACTATGATCTAAAAATAGTTCCAAGCATGTTGTTTGTGAGAACCCTAATTCTAGCGTAGTCGAGAGAGGCGTGAGGTGGAAGTCGTGGAGCAACTCGCGCTGCTGAGTTGATCTAAACCTAACGAGCTACGTCGAGAGTTAGTCAAGAGGGGGAGGAAATTGTTGTGCATTCGCATTCATCGCATACATGGCATATGTAGGAAGTAATGCATATATGTATAGATACATGTGAAGTGAAATTGAAACTTTATTAATTCAAATACATGATACAAGTGTTAATGATACAACATTGTTACAAATGAATAAAGAAGAAGAAATGGAAAAGTGCATGATCAATATTCTACCTATACATCATCTAACCTAAGTCTTGAATCTTCAAATCTTTGAAGTCTTCGAGTCTTGAGCAGTCGCGGAGCACCGAGAGCCGAAGGGGGAAGCCTTCGGGAATGTAGGCGGTCATCCTAGGTCGTCGAGTATGGGCACTCGAGACCGTTGGGAATCGTGCCGTTGCTGTAGGAGGCAAAAAGTTCCTAAACCTATATATTTTTAAATATGTGTGGTCTTATCGGCACAGTTCCGCCGACGTCCGCAGGGTTAGCTGCGGGGGCAAAATAGTGCCGATGACCTAGAATAGATTTTAGTTTTCGAAAATAGTTTTATAAAACATTTTGTTTCCAAAATTGTCCAAGGGCCACTTTGGCTAAGACCCGTATTGGACAAATCTATTATACTTGTATATATGGAAAAGAGGGGTGAGAGGATAAAAATATCTTTTATTTTCCTAATCTAAATTGCCTCCATATTTTATTTTGAAATGCTTTAATTCACAAAAATTAGTAAAGATAAAGATCAACAAATAGATAAGGCATTGGTTCACAGCAGGAGTTATCCATCGGCCAAAGAGGCATGACCAAAGTCAAATTTCTTAGGCAGGAAGCTAACCAAGTAGCTGCATGGCTCAAACCAGCATGAGGTGGCAATTTTCCTTGCCACCGAAGAGCTCTAGAGAAATAGTAAATTCTCTTGCAAACCAATAAAGTAGCACAACAGCAATAGCACTAGTATGTCCTCACCTCCACCACATGCATCATCGAGCTACACCTCCTAATCAGGAACCAACCTGATAGCCATTGCAAGAAATAGCTCAAGCTGGAAAATAGCTAGCAGGAGACCACCAAGACCAGCCTAGAGCAGTTCGAAGGCAAGTACCAGGAGACCACCAAAGCTGGACTGAGAAGGGGTGAAGAGAGCAAGCCATCAAGCCCCAGTAAGGAGCATAGAAGGAAGCCAACTTATCTCTATTCGTACCAAAATAAGGTAGGAGTCTTGAGCATTCAAAACATCTCATCTGCATATCCAATAGGTTGACAGTGTAATAGGAGACCCTCAGAATCTATTTAGCATCACAGGAATTTGTAAGAGGCTCCAATAGTCTCTGTTCTTAGTTTTAACCCTAAACGTCTCAAACAAAAATCCTCAGACCTTTAGATTCATCACAGAGTTTTTCGAATAGGCAATATGGTAGTGTGTTCTGTTCTTATCAGGTTGCAGAAGTACCATCTCAAGAATAGTATCTGTTCTTGCTTCAATTGAAAGTGCTAAATCAAGCATAGAACCTGTTCTTGTCAGGTAACTAGCCGAGCTAGGCATATATATATATGGAAGCCGACTTAAGCTAAAATCAAGGCAATATCTGTTCATCAGTTGCTGAATTAGTATGCTTATGAGATACACATGAGCATTTTAGCACTTGCGCAGAGCAAATCAAGGCTCTGGAGCACTATTTAGGCACATATACATAGAACTAACAGATTGGCTAGTAGTTTTAAGATTCAACTGAAAATCGAATAGAGTAGTTCATACATTTGGTCCATCGGGCTAATGTTTCCATTTAATCCAACATGTCTAGTAATCGAATAATAGGTTTATTGTAAATTCTGCTAGCAGTTGGTTATTGAACATATATATATGTAAACATTGGCTCGAGTTCTAGGTGCCGAATGACTAAGCATGAAAACCAGATCGAATAAACATCTAATAAAGAACTATATAGAACCTGATCAGCAACCAGCAACCATAGGCACCATTAAGTTCAAGCACTTAGATGTGCTCAGCCGGTTTCAATCAAAAGCAATTAGAGTAGGAAATAATTCGAACCGGTTTAGAAACCTTAGAATTGTGGAATTGGGGAAACATTGGGTGAACCCTAGAGCAATTTGGGGAATAGAAGAATTGGGGGCAATCTTAGTATGAACCCTAGAACAGGTTGAGGGAAAATGGGGAGATAGAGAAGGGATGGAGAACAATTTACCTCAAACCGGCGCATCACCGCGGTTGCGGCGCGGTCAACTCGCCGCCGTCCGGCGGTGATGACCGGGGATGGAGCAGCCGAGCGGAGCGGCGCGAAGGAGGCCGGACCGAGAGGCCGGCGGGGCCGAGCCGGTAAGGGTCAGGCGGGCGTTAGGCTCGTGCGACCCGAGGAAGGACATCGGCGGCGGCACCATTGGCGGCGGAGAAAGCCGGAGGGCTGGCGGCGGTTTTGGGCGGTACTCGAAGGAGGCGGCACGAGGAACCTGAGCCCTAGGCTCGCGGCGATGCCGGCAGGAGCAGAGGCGAGAACCATCCGGGGCGGAGCACCGGTGAGGCGGCGGCGATGCCAAGGGGAGGCAACCGGTGGCGCACGGGTGAGAGAAGAAAGAAGAGATGGGAGAGAGGATTTAGGAATTTGGGAAAGGAAGAAGGAAGGTAAGGAACCAGGTGCGGGTAAGGGAAAAATGGCAAAGAGAGATTAAGAAAGAAAGAAAGGAAATTAAAATAGGGAATAAAATTGACATAAGGGTTAAAAAGGGGAGAAAAAGATCATATGTATATATGTATGTAGATTGGGAGTAAGATTGAAATCTTAAAGCATTTGAATTATGAGAGGAATGAATAATGATTTTCTTCTTTTTACAAACATAAAGGTTAAACATTAATTAAAATGATAAACCATTCTAAGTGAATTTGATATATTCTTCTTTTATAAGAAAAGGAATTAATCGTTAAATTAGTTCCTAAGAACCTTGATCCAATACCTAAACCATCTAAAGAAAGTTAAGAGGACATATTGAATTCTAAGTAAATTCGAATTAAAAGTTAAATGGATTAAGTGTTATTACAAGAAAACTTACATAAGATTTAAATGTAATTAACACTCGAGGCATTCTTTCAGAATATTCCTAATCTTTAAAGGAATTGTTAAAAAAAAGGTTTAAGCTTAAAGTCGTTAATGATAATTTTAATACACGCATCATCTCATGCACTCGATGCCATGTCATTTGCATCCATTCTTGGAATTTCTTGAATTAGTCCTTATCGGACTTCATTGCTTTGATCAGAAGCCGGAGTTCAGCAGTCAGGACCGTCGAACTCCACTACCTATCCGTTACCAGGCAAGTCCAGTTTCTTGTTCATGTCCGTTGAGAATGTTCTTCGATTTCCCTCTTGTCTATAACATGCACAAAAATCTATTTTCTAAAGATGAATCAACTGTTGTTTTGTTTTGGATCGCCGGTTTTTGGGTGATCGCATGGCGGGTGGTGAAATCCTAGTATGGGTGCAGTTTGGCACATTTGGGAAGGTGGATTTCATCACACGGGAAAGTCTCATATAAGGTTAATGCAACCAATGATCGATTGTGCTTAAGGGCCGTAGTGATCGCGCATACCACATACCCTGTATGGGCGGGGCTGAGCTAAAGTACCCTTTACCCTAGGTCTATACCCCCCGGGAACGCAAGGCCTCAGTATTGGGATCGATACCGGGAAGGTAGTATGGCCGCGTGCTGCTTACTACTTGAGAATGTGATTGGGCTGTCGAGCTACTCACATTAGAATTATGATTGGAGACCGGTAGTCCTTGGCCAGTTTGGGCGGGACTGCGACGCGGGGTATAACCGAGCGAGCGGTGCAACGGCTCTGTGATTTGCCGGTCTGGTGTGCATGTGACGACATGAACTCCATGACTATTGATCGTTTGTGGGTACAGTTGTGCACCTCTGCAGAGTGTATTAAATCGTGACATTGTCACTCCGTGTTCCCGGTTGGAACTGCGAACCCGGCAAGAAAGGGATTCATCGGGAATCCTAGCAGCTTGTGAGACATGAGATCATTAGTCTCTTTAAATTAAAACTTAACTCTCTTGCCTTCTCAACTGCATTGCTTTGGGAGAACGTTGCCGTTCTTAGTAGATAGTGCATCAAACACCTTTTTGCTATTCCTGGACTTGTTGAGTACCTTTTGTACTCATCCCTCTATCTAATTCCTTTGAGTAGACTATGAGCCGACGACGGAGGAGGAGGTGGTCTACGTCGAGATCGACGATGAAGTTCCCGAGGATCAGCCGACGACGAAGGAGGACGAAGGCGTCGACTACTATGTCGAGCTCTGTGACGAAGACAACGCCGAGTAGAGTAATAGGTCGTAAGAGTAGTTAGGTGTAGATAAGACTTTTTCTGTAACCAAACAATAACGGTTTTAAATTCCCCGTACTTTTGGGAATGTGTTGTAAGACTTATGTTGTATTTCGAGTTTGTAAATTATGTTTGTATCGTATGGACCGCTGCAATGCTTCTGTCGTGCCACTCTGTCACATTGTTGCACCAGAACAACCCTAATCATGAATATTAGCTACATAGGTGGTTAAATTAACATTTTACCCTTAAAAATGCATGTCTTTAATCCTGTATTTGCAAATGTCATATAACCAGCCACTAAAAATCTTCAACTTGGAAATGTCAACTGATAAGTTGTATGACATGCATTATTCATATCATCGTGCATTAGTATTAATTTGCCGTTCCTTCTCTCGCCCTGATTTTGCATTGCGTTAGAAATTGGAGACGAGGGAGTGGAGCCTCAGCAACTCGAATTCCAGGACTTTGAGGAGTTTCCTAGTCCAGGCAAGCTGAGCTTGCGACATTGCCATGCTACTTTTTCATTGTCATTTCCTTTAATCGTCGTATGATCTGATTACTGTCTTGCTATGTCATGGTTTAGTAATTCATGATTTCTTCTTCATGTCGATTTAAGCTGCTACTTAATCTACTTGAACCTTAATGGTTGAGAGAGAGAGATGTGGGAGCATGGTTGTGTGGACGAGTTGTAACATTGTTGGGGTAGCTCGAGCCCGATGTCGAGTATGAAATTGGAGGTTACAGAGGATCCACGTTTGATGCTCCCTGAAAGCCGTAAATATTGGTCATAAGAGGTCCCTAGGTGTAGTCTGGTTGGTAACCGCTCAATAGGGGCTCGCTACCCCCATATGAGGGCCCTTGAGAGCACCTGCGGGATTGTCGAGCGACCGATGAATATGAGCTAATTGATGTTAACCCGTTTGGGATTTATCTTGAGTTCACATGTTTATTAGATGATGTTGATCTGCTAGATCTTATCATGTTATGATGGATCCTGTTAATTGATGTTTATGTCTTCTTATCGACTGTTGTCGAATTGTTGACATTTCTATGGTGATGTAACTAGTATGTTAGGGTTGGTACCTTAATCATGTTGTTACTCTGTTAATGTTCATGTCCAAGTACTATGAAGACTTGCGAGTACGTTTGTACTCATTGGTAGTTGTTATTGCATGCTTAGGAACAGGTGAACCCTCTCTCGGTGAATACTATCAGGATGACGCTTGATTGGTTACCCCTTCAGCTTTTTGATCTTGTGAACTTGTGATGGGTATTTTGGGTCTGTCGAGATGCTAGCTTGCATCTCAGGGTTAAAACTGCAAACTTTCGCTGTTTACTATTCATACTTAAGACTTTTGGGTCAGATGTGTGTAAACTAAGTAATTGCCCAAACATAAGGGATGTGTACTATTTATCTGGTAAATCTTCCTTTAGAGTTTGTGCAATGATATTTGAAACTGTTCACCACGGCTCTTTGTACACAGTGCGTGTATGTCTGAAGTGTACGAAGAGGCAGTAGAGAGTTAGTATTTAACTTATGTGCGAGTATTGTGACCACGAGTTGAGTGACCCGCCAGCTGTGATCAATGCGACTGCCGGCTGGGCAGGGTGTGGACGTCAGTGCCGGGCCTTCAGGCGACCTACCAATCAGTGCTACGGTCGATTGGGTTAGGGTGTGGACACGGACATCGGGCTCCTCTCGTGATTGTGATTCTCGTCGCAGTGGACAAATACTAACCCCCTACAGGGTTTCAGAATCATATTTGACTTGCTGAATGATATTCGTTTCTGGCCGGCTGGACCAGCAGTGAGACATACGACCAGGTGGTTAGGTGGAGTTTGTATGCTGTGCTGGTTCGGTGTCGGACCGCCTGACGAGGGTTGCATGAGGTAAGCATGCGCCTGAGTTACCCGGTTTCTCGGTCTTTGACGAAATATCATACTCCAGGTCAGATAACGATTCCGGGTCCCGACAGCCTCGATGTCGAAGGGGATAGAGGAGGAGGAGGAGGCATAGGAGTTCCCGTCGGCGAGGAGGGAGGGCTGCGACTCACCGGTGGCGGCGAAGGGGGAGGTGAGGCCGCCGGTGAACCAGGACTGCGCTATCTTATGCATCGCCGGGAACGGGGGGTTTGGGTGTCGACGGCGAGGTGGAGGTGCAGTGGGAGGAAGCGCCGCGGCGGTGAGCGCGAGTCGCGGAGGTCGAAGGGACTCCGCGGCCGCGCAGTTGCCCTTGAACCACCCCACCCACCGCGCCGCCGGATCTGGAGAAGGGAGAGGGAGAGAGGGACGGGAGGAGAGGAGGGAGAAAGCTAAGGCGGCGGTGGCTCTCTGGATTGGAGATGGGAGAGGGAAAGAGGGGTGGGCGGCGGTGGATGGGGGTTGAGTAAGCTAGGGTGGCGGTGGAGGATTGAGAAGGAAGAGGATTGAGAAGGAAGGGGATCGGCCGGTTTGGGGTGGGCAAAAATATCGCAGCCGGTTATTAAAAGAAACCGACTGCAATAGTTACAATATCTCAGTCGGTTTGTTTTTTGAACCAACTTAGATACTTTTCTAGTCGATTTTAAAAAAAAATCGACTGAGATAGGTAATTAGTCTAGTCGGTTTATTTTTTGAACCGACTGAGATGTTTATAACCGGCTAAGATAGTTCTAACACAGTCCGTTTTATCAAAACCGGCTAAGATGGGGGTCCAGAAAAATCGTTTTTATGGTAGTGTAGGTACTAGCAGTAAAAATATGTACTAGCAGGAAATTTGTTCTAGAGAACATGAAAACCATTTTGTCAAGTATATATCAAAATATATTAGTATAAAGCTAAGTTGTTGAAACAAGTAAAACACTTTCTTACTACTACACAGTAAAATATTTGTACTAGCATGGCCAGCTGAAGCTAGTATCAGAAGTTTAAACCAAACCAAGTTTTCTTATTTTTGTTCTTCAATGCAGGTTGACTTCGAAATTAAACTGAAAGAAGAAGCTATGCTCAATAGGGTGTTAAAGGAGAAGCACTCTGAAACCCTTTTCACGAGGGAGAAATATTGAAATATTAACTTTCCAAGGAGAATGGATGTAAGGTTACCTGAAGTTCTAAATGCTTGGACTTGTGGGTGACACAACATAGTTCATCCTGAGCTCTCTGGATCTCATTCTGCATGACATCTTGGATCCGGACTAAAGACGCTAGATCTGACTGCAACTGTTCAATGTCCATTTCCCTTGACAACAGCTTCTCCTTTAATACCCTATTGAGCATAGCTCTGCTACATCTTGAACTAATCCCATTTAAGCAAATCATAAGTCCTGTTGTTTCCGTCTTCATGTATATGAAAATACTCATCTGGACGTCTACTCCACCCTTTACAACCATCCAACATGCATCGTGATATGTGGTTCGCCTATTACATCTCCGTACACTTGGAGTAAGAACAGTAAGGAGGGTTGGATCGATAGGCCAATTTAGTTTTCCAAATTGCAGTTACTATACAAAAATGGAGAACCATTTTTTGGGAAATCCAAAATATGAGCCTAGGATCATTTGAATGCATGTTTTGGTTTTATGCACTTGTGCACTTCAAAATTCTAAATCCGCGTCCGTACCACTAACTATATAGATGTCTCATATTTTAACTTGCGTATTTTTGTTCATCTTTTGGACCATAGATGTGCAAATATATTGTATGTCTTGTAAGCATCCAACGACCAACAGCCGTCTGGGGAAGGGTGAAGTTGTGCAATTCCATTTCAGTGGGTAGGCTCAGATAGATATTAAAAAAGCACTAAATAAGCTACTGCTGTGATTAAGTTGGCTCATATCTAGAGGGGTACAGAACAAGATCCAGCGTCAGCTGATGGTGGTGTAGCTACTCATAGGTTTAGCAAATCCACACTCTCGTCATGCATTACCCGAAAGGTGAATGGTCAAATATATTAGAGGAGTCTACATTGTGCTCTAATCCTCCTCTGAAGTTGTTCTCAGCTATTAATCACACGAAACTTGCGGTGCTTTATGTACAACGTTGTTTCCGAATATCTTGTTCGTTGCTCCAGTTAGTGAATGAGTAGAAAAGAGCTTCTATGCTCTGGTCAAGAAAACTGCACAAAATTCTGAAGTCATAGCAAATCCATCTCTAATACAGTGCCCCAAATGCCTGTTAAGCATTTGATATCATATGCTTGTGCATGTCGCCAACATTATATTTGGTTGCAACTTGTTGAACCTTGCAGGTTTTGAAGAAAGACGAGAGCATTAACCGCATCCAACAGGATTTTCAGGAATCTGCAAAGGAGTTGACTGCTCTCCGGCCGGTGTACACTTAAATCAGTAAGCGATGAAAGGGATACCTTGTGGCAGGAAAGGAAGCAGTTGCAGAAAACTGTTAGTGCGTTGCAAAATGACGTTGCTTCGTTAAAGCAGAAGATGAAATCGCTAGACGAAGACATACAGCTTAAGGAAGGCGAGATACTGCTGCGGGATGGTGAGATTTCCATTTTACGGGACAGTATCGATAGGCCATTCGACATCATCTGCAGCCCTCGGACAATAAAGCAGTTGGACATGGAGTAAATTTGCATATAAGAAGTCATAGAAGTTGGCATTTCAAATAGCCTTTTCCCCTTTTTACATAGTTCAAAGCTTTTGTCCCTCTTTAGACAACGTTCTTTGCGAATACTGAATAGGCCGTTAAATAATGATTCAACCCTTCTTGTTTGCACCATGCAAATCTGTTCTGCTACTCCCATTTGGTTTTTGGGGTATCGCACTATAACTAACTGTGTACATGTGATTGCTTGTTGAAAAAGAGGGCTCCAAACCGTTTTCAGGTGCAATTTTCTGCCTCTGAAACTGAGTGCCAACTCGTCGTGAGAGAACCGGGAGTTGTTCATTACTTGTTATCTGGTGCCCTAGTTGATTCATGCTCTTCCATCTTTCTACGTCGTGCTTTGCTTGTCTTGATGGAAAAGTGACTTCCCTATTAACATGAAGTGGTTTTTCGTGATGTCTGCAATAGCAATCAATACTATCACCACATAAATTTTACTTGAGCATTTTTTCATGCGAACATAATGGTGTGAGATAAGCTCACAATACAATTTTATGCACCCATGACCACCCAGAGGATACGTCATCATATTTCACAACCAATAAAAAACTATTGTACAGAGGAAAACATATCATATAAGGAGCTCAATTGGGCATTGTTCTTGTACAAAGATCATAAACAAATGTTACTCTCAAGGTTACAAATGATAAGATATGCAGCTATCGCGTAAGGCTGAATTTTAGGGAGAAACACAAGGTAATCAATAGTGGAAAATCTTTTTGAATCGCCTGACTTGTAGGATGGAGATCTGCAAATAACAACAGAAACTCCATAAGAAATGTTGTAGTAAGTTTCAGTACATAGCAAAGTACATAAAGATACTAGTCAATGACAGCAATGCTTAACTCTAAATCATGAGACAAACCTAAAGCAGATTGCCATCCATTATTTATACTCAATTCCTGGGATCTTCCTCATCATGCTCGTAGCGCAACTAAGAAACCAGTCACTACTGATCTATTCGGACTGGTCTGTGAGGCTTTGGAGCTGAAATGTGTGGGAGAAAATTATAGTCATCATGCAGAAGCTTAAATGACACAGCGACTTTTTACGCACTTCTGTTACCAATGCAATAATATCAATGTTTCTCAATTACACATAGAGAATGGAATTGCACTGATTGCATCAATAGTGCTAAGAGATCCCAACTATGTAAAAATCAACACAAGCGATACAGTTCGAACTTTGAACAACATTTCAACATAGAACTGAGGATTATATATGAGTTTAAAGCAATTATTCTAGGAATTATGGAATAACATGTGCATGCAAAAGAACAGACCATTCGGGTTTCCTTGTTCATAGAAATTCCTAAAAAGAGCTACTGCCTCTTCCGCCATGACCCCCCCAGTACATTTGAAACCTCTTGGTCTGGGATGTCGGCTCCTAACAAAAGATACATGCAAGACCATGTTAGCTGTACAACCCGTGATACCCAAAATAACTAACAAAATTCAGGATTAAAAAAATGCATGAGAAATCAATAACCTAGTATCGTAGAAAGACTGACACAGCATATAGCATATTGAAATACTGGCAAGAAATGGGCTAGCATTCGAAGTATAAAAAAAAGTTTGCTTTCCTGAGCAGATAGCTTCTAATGTGCTGCTGATATTTCCCTCACCCTGACAACTCATCCGACGAAGAACTCTTGTGCAGTGACATGACTGATCCACATCCTCCGAATTTATCATTGGCACAACCAAAGTATACTTCCCTTATTCCTACCCAAAGAAAGAATACGGTAAACTCAGAAATTCTTATACTACAACATGCTTTTAACAGGAGAAAAAGAATAATCAAGATATTCAGACCAAGTATCGACAACGCTGATGCACACATTATGCAGGGCTCACAAGTGACATAAAGGTCGCATCCTGCGAACTTCTCTGCGACTTCTGGCTGATCAAGACCCATACTTTGCCACTCCCTGAGCAGGACATCGATCGCTTCCATCTCAGCATGTCTTGTAGCCTTACAATTGGAGTCACAAGGGTAGTAACATCTTTTAGCCGAAAGAACAGAAATATCTCAAAGCGGGCATATCGAGCAACGATGATAATGTCATACATTTCGAGTGGCATTCGTCCTGTTGCTACCAGAGGAAATAACCTTCCCATCCTCCACAATCACACATCTATCTTGACAGGTAAAGAACAACATGGATAGAACCATACAATTAGCACGGCAAGAACTAAAATTCATCTTTCACAGTGTGAACCGTGATTCAGTGAACTATAATCAAGTGAAACAGGAGCGTACCCTACAGGAACCTCAAGGTTGTCCAACGCGAACTTGGCCTACAAAAACACGAACCAAAGATTGACGCCAGAAATACAAGCCCGCGTGTTCTACTTGTAAAATAAGCAGGATTTGAGCCATACCTGGTCGAGCGCGAGCTCCATAAACGCCGTCGCCGCCATCGTTCCACTGGGAGGGAGGATCCCAAGCGCCAAGCCGAGCGAGCACGGGGAGGCGGTGAGCTTGGGGGTGGGTTACGGCGAGCCGCGATCAAACTGCTCCAGTCGGGAGTGGTCGGCTAGTCCTTTCTTTTCCCACTTCGGGCCGTGGGCCGCCTGCTAGTCCATCTCACTAGTCAGTGAAGCCGGGGAAGGCCGAATATTCTTGCATCTATGTCTTCAGAAATTGTTCTATCAGATTCTTCCATTTTTTGTAAATGGATTAATGGAAGACAATTAATTTTACTTCAAAGAACTAATATGATACAAATGTTTTTTTTCCATCTACATGCTAGAGTACCAGATATCTACATGTGAGATGTGGCCATGATTTTCTTAGTTCATCTGAAATACCAGTGCTAATTCAAATGGCACAATTCATTTCTGCAAACTCTCAAATTATTTCTGCAAACTCTCAAACAAGTATCTTTGTGTTATGAAACAACGGCATACAAAGGACCAGAAGTATATGAACATGAAAGATGGGCAGCACAATCTAACTTCTTCCAAGTCATATATTGTACCTTGACCTTCAACTGCAGGATCCCACTCCAATAAGCAATACCAATTCAGGAGAATGCATAGGATCACTTATGCTCCATCATTCATAGCATGACATAACAAAACACTAGCTTTACCATCTCAGTGAAAAATCATTATCATGCCAAATCTCAGGAGACATGACAATGAAGTTGAAAGAACAAATATGCATTATATTCCATTTCCATAGTCAGAGAGGCCAAATCTACACATAAATTACATTCTAAGATATTGTGCTTTCAAGCATCCTACAGCAACCAGGGCATGTCCAAATGGACATGATCACTAACAGAGAACAAAACAAGGACAAGGCATCAAATGAGACAAAAATCCTGCATGCTCAACAATAGAAGAAAATTTCAGCATCCGCAATTGCTAGCTCCATTCAAGATCTCTATGTTATAATCTACAAAAAATTGCCAACTCCATGAAGCAGGATGTTGTTGAAAGCATACCAAGCAGACACCAAAAGGCTTGTTCAGGTGTTCGCTCTTAGCCTCTATAACATGAAAATCACCTTCGCTTCCATTTGTTGCAACTTCCCAAATTCGGTAACAAGGCGTTCATGATACATTTAAACAACGACTCCATGAAGCAGCATGCTGTGAAAACATAGAGACCAATAGGCTTGTTCAGGTGTTGCTCTGGCCTATAACATGGAAATCACCTTCATTCACAATCAGATGAAAATTTTCCAAATGTTGTTCCTAAATTTGATGACAAGGTGTTCAGAAGAACTCCCAGTATAGAGAGTAATACACATCAGGATTGTGTTGTTGCAGCTGAGCAAATCATGTCTGCACACTCTGAATCATCCTTGACTTTAACATCACTGAAATAGAAGGTTCTCGCCAAGCTCTGCACGAGCTGGTCATGGATCACCTCGTCGGGAGGGAGCTCCGCCGCCGCCTCCCGTCGCAGCGTCGTGGCCTCCTTGTTGGCGATGCCGCAGGGCACAATGTGCTTGAAGTATCCCAAATCAGGATCGATATTGAACGCCAGGCCATGGCACGTAAACCCGGACGAGATCCTGACACCGATGGCCCCAATCTTCTTGTCCCTGACCCACACCCCGGTCTCACCGGCGCCCCCCCGACCGCGCCTCGACGCTGTATAGCGATGCCACCTCGATCATGGCGGACTCGAGCCCCTCGACATACCTCCGCGCGCCGAGCCTGATGTCCCGGAGCGAGAGGATGGGGTAGAGCACGGCCTGGCGCGGGCCGTGGAAGGTGACGTCGCCGCCCCGCTCTGTGCGGTGGAGCTCGGCGCCCAGGCTCCGCAGGTCGGACTCTGGCACGAGTAGGTTGTGGTCGGTGCGCCGCTTGCCGAGGGTGTAGGTCGGCGGGTGCTGCAGCGACAGGACGAGGTCCGGGACCCGGCCGGCTCTCCGGTCGGTGACGAGCCTCTCCTGCAGCCTGAGGGCGTCACCGTACTTGACCACCCCGAGCTTCCACGCCTCGAGAACCCTCCTGGTGCCACCACCACTCATCTCCGCCGGTGTATTGGGAAGGATGGAGAAGACGGTGGCCTCCCCTGGCTTCACTAACTAGTGAGATGGGCTAGCAGGGCTTGTCAGCCCCGGCCCACGGCCCAAAGAGGGAAAAAGAAAGGAGAAACCTAGCCGACCACTCCCGACTGGAGCAGTTCGATCGCGGCTCGCCGTAACCCACCCCCAAGCTCGCCGCCTCCCCGCGCTCGCTCGGCTAACTGGTACTCAGTACTTGACATCTGCAAATCTACTCGGGACACCAAAATGCCTTACTAAAATTATGCATATCATACTTTCTCGATCTGAGGAGAAAGATTTGACGCACCTGAGCATGTGTAGCGTATTTGAGCTCCAAGACCTAAAGAACAGAACAAATCATATCAGATAAGATAATGCATTGTGAATGTCATAGCATAATTTTGTGCTATTAGTATCCCATTGCTACTGAGTACACATCTCACTTTTTTATCAAGTTCTCCAGTACACATCAAGATTCGAGCCCCACTCCAGCGCATATAAACCCAGAATCGCAGCAACCCGACTGGAGAGACGAGCAACGCTCGAAAATTTCGTACTCCTATCCTCGGCCGATTGCTCACTGGACTACCAACCTAAGAATCTAAGGGAACGAATGGAAGAAAGGGGGTAGGTAAAGGTCGCACCTTGCGTCGCAGTGGAGCGGGGAGCCGCGCTGGACGGGAGGCTGGAGGAGGCGGCCGACGGCACGACGGAGTGGGCGGCGGGGCGGCTCGACGTGGGGCTAGAGGGGGCGGCGTGGGGCTGGAGGGGGCGGCGGGCGGCGCGACGGGGGAGGTGCGGGGGCGTCGGGCGGGGAGGCGGGCGCGGGGGAGGCCGGAGCTGGGCCGGCCGGAGGACGCGGGCGCAGGGGCGGCACGGGGAGGGACGGCTCAGGGAGGAGCTCGTCGGCGACCTGGGGCGGCGCTGGACGGGGACCCCGTCCGGGGCGGGGTGAGGTGTTCCGGGACGGCGGTGCCTGGGGCGGGCTGGTCCAGGGAGGCGGTGGCCTGGGGGCGGCGGGAGGGAAGGCGGGGCGAGGGAGGAACGGGCGGCGGCCGCGGGGGAGGGGCGCGGGCGGATGGATCTGAGAGGACGGGAGGAGGGCGCGGGCTGCGGTGGGGGACGGGAGGAGATAAGAATGGGCTTCTGAACGCTGCGTAAGGGGCAGGTTCTTGTTCTCTGAAGGCGTGCCGCGTGGCGCGGCACCTGAAGAAGGCGAGCTGGCATTGGCTGCCGGTTCTTGAGCCGCAGATGAATCAAAGCAGATGGCTGTCCGCAACTGGAACTCCGTGGGGGTAAGAGCAAGAAAAGCGCTGTTGCACGAATGTTCATTGTAGTAGGTGACTTGATACAATGGGGGATCACTGTGATCTTTTTGTTGAATCTGTTTCGTGGCCGGGCAATTCATGTTGTCTTTATAGGTGCATCTGTAATAGTACCTGCAACAAGAAAGGGAAAAAAAACATTTTGTGAGCAAGATCCACCTTTTTTTCTCCATATTTTTCTTACACTACGCCTCTCTTATGGTAGATTAGGATGGGAAGAATGAAAAGAATCATCAGAGAGATTGCTATAAGATCCACCTTTGTGAGAAATGGAAGTTTGGTACCTCGGCGATTAAACTAGCCTGGGGGCAGGAATCGTCTCGTTGCTTGGGAAGGGAGATTAGCTAGCTGATACCTAACGCACATCGCCGGGCCTTTTTTTAAGGACCTGCACATGCTGCAGGACAAGTTGAGGAAGGAAGGAATCTCAACTTTTCGCCTAAATTAGCACTCGAAACATGATGTCATGTATGATGTGTTTGTGGCAATTGGTTGGATGCCCGGTCACTAATTAATGATGCGTTATTATGTAGCTACACTGATTATGCAGCTGCGAGCTGCCCAGATGGCTGTGCATCACGATGATAAGGCATCAGTAGAGGGCTGCGGGAAGCTCCTCAAAGCCGGCGGGAAGCTCCTCCTCAGCAGCTTTTCAAGCTCATGTGTTAATAGAAAAGTGCTTCTCAGAAGCTTATTGAAGTTTTTGATCTTTGTTTCAGCTTGTGCTTTTGGATGAGTAGAAGCAGCAGAAGCAGAAGCAGAAGCTCAAACAAACAGGGACTTAACACATGAGCTCAAAAAGCTGCTGAGGAGGAGCTTCCCGCAGCCCTCAACGCGAAAATACCATCTAACTTCATGCGTAAATTACGAAACACTGCCACTCGAAAATTTAACTTGTCCTCGCACCCCCCAGACCCTCACCCGCACACCCCAGACCCTCACCCACGAGCTCTCCCTCACTCTAGGGTTTTGGCCCCGTGCTCTCCCTCGCTCTAGGGTTTCGGCCCCGCCGCCGGCGCCGGCACGCCTCCCCTCCCGGTCCTCCGCCGTCGCTCTTTAGCCGCCGCCGGCGCCGCTCGTCAAACCCTGTCCTCGGCCACAGCCCGTTCGCCACCGCTCCTCGGCCGCATCCCTCCCCGACTCGTCGGCCGCCTCCCTCGCCTCCCTCGCCCCCGCTCGCAGGACCCACCGTCGTCGCCGGCAGGACCTGTCGCCGGACCCCGTCGACCCGAGCCACAGCCCCGTCGGACTTCTACCCGCAAGCCCGCCGGACTCCAGCCCCTCCAACCCACCGGATCTGAAGCCCCCGCGCCGTTTTGACTCTTCGATTTTCTTCGTGAAAACAAAGAGTATTCCGTGAGCTTAGATCATTATCCGAAATGCAGAATATTACCAGTACTGAGGAGAGGAGCGATACTATTGCCACACAGGAGGAGTCATCTTTGACATTACTCTGAGTTTACACGGTCCATACACCAAAGCTACGAGCAAGTCTTCTTGTATATAAAAAATTGTTTTAGCAACAATGATCTCTCCAGCAAGCATTTACTTGTTACTAATGTATTAGAACAAAAGTATATATTGTTTTTATTGAACTTACGTACCAAACCAACTCACCCAAAAGCCTAAACTAAACATGGGATCGATATAGGTGATAAATATTTTTATAAATACTGCATTAGCTGAGTCTTAAACTCGAGACCTCTTGGCTCTAATATCATATTGAATTATATGCATTGAATCAATTCACCTACAAGCCTAACCTGACAGCAAAAGAAGGATAATATATTTTAACAGTTTCTTTCTAGAGTAACAATCATACCCTCTTTCTTCTCTGTGTCCTCCACATTAGAAAAAGACTTATTTGACAAGATTTTAATAAGTACATATATATTGTTGGAGATACTCTTTTTACATGACTTTGATTAAAGGCACGGAACCAGCGTTCAGTAAGAGCTCGAGACCATCAAGATTTGAGACTGAAGCTGAGTTTGGAATCGACTCTATATCAAAGCTCGAGCTAACTGCTAACCGGCCAAGCTAGAAGAGGAAAAAACGCAACCCAACGTGCAAAAATACGCCGGCCCAATCACAAACACGGACCGCGTAGTGCGAGCCAGTTTTGGCCCAAATCATATGCGAACGCGTCAAAGCCTAAAAGTTCTCCGCGCGCCGTCCAAAGCGGCAGCCCCGGAGAATTCTCCGCAACGAGGCGACCATCGATCTCTACACGGACCGGCCCGACCCGGCCTGTTGCCGAAAACGTTAGAAATGCACCAACCGGCCGCGGTCGTGGAACCAACCACAGCGCGCGTGAGCCCGTGCCTTTACGAAGCCCACGGACCGCCGGCATGCAACGCGTGGCAAATCACCGTTTGTGTGGAGGGTAGCTAGCTCCAGCGGGAGCACAATTAAATGGACAGGCTCACTGGACCGGCATACCTACTACATTATGATTTTCTGCTTTTATAAAATTTAAAAAATAAAGAATCATAATTCACGTTTTCGTGAAAATATTTCAATCTTTTATACTTTTAGAAAATATTTTGTATAAAAACAATTTTTAAAAGTATGTTCCATCATCTATAAAAAATATTCATGTATACTAAATAAAATATTCATGTAACACGTGAAAATTGTTTGGATACATAAAATGTTCTATATAAAATACATTTGCTACAATATGTATCATGGCCTATGAGAAATGTCTATGAAAAATCTTTCTGAGTAGTGGTGTAATTCTTTTGAGCATCATTCAAGGTCTTACTAGCATAATATATCACATTCAATTTATTATCAACTCTCTGTCCTAAACAGCACCTACAACATAACCAGTAGCATCACACATAATTTCAAAAGACAAATTTCAATCAGGTGGTTGAATGATAGGTTCTAGAAGAAGACTTTTTGAGAGATTTAAAAGCATGTTTGCAATCATCAATAAAAGCAAAAGAATTTTTTTCTGCAATAAATTAGTGAGAGGTCTAGAAATTTTAGAGAAGTCTTTCATAACCCTTCTGTAGAACCTAGCACATCCTAATAAACTTCTAATACCTTTCACATCAGCCGGATATACTAGTAAGACCTAGCCACGGCCGATGAGACCTCATCGGCGTCATTTAAAAATAATAATCAAAAAACAGATCCTAGACGATTCTATGCAAGAACCATCTGGGATCATTGTCTATACCAGATGGCTTAAAAACCACATGGGATGAGACCTTGACATCCTGACACACAATTCCAGATGGTTCGAAAAGCCGTCTGCGATGACAATTTTGAACCATCTGGGATTGAGGTTTCTATAGTAGTGGTGGTTGGGTAGGGCTCGGGTGGTAGTAGATGTAGATGTAGTAGGAGGACCCAGACACCTCGAATCCATTCGTCCAATACTGGTGCGAGGTATGATCTGAGCAACCACGAGATCAATGATGATCGGAGAGAAGAGATGTGCCCTAGGGGCAGGGATACGGCATCATGGATTGCATCCCTTGATCTGGAGGGGAAGACATGAATGGATTGAAGCACAAACGGTGGAGAAGAACTGAGGAGGGGAATCAAAGTGCTAAAACCCTAGCCTGTTTGTCAATCTCAGGGGAGGGGACAAGAATTTAGACAAGGGAGTTTTTTTAGGGGAAGTTTAGAGAAGGGAGTTTGTTGAGGGGTTCTAAAATCCTGGTTTGGTATGTGATGAGAATTACTAGTAAGAGTTTGAGAGGGAAGTTTCTTCCTCTGTTTGGTTGGTGGGAAACCAAGTAAATTGACTTAGAGATGATAATGTAAGTTATGATGAAGGGCTGGGATGTTATTTAGAGAAGAATTCTTGTTATTAAACTGGTGGCAATTAGATGCTTGACTTCTATATCATATCCCTCATGAATTCGCAAGTCCATTAATTAAAAATATGATATTATAAGTCATGACATCTAAACTCTCATCCTCTCCTCAATTCTCTTCAACTAAACACGTCATAGAAAGACAAGGCACTATAAGAAGGGGACAGTAACATGTATACATGGATTAGTAAAATGAGGATGTTACATATGACCATCGGTGACTGTAATAACAACAACGTTTGCGACCATGATGGCCACAGTGGAAGCGGCGACTGCGAAATGGCAGAGAAGAAGAACACGAAGAGCAGAGGAGGAGCAGGCGAAGGGGAGAATTAAGTGGGCGAGTAGATGGACACTGTTTATCCAATTCGAAATCGAGAACCGAGGGAAAACAAATCGATGCTGAGTCGAGTCATAGGGAACAACCACTGCAATAGGCTAGCTCCGCTACACGTGGCGAGCATTGAGACGCTCCTTAACTGTGACATGGCATGTGAGAAAAAGAGGAGAGATGACTGCTCAGAAGGGTACCCTCTTCTTGGTATTTCCATAGATAGATTCTAGGCGAGATCACGACTCCAGGCTTTGGCTCGGAGTAGTATTTTATCCCCAACGTAAAGCCCAAGGGGATTTCATGTATCGCTTGACGTGCTTAACTAGTACCACTACCATCATTGATCCGTGGTAGGTTCCAGATCTCCGGAGAAGAGAAAAATGGGTTTTGTAAGTTTTAAGCCCGATGGAATCATTGCATCTCCGAATTGAGAAGTACACCACTTTTCTCCTGTGTGTGCGTAGGAGATGGCAAGCGCACATGTTTATGACTCGCCCCTACTGGAACAGTCCGTGCACACACTGATACAAATACGATGTCCCCTACCCTGGTACAACCACGTTCCAGGCCTCTTTGGTTCAATATTTTAAAAGATTATTAGAATTTTTTTTAAATTTTTAGGTTTTTTTTGTGATTGTTTGATTTGTAGGATTAGAAAATTTAAGAATTTTTTCTATAGATTACTTTGCACTTATTTTAAAAAAAATTCATTTAGTCCAACTAATTAAAAAAATTTCTTTTTGCCTATAACAACTATGACATTCACCTAATTCTTAAAGAAAGTTATTGTGTTTTTTTCTTATGGTGCAACAAAGCAACTTCTATTACTTATTCATTTGTCTTCAATTCCTATAGAATACAACATGCCATGGATATACAATTTCTATTTTTTTCCTATTCATGTGTTTTGAGTATCCTACCAATCAAAGAGGTCCTTAGTAGAAAAGGACATCGAACCAGCGTGCAATATTTCCTTTCTTCTAGAGTTCCAAGTGAGAAACTTAGGCTCTATTTCAAACAAGGAAATTTTTCCTAAATTTTGTGGACTTGAAATAGTTCATGTGAATCATATGAAATTCCTCCGTTCCAAACAGGGCCTATATATGCAATACACAACTTCTGGCGGCATTCAACAATAGTAGCGCTCTCGATCGTGTGCCTACTAGAGATACAGGTGAAGGAGAATCGACCATAAAGGATTAAATGGCGCATCAAGAGGTTAGAAATTGGACTCAAATCCTCCAAAAATCTGTCCAATATACCCCATTCGATCAGAAATGTAAGTGGTTTTAGACATTGATACGGTCTTTAAAGTGATATTTTGACCATTAATTTCTTAAAAATATGTTGCTTTAAATAAAATAATTATATATTATGAAATATATTTTATAATGGATATAGTAATATCATTGCAAGTATTGTTAATTCTTTGTACATTGATGGTTAAACTTAAAAATGTTTAATTATCTGACATTTTAAAACTATTTACATTTTAGATTGGAGGGAGTATGTACATCAATTAAATGTTAAAAGAAGAAGTAGCAGCAACCCTTTGCTTGCTACTCCCTCCGTACAGGAATGTAAGGTGTATTTCAATTGGTTAAGACAAGACTTTGACCAATAATTACTTTATTCATATGCGATTTATGTGACATAAAATTGATATCATTAGATTCCTCTTCAAAAGTACTTCCTTATGATTATGATTTTGTATCATATAAACTGCATATTAATAAAGTAATTATTGGTAAAGACTTGTCTTAATGAATTAAAATATGTCTTATATTTTTAAATAGAGTGAGTACTGTATAATAGACGTGACAACTTGCATACGGTAGCTCTTACCAGTGCGTTATCCTGGAATGAATCTTTTGGCGAAGCTAATTGGGCGTTGCATGATTGTATGAAGAAAGCCATCGGAAAACTCAGGTCTATTTCGCTTTCGGCAGTTACATTTGGCCTTAGCTAGATCAGGTTTCTGGCCCATCTATTTAGAGATAATTGATAAAATGCCCCACTTTAGTTGGGGCGTTGCTCCAAAAGGACCAATTTCTTTGACCTGTCCAAAATGACCCATTTTACTCATAAAGTTTGATAGAATGCCCCATTTACATTATTCTACTATTTTTGAGATATTACACACATTAAGAAGATGTAAAATGACCTCTTTGTCCCTCTACTCACCGAGCAAACCCCTGCAGCCATCTCCTTACCGTGCCCTCGCCCAACCCCACCGCGCCGCCACCTCCGTGTCTCCTCCGGTGGCTCGCCGGCGAGGCTCCACCAGCGGCCGCGCCCCTCTGCCTCTACCCTCCTCCGACCTAGGTGCGCCGCCTCTCCCCCGACCTCCTCACCGCTGCCCCGCCTCCCCAGATTAGTTCCCACCGACTGGTCGCGCCGCCGCCTCCTCGTCTCCTCCGGTGGCCCGACGGTGAGGCTTCCACCGGCGCCAAGCACCCGCGTCATCTTCCGACCCCTCCACCGGCCGCATTGGGGCGTCCATCAATGCCGGCACGTCCTCATCCTCCAAGCCGGTGCCCAACAAGCTGCCGGCACCCATCGGCCCCGTGCTCGGCCGGCTGATGGAGGACTTGCGGACCATCTACACCATCGGCAAGGAGCTCGGCATGATCCTGTATATCCTCCTCTGCGGGGTTCCTCCCTTCTAGGCAGGCAAGTCATCTTCCCCATCCCTCTTCTTCGCGTTTACATCATCTACATCCTCCTCTACCAGGTGCTGAGCGGGGTGGGCGCAGCTAGTCGCCGACGAGCTTCGTATCCCGCGGGTCACGTTCTACAGCAGCGGTGCATTCGCCACGGCCGCGCTCGATTTCCTATGGAGGAGCACGCTGCCGCTGGATCCGAACAGCTCCGTTGTTCTGAGCGCTCTCCCGGGTTCCCCGTCGTTCCCCTACGGGCATGTACCGTCGGTGGTGAGGAGCTACGTCCCCGGCGACCCGGACTGGGAGCTCGTGCGGCAGGGTTTCCTGCTCAACTCTAGAGCTTGGGGTGCCGTGGTGAATACGTTCGATGCGATGGAGGGCGACTTCTTGGAGTATCTGAAGCGGTGCTCCGGCCACGGCGAAAGAGGCCGCCAGTCGGAGTCTCGCTGTCGACTCGGAGGAGATGATTGGGGCAGGGCAAGGGAGAAAAGGCAAGTCAAGTGACGCAGGGCAAGAAGGTCATTTTGTATTTTCTTAATGTGTGTAATATCTGAAAAATAGTAAAATAATGTAAATGGGGCATTCTATCAAACTTTATGATAAAATAGGTCATTTTAGACAGGTCAAAGAAAGAGGTCCTTTTAGAGCAAAGTCCTTGCCCCATCTATTTAAGTGCGCTCCAACTTCTCCATCACCTTTGCCTTCTCGTCGCCATGCATGCATGCAAAAGCGATTAAGCTGCGTAGGTCTGCGTGCATCCAACGCCAACAGTGATCCCACGAGAACGGACAGGCCAAAACGCATGCAGCGCACAACGACTCCCACCTTAGTCCAAAGGAGCTTTTGGGAAAAGGCGCATATAATATACCGCTGCGACCCAAAAGATCGAATCTACTCGATCCAAGTAGTTAGCTTTTGTGCTGTAAATCTATCAGATCAGGGAGTCCCGCACCAATCGGTATCGCTCGTTGAGAGCTAAGCACGTCGAATCCTCTTGGGATTGCGTTGGTTTTGGTTCGGTCACACGTCACATGCATGGGAGCGTGCGCGCGCGCCTGCCTGCGCCGTTTTGGGTGCGTCCACGCGATCGGCCGCGGCGCGACCACGAGCTAGCCGAACTCTTTGGGTGGTTTGGTTGGATCTTTTCTCAGTCCAATAATCCTCCGTTGTTATTGTTTGCACTTTGGATGAACCTGTTTTCTGAGTAGGATGATGTATGTATGTACGGGCTAGCCTCCGGGAAAGCGGATTTTCCCGGCCGTTGGTATTCGCTCACTCATCGATCAAGTACCCCGCCTTGCACAGTAAGCATTTTACCTGTCAGTAAATTTGAACACATGCGTTTTCCTATAAATACTTGTACATGTCAGTACTTATCTTACGTATTTTCTTTCGATGATACGTCGTCACAAAGATCAGTGTCGTGCTGTCTACGTAGCTCTGGTAGATAATGACATGTCGGCTAAAGTCCATGTCCGCATCGTTGACGTGCCAGATTAATTGCTTATCGTGACTTGTAGTTATAATCATTGCCTTGTCAAAATAATTAGTTTGTCACACTCGCAGAATCACTGGCAACAAGTTTTACCAAATTGTGGCTAGCTTAATTAATAAGATGCGATCGAACAGAGCGCACGTAAACAAATGGAGTGATTGCGAATTGAGTGCATGACACTCAGGGTAGCGAATTGAGTTGCACATTTTTAGTTTCTACAAAAATTTTATTTTTTTAAATTATTTGTTTGGCTCACTTTATTAATTATTTTTAGACTCACTTAACATCTAGATTATAGTTATTAAAATACTTTACCACCCTGACAAGTTTTGGATGTCCACATCATCACCCAATCAACTTCTTCCTCCTCCATCTCCTCCATTTCCACACGCAGCCATCATCCCTAACTTTGCTGCTTCTTCCGCGAACCAACACGCGAAATATCATTGCTGAAGATAAAGGTAATGTGGTAGCCTACGTGTACTAAGCTTATTGTCGTGGATGCCACATGGGTAAAAAGAATCTTCCATGTCATCAAAACAATTGTTTAAAACCAGACAGAAGGACATATTCCAGATATTATAGTTTGAAGAGTTAAAATAATTTAAGAAGAAAATAAGCCGAGACAATAGTTTTTTTAAAAAAGATCGTTCTCTTTCTAAAATGCACAACTATAGAACTACCATTGGATCAAGATCACAGAGCTCGCAACTTGGATGACCGTGATTGAGTAACAGAATTTCTGCCTGAGACATTTAACTCTACCAATTCACTAAAGAGAAAAATCGTAGTACCAGGTTAGCTCACCTAACTGTTGAAATATGTACTTCTGGTTTACAACGTGCGGGATGTGTACAAGCAGACAGAACGCACATGTTGTACACGTACATGATTATAATAGTACACCCAACGTCTGTACTTTTAAAGAGAAAAAGGATATCTCAAAACTTTTCTTTTTTTAGATCAGAATCTCGATCGGAACATGTTGGCGCACCCAATAACAAAGGATCTGAAAAAAGCAGCTCCTCCTTTCCTTCTCCCATATCACGATTCACAAGCAAAATCGATTCCAAAAGACGAAAACAAACTGGACATATCGCGCTAATGCGGTGGTAACGCGACGCCACAAAATCCAAAATACTCCCATCAACGGGAAAAAGAACAAATGCCAGCCGTTTCGGCTTTCGGCTCTCGATCCTCGTGGTCTCGCGTGGCTACGGCCACACACACCGCCACTCCCCGACCGACTCCTCATGCGGGCACCACTTGACGGTGACCCCACCCGCAGCGACACGCATACCCACCACACCCACGCGCATGCCCCGCATCCTATCTGCCGCCGAGCGCTCGGAGGAGGCCACACCGGGGGCACCTGCTCATCATCTTCGAAGCTTCTCTCCTCTCCTCTCCCCACGCGGCGACCACTGCCAAGCTCCTCCGCCGGAGCCCCGCGGCAACCCGACGCAGCCGCCGCGGCCGAGATCCCGCGCCGGACACTGCCTGCCTCTGGCCCAGCCAGGTGATCCTCTTTTAGACTCTTTCCCGGATTTCTCTGGGTGGTTGCTCTGCGTTTATCAGGCGAATTGCGGTGCGCCCCGCGCGGGGGTGGGTGAATTGGGTGTTACTTGTGCTCTTGGTTGTGGCGGCGAGGCGAAAATCGGATCTCTTTGGTTTTCTGTGGGGTTCTGTTCTGTTTCCGTGGTTAGTACGCGCTGGCGGTCAGTTTTTCTTCTTCTGCTGCTGCTTCTGAGTTAGGGTGCGATATTGATGGAGAATGGGGCGGATGGCGCGGTCTACGTGGTGAGGGTTTTGTGTATTGGGTGGTGGCAATGGGCTAACTGGGTTAATTTAACTTGCTTGCTGTCTTGATTGGTAAAGCTCCAATTTTTGCTGCTTCTATGCGTGTTCTTTATTGCCTTTGGTTCAGTTTGAGCTTGTTTAATCTAAGAGTGTTGGTTCTGCGTTGGGTCGGCTGGAGAATTGGACTGCCTGATTAAAATTATTGGACTTGCCTGGAATTAACTTATTTGAGGTTGGTGCCTTACTGTTTAAAAATCCCCAAAAGACCCAATCTGCTGCCTTTAATTGTTTGTCAAGGTTTGAGCGGATACACTGAAGGATTTATGTGGTGAGTTACTGGATAAATGAGGTTTCTGCTCGTTGGGGTACTTGGATTTCTATATGCTTCTGTGTGAAACAATTCGAGGAGTTTGCTGTGCGTATGCGTTGATTTTTAATTGTTCTATTGAGGATTTAGAAGGAACCACATTTTCTAGAAAATGCAACCTGCTTAGTCGTTTAATTTGAGCTGGCCATGTCCAGTTTCCTGTTTTTAGTAAATGCTTATTTAGGAGAGTTTCATTGTAGTATACCGTTATGGACTAGGGAAGCAGTCCTTGCGGTAATTCAGGATCATATGAGGTTATTTGCTGGGTTTTGTTCCCAGCATGTAAGTTTATGTTCCCTTATTTCTTTCTGAATCTACATACACTAAAAGTTAGTTCTCATTGAGAAAAGTTGGAATCTTGGGGCTGATTTGAGCAAGCTAGTTTTAATAGAAGTGATTTGTCTAGTTTTTACCGTGGTACCTGTTGTGACGCAGACAAATAGAATTCGCAATTCGTTGTATTTTGATGTGGTCAGTTTGAGCAGTACATACTGAGTTTATTTTCATAACATTTAGAATATGCAATGATGGTCGCCGTTTATATTACCTGCTGAATAGATTAACTCTAATGGGTATGCACAATTGCTGATGAGACATCAGCTTATCTTTCTTCCTTGCCAGCTAAGTAAACTCTAGGATATAATCTAATCATACATTCTTCAATATATGGAACTGCAGGTACAAAGTTACACTGTCTGGGCATTGATTCTTATCAAAACATCTCCCTTCAATACTAGCTTCGATCTGCTGTGCATGGCCGTGACTTTGCATGTTCTTGTAAATTTTGTTTGGCATTGAGAGTGACATACATCAAAATGGGGTCTACACGATCAAAGAATGAAGATGACAAGGCCCTTGTCCTGTGCCAGGAAAGAAAACGTTATGTTAGAGAAGCACTTGATGGAAGATGCGCACTTGCAGCTGCTCACTTCGCTTATATTCAATCACTGAGACACACCGGATTCGCTCTGAGAAAATTTGTAGAGCCTGAAGTGCCAACAGATTCTTCGTTATACACGTCAACATCCGCAACACCAGAGCCTCCTGCCATTAGGCAGAGATCGATGAACCTATCCCCATCTGCTTCACATCAGGCTAGTGACTCTTTCTCCCCAGCTCCATCCCCTTTATCTTCAGGACGTTTCCATGTCAATCATATGAAAGCTGGTAGGAACCCAGTGAGGACCGTTGAGGAAAAGGTGCCTGTTCCTGTAACAGCAACTCTGCAAACCTCATCCCCTGTTCCCATACAAGCTGTACATGATCTGGATGATAGTTCCACATTTGAAGCTCCTCCAGGGACACCACCATGGGACTACTTTGGCCTTTTTCACCCTGTTGAGAGTCAGTTGTCATTTCATGATGAGAAGGAATCTGGTCATGATTTTGAAAATGCTGATGATATTAGGCGCCTTCGGGAGAAGGAAGGAATTCCAGAGCTCGAGGAGGAATTGGAGAAGTCTCATGCTCATGCTGGTGATATTAGGCTCTCCCAACAGGAGAAAACTCCAGATCTCAAAGATGGAGAGAAATCTACTATGAGTGGAAGACATGATGATTTTGCAGAGTCAGAAGATGATTTCGAAAACCCATCATCTGAACCTTTAGTGCAGGTGTTCAAGAACCGCAATGATACACCTATTGAAAATACTGTAACAAATCAGTCACCTGCACATCTTGCTTCAGGAAAGGTTGCGTTGGAAAATATTGATTCTGAAACCGACAAGCCAAAAAATGACAACAGGGTACTTGACATTAGCATGTATGAAACTGACGAAACCCCTGTGGCAAGCCCTGTAAAAGAAGTGGCATCTTCTGTTGCTGCTCTTCCTATGAACGGGAAATCCAAGGAACCTTTTCATGATGTAAGAAATGGGGTGAAGGACTTGTATACATCCATGAAAGAGGTTGAGATCTTATTTATTAAGGCATCTGATTCTGGAAAAGAAGTCCCAAGGATGCTTGAAGCAGATAAAGTCAATTTCCGCCCTTTACTACCTGAAGAAAAAGGTTAGATCTCAATAAATTTGTGTTACTGTTCTGTAATATTTTGATTGGACCTTTGCTTCAACTAGCAAGCGCCCATGTGCATTTGCACATTTTCACAATATATAATGCATGGAATATATACTCGAATACATGGAAAGCTACTTGAAGGAAAAACAACGTGCATGAAGCATATGTTGAAAATGTAGACATCACAATTTTCTAAATAAAGAAACATCATGTTAAACAAATCTTTTATGCATGAAAAACAACAATTCTCAGATATTCAAATTGAAATTGGGGAATAATTAAGAGAAATAGGTATAATAAGGATGCAATAAGTATAGGAGTGATTAGGGGAGGGTCTAATCTTTGTCCACAACTATTGAATGGAGAATTATGAAATTAAATTAAAGATTTCAGACGGCTCAGATCAAAAGTATCCGAGCCTAACATGTGCTTTTTATATTGGTATAGAAAACAATGATAGAACATAAACATCATGATGTGAAATTTCTCAGTTTCTTTCTAGGTTACATATTAATATTACTTCTACTCGTGACAATACTATTTTACTTGTCATTCCATCTTTTTCTAGTTTAGTTGTAACTTGGGTTAACTTAAGAAATTATGACGCAGCACATGGATCAAAGGCGTCAGGCTTTTTTACGACATTCTTTGCTTGCTGCAGGGATGAAGTCCCTGTTCCTGAACGTAAGTTTTTCCTAACTCTTAAGACTATAGTCTTCTTTCCATTTTCCAGGATACAATACAAGTTCCTGTGAATCGTTTTTGCATTATATATGGTATCATTTGCATGCTATTTCTTCTGTGATATTTTGTTAAAACCACTTACTTACGGAAAAATGGTATGTTAGCCATTGTTTACTTTTCATGGTTTCCTATATAGAGTTTTGACCATTGATTATCCTAACATGTTAGTAAAACTATAGAAGTATCATTTGTACTTTTATATGTATCATTGGCCGAAATAAAAAATGGTCCATATACAAGTATGGGGGAGCAACCAAAATCTTAATTATTTCACATGTTAGCTTGTGTTGTAAATGATAGAGCCACTATTTTCTCCCACCATGACGGGCAAATGTCTTGCATTTTTAATGCAGCTCCTGCTCAGACTGAAGTGAAGTATCTTACCTGGCACAGATCAGTGTCTTCACACTCTTCGTCATCTAGAAATCCTCTTGGGGCAGCATCAAAAGTTGATGTTGATGGTCTCACTGGAAATATCTTCAGTGGTGTATACATGAATTCTGGCAGTCACGCTTCCACACTAGATAGATTGTATGCATGGGAGAGAAAGCTTTATGATGAAGTTAAGGTAAAAGCTTATTTTGGCTGGCCCTTTTACTGAATTACTCCTTTTTTGGTTATCTATTCTTGCTAATGTTTTAAATATCATGTAATAGAAGCTTTAGTAATAAAGTGTTCTTAGAGTGGATAGAAGATAACAATGATATATTTGCAGAACTATGAAGTTAATCAAACAATTTTGAAATAAAATAACGTATCTTGTGTTAGGGTTATTCGTTGCTGTTCTTTATCTCAAGTTTCGGACTGTGATTCAAAATGAAAGATAGCCAGAACATGCAACAAATGGATCATACGAAAACCTGAAATGTATTTGTATTGAAGAGTTGCTACACACGATACACTATAGTGGCCATAGCTGCCTGTAGCAGATCTTGGTGCATCTCTACAGCACTGCAACTGTACAGACTGCTATAACAACCGCTGTGCAGTGTCCACTTCCCCTTGTCGGCTATAGCGATCTATTTAAAACAGTGCAATAATATAATTTTCGTACACTCTAGGACGATATAAATTTTCCAGTAGCTATACCCGCTTAGTTGATTTGGCAGTTTCTGCCATTATTATTTCCTGTGCTTGAATTATTTGTACTAATATTCCTGAATAAATGACACCTCTCCATGTCTGTTTGCTTTAAGTCTGTAAATTGGTTGATGAGGAAACATAGTTAAACCATATGAAGTATTTCCTTAAATGCTAACCTTTGTATTGCCTTCAGGCTAGCGGGACAATTTGCAGGCAGTATGATGAGAAGTGTAGGCACCTGAGACACCAGGAATCAAGAGGAGAAAGCCAAATGAGTATTGATAAAACTCGTGCAGTTGTGAAGGATTTGTACTCCAGAATTTTAGTGGCTATTCAGAGAATTGACATGATTTCTAAGAACATAGAGGATCTAAGGGACAAAGAGCTTCAGCCACAGCTGGAGGAATTAATTGGAAGGTATTGGTTCTCCATTCCTTTTTCTGAAACTACTTATGGAATGAGTGTAGTTTAGTATTTGTTCTTGAATAAAATATTCATTTTCATTGCAGTTTAACTCGCATGTGGGCAATGATGCTCGAGTGTCACCGGCATCAACACGAGATTATTAAGCTAGTATCCAACAGTGGCAACGTGAAGATCTTAATTCGGTCAGAGTCACAGTTCCAAGCAACTCTACTCCTCCAGGTTGAACTAAACACTTTATGTTCAAACTTCCAGAAATGGACAGGATACCACAGATCTTACTTGAATAGCCTGAATTCATGGCTACTAAAGTGTGTGAAATCACTAAGGAAGAAGAAAAAGTCCAGGAAGAAGGAGGACGCTGATGTTCCAATAACAGATTATGTTGTTGCACCCATATTTACAATCTGTGAACAGTGGATTAAGTTATGGGATGATTTACCAACCAAAGACTTGGAAGATGCTATTAAAGGTCTCGTCGCAGATATAAGCCATTGTGTGCCTCGCCAAGAGAAGAGGCGTGGTAGTTCAAGGTCCACCTTCTCATTACCCCATAGTGGAGGGTTGGACGGTGACATGGGGGGAATCCATAGAAATGTTCCTCCTACGGATTTACAGTCAAGCTTGGAAACATTCCTAGGGAAGCTTGAGGTCTTCTCAGATGTTTCACTACGGAAGTATACGGATCTCAAGGATAAAATTAACAAGGCAAAGGAGGATTATGAGAAATACAAGTAACTTCAGGGGAGGCAAGTCAGTGGCACTAATTTCTGGAATGGAACATAATAACTCAAGTCACTAGGGATGGATAGGTAACCTGTCCATGTGTATATTTGTTTGTCGAAATAATAGGCCCAAATCACTATCATCATTTTTTGTAAGTTGCAAGACAAGTCTAGGTGGGAGAGGATGATAAATATTTAGAATTCTGGGCTTCTGGCTAATGCCATGCCGCCCTAATCTGGGGATGTAAATGTGAGGTGTAGGTAATTAAACCGTAAGATGGGGATATAAGATGTATATTTATCCTGGGGTATATCAGTATACGAAGTTCCTTTTTTTGCATGTTATCATCTGTGTAGAACTTTCAATCTTTCATACAATATCAAAGTATATATGCATGCAACCTCTCTCCATTTTGTTATTGTAGGGTGGAACAATGATATTACTTACTGATCAGGGCCCAAAGTTTCTCAAGTTAATTTGACAGGAAAACATGAGATTGGAGTAATGGTTCTATGGTTGTATGCCAGATATTAGCAATTAAAGATCATATCTAACACAAAAATCAATTAGTATAATAATTGAGTGTAAGAAAATTTTGGGGCCCCAAGATTTTGGTGGTCCCTGCATCTGCATCTGCTCTCGGTTACGGGCCTGATTTGAGCTGTGTTTCGAATCCCATCCGAAGTCAGATTAAACGGGATCTGTTAGAACCAAATAGTATCTTGTGGGATTGCCAGTCGGCTAATTAAACTAGATCTGACGTCAGATTTGTATCCCGTTGCTGGCAATCTGGACAAAATGCCGCTAAGTAGCCGCTCTCAGACAAGATGGAAGACAAGATGGAAGTTACTCGGTTTTTCTTGCGGAGGTGGTTTGCACAGATAAACTGATGTGAAACTTTAACTACCATGTAGATGCTCTATAAAGAGAGAATGTGGTCATTATTTATTTTCAAAATTAGAAACTTTATAGTAGTGAGATTCAATCTAATAAAAAAATAGCATCACCCTTACATCCTTGTATCTCCTTATTTTTAGCATCTTGATTGTGTTTAACGAACACGATCAAGTAGTAAGATATAAAGTGAAACTTGTTACTCAAGATTTCACCCAAAGGGAAAGGATCAACTATGAAGAAACCTATTTTTCAGTTATGGATGGAATAACCTTCAGATTTCTAATCTTAATGGCAATAAACTTGAACTTAAGAATGATATTAATGGATGTGGTTACAACATATTTGTATGATAATCTAGATTTAGAAATTTACATGAAGATACCTGCAGGTGTACCAATTCCAAATCGAGACCGAGCTAATCGAGGCCGTATAGTGTAAAACTCCAAAATCATTGTACGGGTTGAAGCAAGTTCTAGGGCCTGGAACCACATACTTAAACGCAATTGGAGCACTTATGTACCTTGCAAATTTCACTAGGCCGATTATTGCATTTTACGTAAACCTATTAGCAAGGTATAGCGCTGAACCCACCAAAATGCATTGAATGGGCTCAAGAACATCCTCCCATTTTCAAGAATCAAGAGTTTTTTTTGACTATTTTTATAGAAAGAATCAAGACCTTAACATCATGGAATATGCAGATGCTAGTTTCTTTTCAGACCCAGACAATGCAAGGTCACAAACAGGATTTGTATTTCTTAGTGAAGGAACCACTGTATCCTAGAAATCGTCAAAGCAAAGCCTTGTGGATACATCGACAAACCACTATGAAATAATTGCACTATTCTTCGATGGATGACAA
This sequence comes from Stipa capillata, assembly GCA_019208055.1. Lineage (NCBI taxonomy): Eukaryota > Viridiplantae > Streptophyta > Magnoliopsida > Poales > Poaceae > Stipa > Stipa capillata. Next base: position 270,604 of record JAGXJF010005700.1, on the reverse strand, counting down.
ACCACATACATCAATCACGTGGATTGAACATCATTCGAACCTTGACTATTATCTATGAAGATAATGCTGCTCGTGTTACACAAATCAAGATGGGATATGTAAAGAGTAACCTTACCAAACATATCAACCCTAAATATTAAGTCATCCGAACCCTGTCCATGAATTACAGAAAAGGAATGAGTAAAAGTTTTGCATACTAAGTCACGTGAAAATCTTATGGATTTATTTATCATTACCTGCACCCAGCTTTGAAAGGTGTGTTTGTGGAATAGACATGATGAGACTTAGAGAAGTGCAAACTTTAGGGGAAGATTCTGCTAGGAATCTCTAAACCATCTTGATCATGAAAATCAACGAGTTGAATTCTTTTCCTTTTGATGAGTTTTCATTGAAGCTTCTCGATTAAAGGTTTTTAACGAGACATGGGCATTTCGCGGTAATTTCCCAAGGGAGAGTGTTGTGAAACTGGCCTACCTGTGGTCAATTACCTAAACCTTAATCACCTCATGTGTGGTCTATAAATAGAGGTCTACAAATAGAGGAAGTGATCATTGTTTATTTACACAATTCAAGACTTTGTACTCGTGAGATCCAATCTAATAAAGAGAAGTACACCACCCCTACATCCTTGTGTCGCTACTTTTCGCATTGTGATTAGGTTGATCTACTATTAGTTGTACAAACATCGGATCACACCTTGTGACGTTTGTTTTACAATAGAAACAATGTTATCTCGGGAGGAGGTTAGGAGAGGCCATATGAGATTGTAATAAGGATTAGGCGTTGGGCTCACCCATTGATCCATCCTAGTTCATTTGCTTCATAGAAATTCAATGACATGCTTGTATGATGACCAATTAAACAAACATTAACTATGAGATATGGTTCAATAGGCCTATATCACAGCGGTTGTTTTCTTCAATGATTTTGAACTGAAGGAGAACCCAAAGAATGCTGTGCTAGGAAGAAACACATCCTAATCATATAGAAAAGTTGAGTGCACAATGAAATACAACATAGTGCCACATTACTATTTTTCCTCCGCCGTGTGATTTCATATCCAATGGATACAGTTTGACTTGAAACACACTTCATAATTCACCCTCTATGGAGTTGCACGAAAGTTAGATATTCATATCTGGAGTACAAAATGAAGCACAATCAAACACTACACTGTTAAGTTATACGTAAGCTAGATACTCAAAATTATAGAACACTATAAAATATTTACGGCCTGCCAAAACTGTGTTATCGGATATTTCAATAATTTATCCGCCAATAAAGATTTTAGACTTTGTATTTGCACAAGTACCATGTCTACTCCAACATTATTTTTTATGGGCAATCTTTCTCTCTCTTAATATATTAAGCTACACATTAGTCTATACTTAATTAAACATCAGTTGCACTTTTCTATATTATTAACAAGAAATTAGGAATTATAACTCCAGACTGTGTTATCGGGAGAATGAGGTTGCCATGCGTGATTGTAGCAATTGAAGCTTAGAATTCATAGATATATACAAGCGATGGAAGTTTGTCTTGGATTGTGTAGAATTTGATGATTCTGAAAATAACTAGAATGCTAATCTACCTTATAAAATGGACATAGTGAAATAAAAATTTAAGCTCCTATGTAATGAGAGATTCTATTTCTAATCAGTCTGTCAGGACCCTGACTTCAGAACCAACTCCAACTGCGGTACGAGGTCCGAATACCCGAGAAATCGCCCAGCACATCATACGCTCACCAAACGTCGTATGCCGTCACTGCGGGACGATCCGACACCTAACCAACCCACCATACGATTACCACATGTCGTATGCACTAACGGTTGGTTAAGCCGGGCAAGGACGCACTTATCCGGTAAAGAATTAACGCTACTCTTAAGTTTACTAGGTAAAGTAATCCCGCAGGAGCCCGACCATTGTACCCACACCCTAACCTAGCCCGGGGGCTAGTGGGTCACTCGAAAGCCCGGTACGACAATCCACACCTTGCCTAGCTAGCACTGCATCTCAGCTAGCGGGTCACTCAATCGGGAACACTTTGCGGAGTGAACACTAAGAAAAGACGCCATTCCTTTACGATCGATTCCATACGCTTCAATCATACACGTACTGCATATGGAATGATCACAATAACAACTTCATACCACAGTTCAAACTCTACTGAGAAGGAGTTAAAAGGATACATAAGTTATCATTTACCCGAGAGGGTTCCATACTACCTAACTTCCAACTCGAAGGCTGGATACAGGTTTTCGAAGTTTCAAAAACAGCAATGGACACAAAAGTTAAAGCCCTGAGATGGCAGCCCTGCCATCCCCATAAACACCAACATAACCCACGTTACTGCGACCGAAAAGGATAACATCAATTAAGCATCCGAATCAGCATTTCCCACGTCGTAATACTCACCGATGTTGGGCTCACCTGCAACAGTTTTCAGAATTGAATTCCGTAAGTACTTTCGTACTTGCGAGCTACATTTGTAGGCTCATCCCAACTCAATTTCAGCATAGCAAATGATAAAGAGAATCACTTAACAAGTCATGGTAACATTGATTAATTGGCATGGAAGGAACAAGAATGATAAAGCAATATCATCAAGATGTATACCTAGCATCCATACTAAGATTTAAAGCAATAAATCTCAGATTATCAAGTTATGGAAATCAACCAAGATTCATCCATGTCAATCACAATTTGTCAAACAAGACGGTTTAATTATGGTTGCTCCAAGCAAGGCTCAACCTGTTCTGTGGCCAGGCAAGGCAAGCAAGACTTGTCCCAACACGAGAGATGAATTAAGAATGTATAAGTACATGGTTGGTCGACCATGACTTCCCACCAATATTAATTCAAACCTCGCCGTGGGTGACGGGTAAAGCCCTACGACACTGGCATCGAATCAGGTTAACAGCCTGTCGATCCATCTGTAGGTGATGGTACCCCGGCCCTCACAACTCCCAATTAGGGTTTTGTAGTTTATTAGTCCATTTAAAAGATCATCTGCTGATCTTGTAACCAATTAAGCCTACCATGCTAGTGATTCGACATCACATGCATAGCATCATCATAAACATGACAATCAAGTATTTCACTTAATCACAAGCATGGCATGGAACGAATTAGGGAATCTTAGCGAGATTTTGTAGACTTGCCTTGCTGAATTTGCTCAGGATCACAGTAGTATTCAACTTCGGAATACTCCTCGTTGCTCGGTTCTACCCAAAATTGAAGCCCACTTGCCTTGCTGGATTTGCTCAGGATCACAATAGTATTCAACTTCGGAATACTACTCGTTGCCCGGTTCTACCCAAAATCGAAGCCCCGAATACCGAACAAGGCAATAAAGAGAGTTTTAATTAAAACCAGCAAATGCAGAGAGGCAAACATGGGTGATATGCATTCTAATATGCAAGTAACATGTACATGAAACTAACGCAATTGGTTTCGTTGAAATCGGAGTTCTAGGGTTTTAGTTATGAATTTTTGAAGTTGCATATGTCAAAATGAGGTATAATCACTTAAGCATGAGGTTAATACATGGGGAGAGATCATGAAAAAGGTGAGTACATGAATATACAGTATGTGCCCTAATTAACCTTTGGTACCATATATAGCATTATTGAAATTATCACTAATCTTCTAGAATTCATATTTCAATTCTAAGCTTTGAAGGATATTATGGGAATTTCAAAGTTTTAGAGCATTGTTCCATGAACAACAAGTATACCATAATGTTCTACATATTAAATAAAGAATAACAAAAAAAGAATCACTCAATTTGGAGTTGATATGCAAAAGTTATGAAATTTTGAAGTTCTATCAATTTCTTTCCTAATCTGCTGGGGCTCGAATATAAAGGTCAGAATGTCCGACCGGAACCTCCGGGCAGGTCGGTATGTCCACCCGGAATCCGGATTCTCCGGGCAGCCCGGTATGTCCGACCGGAGCCTCCGGACTCTGCCTCCAGGCGGGTCGGAGTATTCGACCGAACCTTCCGGGTTTGAACCGCGGGATCCGGAAATGCACTCGGTACTTGCTCGGCTCCGACAATGCCACGTGGCGACGAGCACGATGAGCATCCAAGCGAGCCCTAGGGAAGGAAGGGGAACAAAATTAATGCGGCATTACGATGAGGAGCTCACCGTGATTCTGTTTTGGTGCTCGAGTGGGGCAGATGCGGATGGAGCAGGGCGCCAGCGGTAATGGCGAACAGTGGCGTGACGGAATCGGTGGAGGGGAGCTCCTGAGTACCGGAAGAGGAGGCGGGGGATCTAAGAAAGGGAGAGAAATCGGGGAAATCCAAAACAATGATCGGTCAGAAAGGAGGCTTACCGGGAAATAGAGAATTCTTTCGTCGGTGGGAAGGTGACTGGCACCGGAGAAGAACCACGAAATTGGGGATGCCTGCTGCGCCGAAATGCAATTAAGTTTGGCGATGGATTCACAGAGCTGAGGGCGGACAGAACAACAAGAAAATGGGAGGGATGGCCTCACCGGTGGAAGAACTGGTATTGTGGCCAGAGGGAGCTCACCGGATGTGGGGAAGAAGACTTCGGTCTGGTGGCTCCCGCGATGATCCTGCACAAGCCAAGAGTAAAATGAGCTCGGCATGCAAAGAGGGAGCTCGTGCGCACATTTAGGAGAGAAGAGAAGGCCTCGGACACCGAGATTGGCAGGACATCGTCGGACCGAGAAGGCCGACGCGTTGGGCAGCGGTGTTTGCTCGTGGGCGCGTTCGGAAGCTTAGGGAAGAGCGGCGGAGACGCCTAGGTGCGTGGGGCGAGAGCAATAAGGCGTTTGCGGAAAATGGGAGGAGAGGCCGAGGAGAGGAGGTCCGACGAATGCTGGAGAAGGAGGCCGGGGCGCGGTAGTGCCTTCGTCAGGTGGAAGGCGAGGCGTGGAGGGGTTTGCCTGCGGGTGGGGCCATTGTGGCAGTGGCAAGGGGAGGGTGCGCCCGGACATCAGCTGGCCACCGGGTGCGCTCGGGTGCAGTGGGGGAGAAATGGGCTTAGCCCAATAAGGAGGAGGGAAGGAAGTGAGCTGGGCTTACCGAGATGTGGGGCAGGGTTTAAGCCCTTTTCTTTTATTCTTTGTCGATTTCCAACATTCTCATTTGAATTCAAAATAGCAGGACTTCTAACCAATGTTTAAAAAGGAAAAATTTCAAACTTCAGAGTAGTTTTGAGAAGTATAGTATTGGAAGAATTCTTGTGAAGACAATAGAAATTTTTTTAACGCTTTCTTATTGCTGAGATAGTGGTAGAATTGAAGTAGATTTTTACCATAGCTTTACCAAACATGGTTCAATCATTTTAGGAAACTTTATTTAGGAGTTCAGGAAGATATTTAAAATTTTAAATGTAAATTTTTGATAAAAATTCTCTTGAAGGAGTATTTAGCTTCAATTGGCAAATGCTTGTTTGCCCAATCTTGCTTATTAAGCAATGATGCACCATTTTGAGAATCATATGTGATTTCTAAAAACCTAAAACTTGCAGGGAAATTCTTTTAGGGCATTTTGAACTCAACAGTATTCAGAGATAAGTGTTAGGTTAATATTAGCTTCATGAGATTTCTTAAGATCGTTTTTAAGTCATGTATGTAGGGTTTCTAGGTTCACGAAATTAATCGACCTACATGATGACATGAAGTGCAAAAATTTTCACTTTACTTTCAAGTAGAACTCCAAGGTTCTGTTGTCATGCTTACAACAAATGGGCCATTGCACAGTCTACTAAAAGATACCTTGTATTTAATTCCAATATATTATTTATGATAATGGTGCCAAAGTCAAGGTGGGTCCATATTGATTTGGTGACATCTTCTATATACTGTTCGAGCATGACTTATGACCTGCTAAACTACAAAAGGCATACCAATCAGCCATAGAGGGCGCTCCATTGGATGATGTTGTATCTATTTACTATTGCAATGGGTGATGTATGCATACAGTATTGTATGACTTTTGTTGTCTTTTATTCAAAACCAATCATATTGTTCCGAAAAATATGCTTTCTCAGTCACAGAGTATTAGGTCGTAGGAACTAAAGCCGAAAAGAATACTTGAGTATGGTATTACCGAGGAGATAAAATGTTTTAGATAAAACAGTGCATGATGGTCTGGGTTGAGCTAGACTACCTTTGATTATGAAATCAACCATATTAATTTTATAAATAGAGTGCAATTGCATTATACCTATAACGTGTTGAATGAAGAAACAAAAACTTATAAATATTGAGAACATGCCAAGTGAGCTGGAGATCTTGTTATACCGAAGTACGATGAGTTCTATGTGTTACCGATAATAATTAATGTGAAGACAATATGAAATCCGCAAAATCATTTTCATAACTAATTTTAGAGTGACAAGAATGGGTATAGACAAAAATGACTTAGAAAACTCATAATTAGATATTATTCTGGAGATCAGGACAGAAAGATTTCATAATTAGATACCATCTATGTATTCTTCAAGTAACAAAGATATTAAGCACAAGATGAAACTTCTACATACAGTGCATGAGAATACTGCAGTGAAGAGTGATGAGGCAATCATGCTATGCAAACACCCAAGCAAGCAAGGTTCACTCGTGTGGCGTACCCGGTTTTGAGGCCGGATAAACCCCTGTGTTTACCGTGCTAGTCCCATGATCAGTGGCTAGCACACACAAGCACTTGATAGCATAGACATGCGATGCATCGTTCATTGCACAAATAGCCATAATTGATCTTTATTTAGTACAAACCAGGCCTATTGGCCGAATTTAAACTGCAGCGGAAATAAACACGCGGTAGATAACCCATCGGTATGCCGAACCATAGGCAACTGATTGGGGGTTGAAATCCTACGCTTTGAAGTCACTGTCGCTATCTCCGGTCTGGTACTCCTCCTCTTCCTCTGGCCACGTAACAAGCCAGGTGAGTACATTGAATGTACTCGCAAGCTTTCCACCGAGGAAAACGTTGGCACGGACATAAATGCATGCAAGGGTATTTCAAGAAATGGCTCTAGCCTATGTTTCATATTGTGCGAGAAAGTAAGTTTGCATTTGAAATATGTAAATAGATAGTAAAAGCAGTTTTCACAAAATGTCTCCATGCAGCGAGACAAAATACCTGTTTTCATCATTCTTCCCGCTACAACAGGAAGATCATCCCTGTGCTTTCCGCTATAATGGAAAAGCCTGGTAATCACCCGCTTCAACGGGGAGGCATATGCTCACCCGCTACGACGGGGATATCGACGGTTGCCCGCTCCAATGGGAACCATTTTCTTCACTCCTCCCACTACAACGGGGATCTTTCAAGTCACCCTGCGAACTTGGCGGATCGCGTCCTTAAATCCATAACCCATTTTTGACTTCGGAGGTCAGTCTACTTTAGTGTGGCCTAACCAAGTTCGTTCATGACCGTGGACACGGCTATTCGAATAGTTTAAACCCTCTGCAGAGGTGGTACGGCTTTACCTACATGATGTAGGTCACTCTGGGCACATTGTGCACCACATACTACCAGAGCTAGTACAACGAGACTCTTCACCGGAGTAAACCTAGCCATGAACCCTCCAGAAGGACATGTCCCAGCTTGAGTCAGTATCATCGCTACAAGGAGGTTGGTGTTCCGACTTTGTGGCGAACAAGACATTGCTTCAACGGAAACTGTTCTCTACAGAGGCTACAACCTCCTCTGCACACTTCTCCCTACCTACGGGTTCATGCTAGTCTCAGACCGGGTATTAGATCAAGTCCTTCCCATAAAGGACATGTGGACTTATAGTAAGACTTGGCCAAATGGCACTTAAGCTCTGTCCTTAAATGATCCGAGAGGGACTCCACACCTTACCCGTAAACGGGCAGCGAGAACCACGCCGGGCATTACCTCGCTTTTAACAAGCTTCCTGCTTTCCCCCTTCATTTCTGACCCGGATCAAAATCTTCTCCATTTTTGTTTTGGTTTCACAAAACCATTTTTCGGTAAAATATCCCAACCCATGGATATACTACCTTCATACACCTTCAGACACGACGGTCCGTTTCAAACATTTTACCACATGAAATATGGGGTATTCCTTCCCTTTTTGGAAAACCTATTTTTTTCTACCGCGGGGCTAAGCCGAGTGAGTATACATATACTACCCTAGGTTTCCGGTACTTTTCTGGGATATGTAGTCCTGAGGGTGATAAGGAGTTCAGTGTCGAATTAGGGTTTGCTAATCACTGGTCATAACTTCTCTACATAAAATAATGGTTTGTAAAACATAGCATGCATGTTTCGTAAACAACATATCATTTCGTAAACTTGGGATTCAACATGATCAAGGGTGGAGAGCTTGCCTGGCAGTTCTTGGTCTTGATCCAGACTCGAGGATGCTTCTGGTTCCTCCTGACGAACGTATCTCACACTGTCAACTACACGTTTGAAAACAACACCAATAAGAATCCAAACGCGACAAAGAACCAAAGAGGGCAACTCAATGCAGAACATATGCAATGTTTTGAGGTGCAAGAATGATTCGGGATAGAAGAAGGTTGGGGTCGTTATATTTTATGCACATGGAGGTTATTGGGATTAGGGTTTTAAGTCTATAACTTTCTTTGCTCGGAAACCCTAGTTCCCATATGGTGGAGGAAGTGTCCAGGGACTTGGTGGTTGAAAAGGTTCGGGAGAAGTATTTTGATAAGGTTCAACATGTTTGGGGCTGTAAAGAAACATATATACATGCATGAAATTTAGATTAGGGTTTTAGGTTTTATAAACGCCTTCTCCACTCTTTGGATCATGCAACAGGTATGTATATATATGTGTTCTTGTGCAAGGGTTCAGAGGATTAGAGCCTAACATGCTAGAATACTTTGGAATGGGTCAGAAATTCAAATAGATTTTCAAAAAGCATTTGAATTCAAAAGGACATTTGAATTACTCTCTGTGCAGTAAGGAAAATGTGAATTTTTGAAAATTTGTTTGAACCAAAAGTTGCTAAATACTATTAGGATCAACTTTTATTTTGGAAGATTTTCAAAAACGGCCGATTTGGCACTGAACCGGTCGAACCGAGGAAGAACGGTTCTGGAAGGGATAAAACCGGGCGGTTTACTGGCTTTGTGCTTTCTTCACGAGAGAAATGCGCCTTCTAACCAAGTAGGCGGAAAGAGGGAAGGACGCCATCCCATAACGGTTGTGGACTCGGCCGGCTCGAGGCCCACCCGTCGGTAGCCCAGCTGGACTTCACGGCCGCGGGACCGAGCTGGCCAAGGGGCCCAGCAGTCGGTGGGTGCTGCTTACCCCTTCAGGTAAGCGACCCGACTGCCGGCCGAGTGGGTGAGTCCAACATCAGGGAAGCTCCCGCCGGCGACGTCCGAGGTGATTCCAGCGTTGCGGTTTGATTCTGCAGGAATTAAAATAGGGAAAAGATTTGGGGAAGGGTGGTGGATGCACTGGCGGAGGAAATTTGCGCCATGGGAAGCTGAGCTGAGGCAATTTTGCGAAGGCGGAGGGGAGAGGCTTCTAAGCAATGGCGGCAAGGAGAGCTTGGGAGAGTAAATTGGGACTTAGTTCGTGCTCGGGGAGGGAGGTGGAGGCTTGGGGTAGCAGCTGGGTAGTTCGGGCACTTGCTTAAGTAGGGCAGTGGCGAGGCTACCGATGAGGCTGCCGTGGCAGTACCTGGTCTTGGCGATGGGACGACTCCGGAGGTCGGCGAGTGGGGTTCCGAGGTGGCGGAGAGGGCAAGCAATGCGGTGGCGCACGACAACGGGCTTTAGAGGCCAGGAAATGGGAGATGGCATGCCGATGCCGTGTACGTGCCGCTGGTGGGCTTGCAAAGCGCGCCCAGTGCGCGGCCGGCACACGCCTGGCTTGGCATGTGCGTGCACGCGAGCTCATGAGCTTGTCGGGGAGTGCTCGGCCGAGTCAGTGGAGTGGAGACAGCACAAGGAGAGAGTAAGGGAGAGTTGACATGGAGTTGATGCAGCACTAGGTTGCCCAAAGCGCTTGCCAAAGCCGGCAAGATTGACATGAGAGTTGAAGACTGTAGAATGGAGTTCTCACTGAAGTGAAGAGGATGGTGGCAGGTGCCTGAGGGTAGTAAAAGCACTGGTAGAAGGTTTCGAAGCAATTGGGGAAGGTCTGGACTTCATTTCATGGAAAGAGAGAAAACAGAGTAAGGGTTTGATAGCTGGCATTCCAAAATTTTGAATTGGAGTAGAATTATTTTTACATATTTGGGTTCCTGGGTCAATGGTGAGTGTTGTGTGAATTTTAGGGATTTTTCTGAACTTTAAATATATAGGTTGTAGTTCAAAGTGTAATTTTGACCTAAATTCAAATTTGAATGAAATCAAAGATTTTTGAATTGGACCCTCAATTGTTATTTCATAATTTGGTGACAAATAGTTTCAAGAAGTTTCTAGAATTTTTTCAGGATTTTTGGGTGGAAGAAAACACATGTGATATGGATTTTAGGGTTTCTGGCCGATAAAAGATTTATTAGGAGCTAGGGTGGCAAGTTAGGTTTTAGGGTTTCGGGCGACGGCACGACCGAGGTAGGGTATAGGGGAGGTTAAGATCAATATTTCGAGAGCCGGGAGCAAAGATAGATGGGTTGCCGCTAGGGTTTGGGTTCGGAAAGTGCTAGTGCGTATATGGTGCGTGTGTTTGATTTAGGGTTTTATGCACATGGGATGATGAGGGAAACCTAGGTGCTTTCATGAAATGACATGTGTTGGAGAAAAACTGAAATCCAAATGAACATGCAACATGATGAAAACAGATACGCATATACGCGTCTTAGGGTTTTGATTTTTTGGAAAATTCGAGATGCCAGAAATCAGGGTGTGACAACTCGGCTCTAATGAGCATGAAAATGAGGCTGGAAGCTTGGAAGGGTCACCATTCCTATGATGATGGTATGAGAGCATAGATGAGGCCATGAGGGGCTGGCTTCATGATTAAGGCTTCTCGAGGAGGCGTCATGGGGGGCATGTGCCACATGTATTGGATTTTTCAATTCCCTGATAACTATTATAGTGTCCAATGGTAATGAACCAGGGGCATCAGAGCCTACGTGAGCCCATTAACAACAACACCATGAACAATGAGAACAAGCAAGGCATTGAGTCCTTTGCTTCTATGGCCGAGTTTTTGGATCAGGTGAACCTTTGGAAGAAAAGAATGCTAGGAAAAAAGTGCATGTAAGACCAGTTTTCTTGGGATAGAGATGGTTAGATAATTTCTATATATACAATGATTTCAACAATGCATGAGTTCCCACTGTCCCACCGCCTATGATCAATGTGTGACCGTAAGATACAAGGACGAGAAATCATTATGGTCGATGCATTTCAATCTGAGGTGCTGCCAACAAATATGACCCTAGTGTTGGCTTAGAGATTGTAATAGGGACTGACTCTCTAGATTAGTTTACATGTCAGCAATGCGTATGTGAGCATCTTAAACAAGGCAAGTTTTTACATTCAAGCTGGTTTTGACATTGTCCCACGAATTGTGATGATGTGGCTTGTGCGCTCTAAAAATTAGCACTTAAACGTATGGCCCCATGGATTCCCATAGTTTGTTTCCGCGATTCGGATGATACATTAATGGACGAGAGAGATTAGCGTGGTTCGCTATGCCGTTAGACCGAGGCAATCGATGATCATGAGATGACATGCCTAGCTATTTCAACGCAGTGGTATGTTGTGTCTTTTATAGTTAAGTTCAGCCCGTTTTAAGTAGAATAAATGATAATCAATCAACGAAAGGCACGAAAATATCTAAAGTGGTAATATAAGCACAATGTAGGATATGTGCTGCTAATGCAACACAATTACTGTTAGTCCAACTGAACAAAGTAGCTAAGAGCTTCTATCACATGTCATCATCAAACTCAGTAGTCTACAATTACACATAAGTAGACAACATGCCTTGGGAAGTGCACATAGAAGGATCTTGGAGACCACATTGAATACTTACGGATCAACAAATCTGCATAAAATGAGATGTATGCAAGCCTTGGTAGCACCTTAGGTAGGCCAACAAGAGACAATCGGTAAAGGGACTGGCACAATGCCATCTCAATCCTTTCTTGTGGATCATACATTGATTCATCTTCTATGGCCTGGAGAATGGAATTGAATCGGTACCAAACTTCGGGCAAGTAAAAGAAGTAACAAATTAAAGCCTCACACTAAGCAGCAGACCTGTGCCATGAAAAGCAACAACAAAGATAATCCCAGAGCAGTGGACCCTCTTGATTAAACTTTTATCCACAAATTCTAACTTGAACTCTGTGAAACAGATCACCGCGTATGTATATTGGGTAGCTATAGATCAATGTTCTAATCAAGGCAGGAATATGGCTAAAGGTATTGGACTTCTACCTTACAAATTGAAATTTAAATATGTCAAACACGTACTCTGAATTCTGGCTTGACAACCTACTTATGCTCTGTAAAATGTAGTTACTGGATCAATAGCACGCTTCACTGCGCCAAGCTATTGTAAGACCACGTGATGCAAACAGAAGTAGAAGAAACCAATAAAACATCGGATCAAACATAAGCAAGCATAAGAGCATTGATCTTGCACCTTTGCAAATACCATGATGCTGGGTCCTAATCCAAGATAGAACATACCGAAATTGTATTACCTGAAAGCAATTAAATTTGTGTTGTTATGTTTACAGCAACACCTAATATAATCAATTTTAGGCTACGGGCCAACTGAATCACTCTAAAGACTTTGTATGCCACTAAAATAGGCACGACATGATCATAATTTTTGTTATTTGTTAAGCACCAAATGTTGAACATCTTACTTATAAATTCCACATGAAGAAATCGGTAAACACTGAGAATAAGGAATACACACAACTTCCTGCCCTTCCCTGAATCCTGGTTGAAGCCCGCACTTGAGCCACTATAGCCGTGTCAAAGATCCATACAAAGAAGCCATGATATAACAGATCAAAAGGAGAAACAATAAGAGAATAGATAGCATATCCAAACTAAGTCATCAATTAATAAATCTATTTTTTCTCATATTTCAATATCAAACACATTATTCCCGGGACCATAAAGAATCTTGACAAAACACGTTGTATTGTGCATACTATTAGTTTCATCAAATTTTAGGATATAAAATCACCAAATAGGAGAGACAAAGTTGAGTACTCAAAACAACGCTAGACAAACAATTGGAAATAATGCCCCAAATACAGATCACGATACTCTATAGTTTCTAAAGGCTGAACCTAGTAAAAATCAATTACCAAGCTGCCAGATATTGCTAACATTTCTGCCACTGATTAAAAGGTACAAATTAAAGTACTGCATAATAAAAATAGCCTTGGCACCTTGCCCTTTACTCCTGACAAGAGGCTATAACTATCTGGCCCTCTACTCCTAAAAGGAGGCCTAGCACACCGCTTGCCTGCCAACGGTGCACCCGGTATCAAAACACTTCAATAACAGATAGGAACGGTACATAAACAACAAAGATCAAACTAGAAAAACACAAGAAGCTCCCTAAAGAATCTTTACATAAACAACAAAGATCAAACTAGAAAAACACAACAAGCTCCCTAAAGAATCTTGCATTTTTCAAAGTACAGAAGACACTGAGCTAGATATCTACATACTACACATAGGGAACATATAACATGCCAAACTAATAGAGTATTTTGACCATTTTTCTCTAGTGTGCTTCAAAACAAACATTGTGAAATGTCTAGGACAATGTAAATGATAACGTGAAATGACTAGAATAATTTGCACCAACAATGAGACAATAAAGGACAAATCGGAGATAGGGCAACATTACAGCCTATGCATACCTGTAAAGATGATTGTTAATGAAGTGGACAGGTGGAATCCTATTTTCTTTAACTGATCTTGTGAAAGCTAATAAAGAAAATCACGCAATGCTAATCAATGGATGATGAATAAACAATAGCCTCCAATAAGGGAAACCATATAGCATGCATGTAAGCTTAAACATTGTTGTAAAAGAATCAACTCAGAGGAAGGCCCATTTTCACTCAACCTATTTTGTTGTAAAGAAACGGTCAGAAGTGCTAATTGATCTTTAGTGGAAAGTGGAAGCAACAAATGGGTGGATAATTTCTTCACCAAAATGGTACATAGATTGAAAGACTATGCAAAATCATGAATATTGTTTCATTGATCATTAATTATAAAGACATGAGAAATCATCTTGCAAGTATGAAAGTACGAAGCTCTTCTGTATAAATATGGAAAGACCTCAAGGAAATAATGAATAACCACAATAATTCATGTATTTACAACAAATAGCAAAATTTAAGCAACAACACAAGCACCTCTTTCTTATTCCTAGAGAAGAGGAAAAATGCATTATAGGTTATTTGAGGTAAAGCCGATTGTATCATTCAAACAGATAATATCCTTGAAGATGATACCTTAGCATCATGACCATAAAAGGGCCCAGCTTGTCCTCTGTCGCATCCATAGTCGATTAACATCTGAGCAACAACATATGAATGCAAATATGTTCTAGGTTATTTGAGGTAAAAACTAGGTGTATCATTCAAACATATAATATGCTTCAAGATGATACCTTAGCATCATTGACCATAAAAGGGCCTAGCTTGTCCTCTGTATCATCCATAGTCGATTAACATCTGAGCACCAACATCTGAATGCAAGGTTAAGAAAGAATGGACATTTATGAGGATCCAAAAAACTCACATCGCCATGGGTGAGCAAGTCCTCCCTCTCCTTCCCTCCGTCTCTCCATTTGAAAGTGCATTTAGACCTCCTAAGTGGGGTTTGATGATTGACAACAAGTGATTAAGGGACTAATGTGTCTATCGAGGATATGAACATATATTAGTCCCTGAGATGAGTTTTAACGGGCATCAACGTCACCTAAAAATGAAGAAGAAGACGGCGACTCAACTACTTGCATGCCTTTCATTTTGTATTTTATTGAGTAATAAGTGTTCCATACTAGGGGTGCGTCGTAAATGCCAGTTGATGTGCTTAGTGCTCTTGAGATTATTAGTCTATTATCTTTGTGAGAGACACTTCATCTGCACAAACACAAAGTCATCTCAAAGGAGGTACATCGGAGGTTCTGATTGGAATACGAGAAGTTCCGATAGTTTCAGAGCTTCTGGAAAAATTTTAAGGTCTGGTTTTTGGATCAGAAGTTCTGATGTGTCCAGAAGTTTCAAATTGACTCCCGTTTTGAGTGTTCTGGAAAAACTAGAGCTTTCGATTGGAATATTGGATGTTCTGGTAGTTTTGGAACTTCCAGAGAATCATCTTTTCTAAGGGTTCTGAAAAAACCAGAACTTCCGATTGGAATATTAGATGTTTTGATAACTTCGAAGGTTCCAGAGTAACCTCTGTTTTCAAGTCTTTGAAAAAATTAGAAGTTATAATTTGTATATCAGAAGTTCCGATGTCCCTTAGTGTTTTGTGCAGTGTGTGGCCTAGAAAGTAGCCGTTATTTTCGAACAACCGAAAGTTCCGATGTAGATTTTTCAGTGCATAACGACTAGTTTTGAGGACTATTTAGTGCCTTCCTCACCCATCTACCAACAACCTTTGCCTCATTCAATTCGTGTACACATTCAAGAGCTCTCTCCTCTTCTCTCTCAAGCCCAAGCTAAAACTTTGTGAGAGAAAAAAAGGAAATGGTGATTTGAGGGTTGAGTGAAAAGAAATAGATTGAAGATCACTCAAGCACTAGATTCATCTCTAAGCATCTTCGACGTGCTTGTTACTCTTAGAGGTTGAGAAATCATAGACAGTTAGGAGTCGCTCACGCCACGTAGAATAATTGCTGATACGGAGGAGAGGGGAGGAAGAGAGAAAATAAAACTGATTCTTCGTGAAGATTTAAACTCTAGCACTGAATGGTGCCTTTAGAGTCAATCATATTGCTTTTATACGTTGTTATATTTAATGTTAACTATTTTCGTGGAGTCCATTTAAGAGATAATATTATTGTATAAGTTATTTAATAATTAATTTTAAATGATATAAAGTGAATACAGAGTCATGTGATGCCATGCCCTAAACGGGAGTGTTTTTGGCTAATTATGCTCGAGGACCGAGCGGCTCTACAGGAATCCAAACGAAATCTCGCGAAATCACCCCCTGTGCTCCCAGGCAAATTGCAGAAAACACCCTCCCCATTTCCCGCGGCGGCCACGGCGTCACCGCAGATCTCATCCTCGTCCTAGGGCTCCGGCGATCTCGCTGGCGGCGTGAGCGGGAGAGATGGAGCTGTGGAGCAAGCTGCGGAGCCTGGACGCCTACCCGAAGGTGAACGAGGACTTCTACAGCCGCACCCTCTCCGGCGGCCTCATCACCATCGTCTCCTCCCTCGCTATCCTCCTCCTCTTCATCTCCGAGATCCGTACGTACCGCTCCTCTCTCTCCACATCTCTGTCTCAGATTCCTTTTGATTTCGTTTCTCTAGCAGCGGCACGGTTTTGTGTTAATTATGTGTTCCGATGCGAAAAGAGAGTATGTTAGTGGCGGATTGAAGCGTGTGCGTGGTGGCCATCTGATTGGTGTGAATTGAAAATATTGCGTGGAAAAAATCGCAATTCTATTAGCATGCTTCATGCATTTGATTCCCGTATCGATTAGAGAAGTCTCGTGAGGAGGTTCCTGAAGGTTGGATGCGCTTGGTGAAAAGCTGGCGCAGGGCAGTACCTCGAGTAGTTTGCAGTGGCACATATGATTTAATGATGATGTTTGTTCAATTTGGATGATGTATATGAGTTGATGACAACTGAGTACCGGGTTAGTATGTGCATGCACCTTTTCGTATGAACGTGGTTAATTTTCCATCAGTTAATTTGGTTATGCTGCTACTACGCTGGAGTTTTTTCATTAGCATATAACAAATAGAATAGAATTTTATTATATTTGCTGGAACCTTCCTGTAGCCAACTGGGATTTGATTAGATCTGGAAACTTTCCACCATTTTGTTCTCATTGTTAACTTTGTCCCTTTATATTTTACGAGTTTCATGAGTTTTGGATCACGATAAGGTGCAATGCCTTATCACCTTATCACAAGACTATTCCAATAAACTTTATTTTGGCATGCTAAAATTGATAAGTGGGGTGGTCTAACTTGTTACATGTTGCAACTACATTTTCCTACCATGTGGCTATTGATCACCTTTCTGATTCTATTTGGTGCTTGCCATTCTGCCGCAGTATGCTTTAACTTAGTGTTTGTTAACTTTTCTGCAGGGCTGTATCTATATTCTGCTACAGAGAGTAAGCTCACTGTTGATACCTCAAGAGGGGAAAGACTACATATCAATGTTAGTGTGAATGCTCATTTTGTCATTCCAAACTTT
The DNA here is from genome assembly GCA_019208055.1 of Stipa capillata. Classification (NCBI taxonomy): domain Eukaryota; kingdom Viridiplantae; phylum Streptophyta; class Magnoliopsida; order Poales; family Poaceae; genus Stipa; species Stipa capillata. The sequence goes on along the minus strand of JAGXJF010005700.1, from coordinate 253,226 downwards.
CCAACTGTCTGGTATTTCTTAGGTTCAATGCATGTCTATTTTCTTGGTGTTAATTTTGGCCCCTCCATGCTTGTTCGCTATTTAGAAAGCATGTAACTAAATTCTAGTTATCCTAAATTACATGCTCTTTTATCATCTTGGCTCCATTTCAGTTCAGTCTGTAAGTATACTACTTTCAATTCTGCAATTTTTTGGAGTTATTTGCTTGATACTATGTTAAGTGGATACTTAGAAAAATCGCCATATTGGGGGTGGATACTGACCAGATACTCAGATACGTCCCGATACACCCGGATATCTATTGGAGGATTTCCTATTTTTCAAGATGTAAAGTAAACACTGATACTTCTTCAATACCTCCAGGATACCTCACCACCCTAACCTTCTACTGCCTGAGAAAAAGAACCCTGATCCAACACATAGCTTCCCTAATCCTATCCCTCTCGTCCCCAACACAGCATTGGCATCTCCCTGCAGCCCTGCACACGCCGGCCGCTCCCCATCTCTCCCCAGTTTGATGCTTTGATTGCTAGGATGTTCTATGGTATACTGCAGGTAAACAACTTAGCATCTCTAAATGTTAGGTGTTTGAGTTTTGATTGTACGTTGATAGAGAAGAGAAGATAGCAGTAATTGGTAATTACTACATCGTTATTAAGGTATTCCCAAACCATTACTTTTCTTATTTCCTTATAAAAAGTCATTAATTTCTGCATTTCCGTATAAAGTATTCTTTAATGTTGTATGGGTGATGTGTCACTGAAATCTGAAATAACAAGTGATAGCCAGCTATCTGAGAATATTTGCCAAGTTGGAAGTCCAGACCATATATGCCATTTCTGACAAGGTGCCTTCTATGCTTTTGCATTGTTAACAAACATGATCGCTTTTGCAGTTTGATGTTACATTCCCAGCTCTTCCTTGTTCTCTTGTTGCTATTGATACGATGGATGTCAGTGGAGAGCAACATTATGATATAGTATGTACAGACAGTTTTCATCAGTTACCTTCTTTTTTGTGTTGCTTTATATCTTGTAAAGTGTTTCCCGAGCTCTACTGCATATTTCTGTTGTCTGAGATGCTGAATATCTACTTGGCAGAGACATGACATAATAAAGAGAAGAATCGATCATCTTGGCAATATAATTGAATCAAGAAAAGATGGAGTTGGTTCCCCTAAGGTATGTTTTCCCAATTTTAACTGAAGTAGTGTATTACCTGAAACTAGTCTGGTTTTGTCTGAACGTTTGTCATAAGTGGAACTACTTTACTTTTGAGCATAGCTAATTCAAGATCCAGGGCAATTGATCAATTCATAATATAACTAGATTTTGAATGTCATGGTCTGTGACTGGTATTTCTTTTACTGTACTCTGAAAGATAGCTAGCGTTAGCGTTAATGAATTTTTGCTCTCATTGTATTTGCATGGTCATATTCTAGAGCTTCCTGGCAGTTGATAGTGACTGTTCATGTTATGCTTTTCCAGAACCACTTAGGTTGAAATATCAACTTTGACTCCCTTCATTTCTTTTTATAAGGCATATTTTGGTCCAGTATGGGGACCAAGGAGGTCATGTAACCGAGAGAATAGTAGAGGGATCATGCTATCCATGGTGTTAATGTCTTGAGAATAAGAGAAAGATTTGTTGGTTTGGGTGTTACTCATGAATGTTGAAGGGAGAGGAAGATAATTGAAGAAAAAAGAGAGAAAATTTTCATTGCATTCGCACGCACACCTCTTATTTGGAAACAAGATTACACAAATTGTAGGCCTTTTATTTTGAAATGGAGGGGGTAACTCTTCGTATTACATGTTGGAAACCACTAAAAAGAACCTATTACAATATCAGCAAATTCAGGCATGGTGGTGGCATGAAGGGACTGGTATCCTTTTCCTTATTAAATATTAAATGACAAATGTGAAATATGTGGACAGCATATGTATGTTAGCAGGGTAATGTTCTTCCTTGACCATGAAACTAACTTCTGTCTCCTCTTCTAGATTGAAAGACCACTGCAGAACCATGGTGGAAGGCTTGACCACAATGAGGTTTACTGTGGATCTTGCTATGGTTCTGAAGAGGTACTGTCTCTAATATCATTACGTTGAGGTCACTTATTTTTACAAATGCAATGATTTTACCTGTTTACGTCTATATTATTTTGCCCCACCCTTCAGTCTATAACAGCAATAGTTCTCTCCTGCACAATTGTATTGAATATCTTTTACGAAACACTAATATCACACTTCAAATTTTACCAGTCAGATGGTCAGTGTTGTAACTCCTGTGAAGAAGTTCGTGATGCCTATCGGAAGAAAGGGTGGGCACTCACCAATGTAGAATCAATTGACCAGGTATTCAACACTTTTATCATTTTCCTGCACTTCCATTTGATAGCATAATCTTGTCCATGTATATGGTTCTAAGCAAAGACCATCCATGTAGTTCCCCACATAGTGACATGTGATATGTCCCTTGGTCCTTTATCTGGTTATGTGCTAAACAGGGAGTTGGTTATTAAAGCAATAACTTACAACAGCAAATTAGATACGTTCCGTAAACCACATGTGGTAGAGCATGAGCCTCCTTATGTATATGGTGTACCTGCAATGTAAGTTAAGTTGTGTTTTTTGTTCACATCAGATTCACTGGGATGTAGTCATATGCTAGTAATAACTTCGTTTGCATCAAGTCATCCCCTAGTAAGCATCCCATCATCTATCAACAGTATCTATTGAAAACCACAATTTACAATGCAGCTGTTTCTGTGTTATTCTTGTGAAAATATCTATATTATTTCTGATCGTGCTGCTTGTTAACTTGTATTTGGTGTACATTTTGTTTGTTCCAAAACGTGTTGTTGGTGATTTCTTTGAAAGCAACATGCATATGTGAATCACCGTAATTTATTTGTTCATTTTGTTTTGTCTTTTTAATGAACTTGGTTAAGTGTTGGTGCTGCCTGCAACTGATCCATGTAGACGCCTTTTGGTATTTGGGCACTTATCATTATTTTTCCTTACTTGATATATGCTTCAGTGCAAGAGAGAGGGCTTCGTTCAAAGGTTGAAAGATGAACAAGGCGAAGGTTGCAACATTCATGGATTTGTAGATGTCAATAAAGTAGCTGGGAATTTTCACTTTGCCCCTGGAAAAAGCCTGGACCAATCACTCAACTTCCTTCAAGATCTATTGAATTTCCAACAAGAAAATTACAATGCAAGTAGAGTTATTTTCTTTTATCCAAAGTTCTGAACCAATGATAATATTGAGCATAAACATGAACCCCCTTGCCCTGAAACAGATAAGTCACAAGATAAACAAACTGTCCTTTGGCAAAGAGTTCCCTGGTGTTGTCAATCCTCTTGATGGGTATGATTTGCTACTTCGTCATCAGTTTTTCAATTAAGGAAGTACATCACATTGTATCTCTCTTTGCTCCACATGTTTCCATGTCCCTGATCCTCCTGAGTATTTCAGTGTAGAGTGGAAACAGGAGCAGACAAATGGGTTAACAGGGATGTACCAGTATTTTGTAAAGGTGATTTTAGCAACCACAGATCATATTCATTAATTTGTCTGTTCATTATTACACTGTTGGGGTATATGAAGAGATGCCGTCCTGTTTGCTTCAATGTACTAATCAAGTAGTCATCTCTTTTATGCAGGTTGTTCCTACAATATATACGGATATTAGGGGGCGAAAGATTCACTCAAATCAGGTAATCATCATGATTTTAATGTTTATTTTATTATTAAGCCGAAGTGTGCGGTTAATTCTTCATCTTCATTTGCAGTTCTCTGTGACGGAGCACTTTAGAGAAGCAATTGGCTATCCTAGGCCCCCACCTGGTGTATATTTCTTCTATGAATTTTCACCAATTAAGGTTAGGAAGGGATCCCTCTGATTTTATGTTCTCGTTATTGAAGCTCTAGCAATACTTCTGCATAGTTTATCTATTGATAATCTGCCGTATAAATACATAATTATTAGTATATCTAAGCTATATAGCTGTATGCTCGAAAAGGAGAAGCATACACTGCATTTAATTCTTGAAGTGACACTTCAGTTTCTCCTTATCGTGTTGGTCCCTTTAAAGGAACATGTAACAATCACCATCGGTACGGGTATTTGGTCATCCTCACATTGAAATCACTTGTCTTGTCTGATTGTTCTTTGACAGGTTGATTTTACTGAAGAAAATACATCACTTCTTCACTTCCTGACAAACATATGTGCTATTGTTGGAGGTCTGTCATCGACTTGTAACTATTGTTGGTGCCTTCCAGAATACATAAGTTTGCTGACCCACCTTCGTTCTTACAGGTATATTCACTGTTGCTGGCATCATAGATTCCTTTGTCTACCATGGTCATCGTGCGATAAAGAGAAAAATGGAGATTGGAAAGCTTGGGTAATTCCAATTTCAGTATATAGTCAGTAGGACAATAGTCAAAAACTGAGTTAACATATGCTTGACCTGAAAAGGTGCGAGAACGAAACTCAGGAGGAATTTTGGTCAATATTGTAATACATCTGCTCACTGGACTTTTGCTAATTATTAGCTCCCAGAGCATAGACGTTTCTCGTGTAAGCAAGTTGAATAATCGAAATGATTGTCTTATAGGTCAAGGCTATTGTACCATGCTCAACCTTGTTGAAAAAAATTCTATTTCGCTGCGTTCCACCATACCATACTCCGTTTTGCCAGGCCTCTGCTTTATCAGCATTACTCTTGACCACTTGTCGAGAACTTTCTGGTATAGCTGGATAAGAAATGCTAGAGACATGTAGGCTCCTGTGACGTGCTTGTTCAGAAGCGGCTGAGCACGCACGCGGCCTGCCCCCGGCCACGTTGTCATACAGCGAAAGCTAAGCCCCCGGACGAGGTGGGCGACCGCCGCGCGCGCTTCGCAGTAAGCCGCATCGTCCTCGCCCCGTCGCGATCCGCGCCGGCAAGACTCCGAATCAGCGGGGCACGCCATAACCCCGGAAAACGGAGTGTCATGGGCTGCTCACGCGGCGTCCGGGGCCTTTTCACGTGGCCGATCCGATCCCATGGCACATCGCCGGCAGGAAAAGCACCCCCTATCACATCATCGTGGCCTTTCCGTTCCGTCTCAGAGCGAGAGCTGGGGAAGGCACATCGCGAAAAGGATGAGACGATGGAACGGATGGATACGGACGGGGACAGAGAGGCAGGCATGCGTGCATCGGCCCACCCTTAATTGTGAGGAGAATGTGGTGACGTTCCTTGGCCGTGAAAGGCCCGGACAGGAGGAATATATCGAGAAAGTGTCCCTAGTGTAGGTGGACTGTCCCGGTCGGGTCATTTAATGGGGGGATTTCAAAAGGATGTCTCTGGACGCGAGGAACTTCTCATTGCCTAATGGTGGGATTTTAGTTGTAAGGTTCTGGCAACTCCGACGTACTGATTGTTGGGTGTTCTATGCATGGATGCATGGACGGAATGGAAGAGGAGTTCAACGGAGGAAAAGTGCTATTATTTTAAGGCAAAAGCGGTAGGAGAAATCGTCGACAGTATCGATCATCTGATAAAATATGATAAGCTCTGAGGACGTGAGCGTGGCAAGCTTGTCGTATGGGATGTTATGTCACTCGAGATAGGGATATCATCATCCATTTGATCATAAGACGCTAGTATCGCTAACATCGTTGCGAAGTTAGCAACTCTGGTGTCCCATGGATCATGGAGTATTAAAATGAAAATTGGTTCGCTCCATGATCCGTTTGAAAACCATTTCGTAGCAGATTATCGCTCATGACTCATGAGTGTGAAACTTTCCCGTTTGAGTGTTCAGAGATGGAGTGTCTATCTGAATGCCGTAATAGCAACAGTGGTACGAGAGGTCTTTTTTTCCGGAAACTGTGGTACGAGAGATTTAATTAGGAATAGGTGATGTTGCTTTAGAAGCTTGAAAGTCCAATAGGGTCAAGCAGGCCCGGGAATTGCTATCGTGGGCCATGTCCTTGTCCCCGTTAGTGGACAAGATGGTTTGTTTCGATATTCTCTGTCAGTGGCTAGGATTTATAATTTTATTTCCTAATGGTGGGATTTTAGTTGTTATCTCTACTACTTAAAAAAAGAGTAGCGTTCCCTTTCCTGCCGGCAGAGTGTGTTTTGCCCACTTTTCGTCCAACCTTCCTGTTTTGCAACCTTCCTGCCAATAAATACTTACCAAATATGTGTTTACCAAATAAAATCCTACTATTTTTACACAATCACATTAATATGGGCAGGTAAATCACGAGCTAACGTACTAGAATATTTATACCCCGTTGCAACGCACGGGCAATTATCTAGTATATATATATAACACTTGGGTATTTCCTAAACACTCCCATTTATTCTGCTGGATGTTCTTGTAGGTAGAATAATGTTGGTTGAAGAAAATTAGTCATCATCTGTTATTCTTTCCCAAGTTGAAGACACCTTTCTGGACAATGGACAACATTCCCTTATTTTTCTACAAAAGGTTCAAGATCATTCCTCGAAAAAGGAACCGGAAAAAAGTTCAAGATCTTGATGAGAAAGAGAAAAAGAATCAGAATAGATCTTAGGGAAAAGACGAGGAAATTAGTCAAGCCCCATACCCTCTGAACTTTCAAGAGTAATATGCCCTATACCGTTTTTATTTATTGTGATCACAAGCAATCTGCATATTACCGAAGTCGTAGCTCAGTATATGAGTAGTTCTTTTCTCTCTTTTTATTTTATTTGCTTCTTTTATTTTGCATTGTTCACGTGAAAAGTCAGAAGCAAAGTGTTCTTAACCTCAGAAAGCAAGTAAACTGAGGAGGATTCTTGAATCGAAAGAAAACGAGACCATATCTTGATTAATCGCTAAGGTAGGCCTCAACCCTTTCAACAAAGTACACTCAAACCCAATCCAACGAAAGGAATTCCCACAGTACTAAACAACGGAGTCGCCATCACAGCAGCACAACCATACACAGCGTAATGCCAACGGTAAAGCCCAGCCACGCCACGCTGGACGCAAATATTTTTTTGCTTTTTTTTTCTGAAGATACGGATTAGACTAAGCGCAATACTTTATTAGCCCATATGGACTAATATTCCCTCGTCCTCCACACCAACGCAGCTGGTAGTTTAATTAAGTAGGAAAAATTAACGTTGAGCCGTTGACCCTTGAGGTGTTTTTGAGACCTGAACATGTCTGGATAATGCTCGCATCCTCACATGATGATCCAAGACGACCGTTGAGTGCTCGGTTACTACCTTGGATCCATATATTCTTCGTTGACGAGAAGAGAGATCCCATGGTTTGTGGCCGTTGCGACGATGAATCTACATATGTTTGGTGCTTCGTGTTTAGACAGTTCAGACAATGAATTTACACTCTCGCATATTTGAGGGGGCTAATCTGATCACGTAATGCTCGCAATCTAGTGTATTATTAAAACAGTAGGAAAATAAGTTATTATGCTCATTACATAGGCTAAAATATTTTCTTGTGGTTCCAAATTGTTGAATCAAATGTTTATAGAAATAAATAGTAGATATAACACTAAAGTACAACTCTATTTTAAAATTCATAACCGATACAACTCTTATTAGATAGATTAAGAGTACAACTCTATTTTTCTAATATCTAAATTTTGGAATAAAATTAAGTTAAAATTGACAGTTGAATTTATATATGAAATTCCAACCTAAAACTGAAATGTGGAATAAAAATTAAAAATTAGCAGATTTATTCCTATTTGGCATGACAAAATATGTAGTGATGGAGGAGCAAACTTAACTTAACATGCATCGGATGTGCCAACATGTGTGCCGCTTCTGCTGATAGAAAAAGAGGAAGTATACATATTAGATGCATTGCTTTGACAGTATACGTGAAGTGGTTGACAGGAGTAGAATGAAAACAAGCGGACGACGCTAAATACAAAAAGTATGGTAGCTACCGACAGAGTTCATGATGGCTAGAAACGATGAAAAAAAGACAGATTGGAAAGAATCGAAGAGTGTATGCTGGTACAAGTACATGTATGAGGCATGCATGACGCTGGGTAAGAAGAATCAATGAATCGACACTATATATGCAAATGTGCTATGTGTGTGAGCGGATGTATCGTATGAAACATTTAAAACAGTGGTATTGCTGCAACAACAAAGGTTGGCAGCGTGCTAAATATATAAATCGATGCAAAACAATATGGGCACGATCAGAAGGGACAAGCTACAATGAGGTGACTAGAGAGAATGTTTTAGCATTTTCAATGAATATATGTTAATGAACGCGTTGCGGTAGAAGTCGTGAGTTGAGTCATGACATAATGGCAAGCTAGCAGGGGATCATGCTTTAATTCAGGTTGCCAAACAAAATGTGAAATGTAGCAAGGGACAATGGTGGTGATACGTCTCTAGATGCGGTTTTCGAAGAGGCAGAACAATTTGATTAGGAGGCAGTAAAGGAACTACTGGGTTTTAGGTTTTCATGAAGGATCTTACTGTCATGGCCACCTAGATCACTCTAACACACGCATATTCAAGGGCAGAAGCAGGCCGAAGTACTTGGGCACCACAGAATGCTAGGACGTGATAGGTTTAGTCAAGGGTGGGCTTGAGGACGGTGAGGACGTTTGTTTCGAGTTAGAGCAAGAGGAGTGTTTGTGGAAGCATATCGAGGTGAAATGATTTAGGCTATCGACTAGAGGGGAATAAATAGGAAACTATTAAAAACTACTACCAAAAGTAAATCATACGCATGCAATTCTATATCTCTAAGTAAACTCTAACATGCTACTGATCAAAATATGGAAGGAGATGGTGAAAAGGGACAACCACACGAGAGATATAAGATTTATTGTCGGAGTTTGAGCCTTTGAGGCTCTACGTCTTCATTGAGGAAGCTTAATCCTAAATTAAACTCGGCATCAAAACATGTTCTTCCCTCAAAGGGCTTAACGATGCAAAGCCCCCTTCACTTGTGACAGCTCTTCACCTTGTGGTAGGCGAGCTCCAAATCCACACAAACTTCCTGGGCTCTTCACAAACTGCTTGAAGGCTCCCATGTGACTCCTAGTTGTCTAGGAGACGTCAATCTCTAAGAGTAACATGCTTCAATCAATTCAATTTGGAGATGAACTCTTACTTAATGCTCAACTATGGATCAATCTCTCTCTCAGATATTTCCTCACAAGAATTACAACGTGGGCTTGAGAACCTGATCATACTTGATGCAAATATTAGTCTCTTAATCATTTATTATTAATCATCAAAACCTACTTCGGATATTAAGGTACACTTTCACGAGGCATGATATTACATTTACTAAATAATGCAACTGCGATATGACCAGTGATGAGGCAAATGGAGGAAGAGAAGACAAGATTTAGGTATGAGCCATCATGTTTAGCTTTATTTTTTTAGTGAAAAATCTATAAAAAATTATTGGTGAAAAGATAGGCACTTAAAGATAAGAAGTTGTTGAAGAGGGAAAGCTAGATATTACTACGACAATATAATTTTACATGGCAAGCATAGATCCCACTATTGTTGGTGTTCAGTGTCATACAACAAGATCCTTACTTTGCTCTTAATTATCTATTGACATTAAATAATGAAAGAGAAAAACAGAGAACAATATATATTAATAAATAAGATTTGTTATTAAAAATATATTTTAACTAAAATTAACAATGTAATACACTTAATAAAAATGTTTCTACTAAATTTCAATTATATTTCTTCTAGACGTATTTTTAGATATAATTTTTTCTATACCTTGAATGACATATAAAAACGGTGAACGCAGTCAAATAACAGTTAACGGGGGACAAACAACTACAGAGAAAACAACTGAAATACATCCTTGCCCTGGGTAGCTGCCCACCTGATTATTTAGAAACTTAGGGAGCAATAAATGATGTACCCGCTACAGAGGCGAGATAAATTTGGCCCACCACACCCATATTATCTATCCCCGCTCAGGAATCTTGTTGTGGAGAACTCTCTTTAGTTAGACATCCCGAATTAGCTATTGAGAGAGGAGTAAAAGCCACAACCATGAAATATGTTCATCCACATGTTATGGAAATTGGGCCCACCACACACACATTATCTCTCTACTCATGAACCTTGATGTGTGAGAGAATTTTCTTTTTTACCCGTCCCGATTTGGGTCTTGAGAGAGTAGTAAAGGGACGGCATAGAAAAATTTCATCCACATGCTATATATGGAGGTGGCTGACAACAACTGTGATCATGGTAGGCACGCCAATCTCTTCATGCACAAACCATAACATTTAATTATTTAATTGTTATCACCATATAAGAAAAGAGTGTGAATTTATTACCCTTCATAGATTATACCGTCTCTTCATCCACCATCAATTTCTGTTTTAAGATTTACATACTTTTATCATCTTTACTATAGCACACCGTAATTTCACATTTTAATAAATCTAATCTTATAGTGCTACTGTATCTAGAACATGATTAATATGGTTTGAGTTTGACTATCACTTAGTTGTTAATTTATTTTCAATGTCTAGCGTGCATAAAAATGAATTAGCATAAGTTAAATATGAATTTATTCATCACAAAAGTATAATTTGCATAAAAATGAATTAGCATAAGTTAAATATGAATTTATTCATCACAAAAGTATAATTTTATATAGTATAGAGATATAAAATATGTAAACCTTAAAACATAAATCGACGGTTGATGGATGAGTGGTATAATCCACTGAGGACAAGGACATATTTCTCTATCAGACAATCACCATGAGCCTTGTGTGTAGATCCGACGGTGAACAGAGGGTGAATAGGTGCCCCACAATGCAAAAGTCTGCGTCCAAAACACAATACTAAGTACGATGATATACAGTAAATTTAGTCTTAGGCGGTCACCGTGCTAGTTTAATTGATATCAGTATCCTTACCCATGATGATGACGTACCTTATGATTCTGGTTCTGATTTGTGAGCGGATTCATAGCTGCAGTTTTGTTATTACCCATGAAATGGACTCCATCAAAGATCACATCCAAAGCCGTAAGACAGAGACATCAACAAAGCGATTGGCCTTTAACCCAATCACCGTCCAAATGCCATAGAATGATTCATTTCGTTTGCCAGATACTTGTGCAAAACTAATATTTATTAGCAAGGATATAGCACAACCGTTACATCGCAAAGAAAAAGAAAGTGCTAATAAAATAGATATCAACAGAGTGTACCCTCAGCTTACCTTTTCTTCCGTCATAACCTATCTCGTCCTCGCACTCCTCCACCAGCTCCTCCAGAAAAGACCGGATTAATCAAATCCAGGATAACAGCTGCCCATTACATCAAGAAATGGAAATTATCTCTCAAAAATTGAAAAAAAGAACAAGGAAATTGCGATTGAAGAAGCAATGTGTTATAGCTTAAGTTTCATGCTTCACCTAACGCGAACTTGCGCCATATCTATCCAACAATCACTACTAGCAGTAGTTGGTAACCGTGGACACGAAGAATGCAAGCTCATAAGCTAAGGAATCAAACAGCTGGAAAACATGTGTTCTTTTTTTGTTAATCCCCTCTCTAATTGCGACACACATGTCATCTAGCTCAGAATGATACATGCATACTCAGCAAGGCATGCATTATTAATTTTTTTATATTTCAGTACGTTAAAAAAGGGTGAGAAGTCAAGGGCACTACCACTAGTAGCAGTCAGGGAGGGCTACAAATTAACATGGATTGGAGTGAGAATTCCACGTATTTGCGACTGTGTTGGAGACAGTCCAGATAAGGGCATCTCAACTGCCTCCCAACATTTTGACAATGCCCTCTTCTTAACAGTCAATAATGGAATGGATTACACAATATGCGCTCGATCAGAATAGATTTAGTCTGGCATGCTGATGCACAAAAATGTGCAGTATAGATTAAGGAAGTCGATCCGAAATGCTGCGCGATCGCGCTTACCGTATTGCTGTTGTATAGATTAAGGAAAGCTTATCCTGAACACTAACTGCAAGCTGGCATATACGGTAGGGTAGGAGAGTGTCCCACTGGGGGAGGAGAGTGCAAGAGAGAAGAATGGCATAAAAGACTGCGTTTGGTGATAGGTATCAACAGTAGGATTACCATTGTTGACAATAGGTTGGAAGCAACAGCAAACATTATGCCCCTTTTTTTTCACAATTTGGATGTAGCAATGCAAATGTAGACCGGATGGAGCAAAACTGCTCAGTTCATAGGCCTCAAATGTAGATGGGACAAAAATTAATGGCTACTGCTAGTTTCACCCATTCATACGTGAGACTCACAATGAAGCAAGGCCACAAGAAAGCATTCCATGACAAGTATGGAAAAATTCACAATGCTGAAGCACAAATGGTTACGTTGGTCACAGTACCTCAGTTCCTTATCATCCGCTTTACTATCTGTTCGATTTTCTCAAAAAAAAATCTAGGGAAGGCATAATTTTTATGTAGTGAAGCATTTAAACACTTTGGATTGCTCTGTGCGGTACAGAATTACTATCAGAAGCACTGGATTGAAAATGCAATGTGATGTTACTTCATTCCATTCATTGATTCATCCACTCATCTGGTCACCACAACGAAATGAAGCTGGCGATACTTGAGGATACTAAGGCAGTAACGAAGAATTGAGGAGACATGATCACTGCTACAAGGAGGAACAGCTCAGTATGCCACTGAGCTGAGCTGAAGCGAGCAGAGCAATCTAGTGGCCATTGTCCATTGCAAGAAGCATTGGAGCGGAGCCTAGAAGCCGTTCATCTCTAGAAGGTAGGTGCGGCGCTTGCTGAGCGCCCAAACGGCCTCCCTGAACGGGCCGTCAAAGGCGCCGGCGACGAACTCATCGAGCTCCTTCCTGCCGCCGCCGATGCCGCCGGTCTCGCCGACCGGCTTGATCACCACGAGCGTCGCACCCTGGATCCTCGTCCCGTCCGAGAGCTCCAGCAGCGGCGCGTACCGGAGCTTCATGTTGCAGGCGGGCACCTGCGTGCGGTTGGCGGCGGCGGCTGCGGCCAGCGGCTTGTCCGTGAACTCCTTGAGCTGCGGGCGCTCCATGCACAGCGTGCCCTGCCCGTGCGCGTCCGTGAGCTCCACGCGCTCCAAGGTCGGGTGCTCCTTGACGATCTCGCGGAGGAGGTAGTGCCTGGTGGCCGCGGCGATGAGCGAGCTGATGGTCCACACCACGCGCAGCTTGAGCCCACCGTTGGTGTAGAACGACTCCGGTATGCTGCCATTGTCGTCCCCCTGCGAGGCCTCGTACTCCCCGGCCGCCGCCGCCGCCGCCGCCGCCGCGGAGGCCGCGTGCGCGTGGGGTGAAGCCCGGTCCACCTTGGTGCCGCCAAGGATGACGCAGCTCTGGAGGGTGCTGCCGAAGACGGCCTTCCACTTGAGGAGGATGCCGTCGTCGGTGCCGACGTCGGAGACGGGGAGCTCCATGCGGAGGTTGCGGATGCTGCTGAAGTTTTTGAGCACCTGCGCCGGTGAGTGGTGCGGCGCGTGCTTGCCCCCGTGCGCGGACCTGACGCCGGCGTCGCAGTGGCCGAAGGGTTTGAGCACGGCGAGGAGCATGGCCTTGAGGAGGTGGGAGAGGACGCCGCGCTGGCGCGGGCCCGCGACGCCGAGCGCGTCGTCGGCGTCGGCGCCGCCGGCGTCGCCGTCGGTGATGACGCGGTCGATGCGGAGGCAGGCGTCGTCGACGAGCGGGACGAGCGCGTTGAATCGGCGCGACACGGCCGAGCAGCGGCCGAGCGAGCGCGCGTCGGCGAGCTTATTGAAGATGAGGAGCACCAGCGAGTCTGGCACGCGGTCGAAGTGGTCCTCCCCCTCCAGCTGTGCCAGGAGCAGGTCCTCCGCGAAGATGCGGTGCCTGGACTGCATTGTCGCGACAACAAGCTTCTTCTTGATTCCTCCTCTGACTCCTTGCCAAAAAAACAGAGAGCAGACGAGAAGAGAATTCTCTGCCCTGCTCAGCTCAGCTCAGCTCAAATCACAGCGCAGAGACGACGCGCGCGAGAGAGGTGGAGCAGCAGGGGGAGGAGGAGTAGGTGAGGTAGGAGGAGCAGGGAGGAGGTGGTGGTGGTGATGAGTAATGGAGGGGGAGGGAGAGGGGCTTATAAAGAGGGGTGGGGAGAGTGGAGGCGCGCGGAGAGCGACGTTTTGTTAACTCCATGACTCGCTGTCGGGCAGTGCGACACCCCCCCCCTTCCCTAATCATACCGTTAGAGCGATCGAGCAGGACAGACGTTTTTTCCCCCTTCTTCTCCCTCCTCCCTCTTACCGTCCTTTGTTTAATCATCGTCGTCATTTTGTTCTTCTTCTTCTCGTCCGATCATTTCTAGGTAATACTCTTTAATAGCAACTGGCCAACGGTACAATGGTTAATTAATCTTGCTATGGTACGTTATACTCCTCCCCTGACACGATTAATTTTCTTTGGTCGTGTGAAGAAGCTATTGTACGTACGTCGCCCTGTAGCGTGCCCCTGTGCGCCACTCGGTGCCACGCCTTGCAAAGTTTTGCAATGCCCCCGCCGTGCAATTTCACGGAGATCACGCATGTCTGGGGCGTAGACTCGTCCAGAAGCTACTACGCTCGTGGAGGCGAGCTGGATTGGATCTTACCTCTCAAACATGGCACGCCAGGATCAACCACTGGCGTCTGCGCCTAGCTCCTCGCACGCCTCCTCGCCACCGCGACAACACAAACGCCGGCGAGTTCACTCCACTGCAGCGCGCGTGGCGCCGGCCCGAGGCGCCACGCTCTGTCTTCGCTTTGCAGCTGGAAGCCGGAGGCGCAACAAAATCTATGAGATGGACTGTACCTCACTTTTGGGGGATAAAGCCTCCCTGCACTAATCATATCACCAACATCAAAGAAAATTAAATATCCATGCTGCACTGAAAGGATGGGTACACAGGATGTCAAGATATAGTTATTCTATGCTACCTGCTATCTTTTTCTGTACGAGTAAAATTTGAAGAATAGCCTTTTCGGAGGCGCAGGTACCGATGTATAATTGCCACTAGAAAGCAAGTTAGTACCAGTATGATTTATGAAATATGAAATTGTGCAACTGTCAACTCATTTTGTTGGCCTCACGGTCACAGATACCATACGTGTCCAGCAAAAGACTTGCTTTTCTCGTGACCGGTTTACTAGGCAGGCAAGTAGATACGTTGTCAGTACTATGCACGGACATGAATAGAGTGAAAAAAATCTACTAAATACTTTACCAACCGAGGCAAACAAAAGTCGTCAGTACATTTACACATTCGTACTCCTCCTAATCGTAGATTTCTTCTCTCGTGACGTCTTTTTTTTATTTCTGTTCTTGTTAATCCTTGATGTGGCCGTGTGGTCCTTCGTCCTTCCTCTTTGTGTCTTAACACGCGATGCAACTAAACAGAGAGGACGACACTGCAGTCCAATGAGAGGAGCGTTGCAGTTATTTTGCACTGTTAGGCTAGGCTGTTAACCGCCTCTATCAGTAGGTGGATACCGTGACTAATGGCGCATCTACCTAGCGTTGCTTAGGCTTATATACTAGCTCGTCCTGGAAGAGATGTTGGTCTAGAGGGCAGGAGGCCCATGTGCCATTCAAGGTTTTTCTCCCAACTAATTGAGCACTTCTACCTCTACCTGAATTTTGTCAAGCCATGCACCTTTTTCTACTGGGATTTGCATACCTTAATTAGGTCCAAACCTATTTGGGAGAGATTAGCTTCCTGAACTTGGCTTCTGACGATGCGACAATAGAGTTTGTTTTTTCTTCAAGTACATCAAACAAATTAACAAGACCTAATTAAGTTAGTTTGTTTTAGAATCTACGGAACTCAAACTTTTTAAGTTTGAACATTAATATAAAAGAATTTACCAACACTAAAACACTAAATTGGTATTACTAGATTCTCCAGAGATATACTTTCATAACGTATACTTGGTTTTATTTGAGAAAATATATTTCTATAGAAATTGATGGTCAAATTTGCTATATCTATACTACTATATAGCGTACCAAATTTGAATTGGGCTTAGACAATCAATCTGAGCCGTTGGTTCCTTACATCGAATGATTGAGATTGGAGGGATTCGCGGTGAACAGTAACTACAGTACCGCAACAGTACCATGAACAGTGGCATCTGTAGAACTGCAATAGTACCATGAACAGTACCAACATTTGTGCCCTGACGTGCATTGCACGTATTGTTTACTAGTTGAAGACCGTGTCAATATCTAAAATAGCTTATTATGACACAGAAGTAGTATTATATATGTTTATAAAATCAATAAAAATTACCCTAAAAATAAAATCAATAAAAATTGCTAATGCGCCGTTGTCTAAGATTATTTTTTTGAATCTTAGGGCCTGTTTGGTTCGGCTGTGGCTGTTGACAAAACTGCTGTTGGCTGGCTGTTTGGAAAAGCTGTTGTGGCTGCAGGAAAGTGACAATATGGCTTTTGATTGATCCAAACCATCTACAGTATTTTAGAAAATGAGCACTGAAGTTTCAGCACATTGCAAAAAGCTGACAGAAGACAGTTTTTCCAAACAGCTGAATTTGCACTACAAAGCCCACAGCTACCGTTGGCAAAAACTACTGAAAAGCTGACCGTTTGGTTGGGCTGCAGTTTTTTCCAGTGAAAAGCTGCTGAAAAGCCCAACCAAACACCTCCTTAATCCATCGAGCTTACCATCGAATTAGCCTCCAGATTCTATTTCTTTGTCCACGTCAAAAAATCATTTTTATTGACCGTCTGATAGAGATCGATTCAGTCGACTGAGCTATAACCGGACCCTGAAATTAACACTCAGGGGATGGTAACAGACAAGACCTACAAAAATAAACAGAAAACCTTACACGCTCGTGATCGAATATGTTGGGCCGTTGGCACCGCGCACACACGCACCTCACAACAGCTCCTCTCGAATATAGTATATAGCGTGCAACTGCACACGAGCTAAGCGACGAGGAGGATAAATCATACATGCGTTCGCGTCCAGCTTCGCACGCAACGCCCGGAGGAGGAAGTCATCGACCTCCTCCTAATCATATCGCGATTGCGATAGTATTATGCGTTAGCTCACCGAGTTGCACATATGGTACACCCTGGTATGAATTATGTGAGATGGAAACCATCAAAGGCAGGGAAAGCACCATGATCACACTACACAGGAGTAGTATACATATGCTCCATATGATATTATTATGATTGCTCCATCAGCCATGAACTGTCCCTACTCGTGCTTACACTACTGACTACTACCGAACAGTGCAATTTTTAATCTGCGTGTGCATGAGTTTGATGCCATGCATGTTGCTGACAACTAGGCTCGCCCAAATCATGCGTGCTGTCTCCTAAAGGCGGCAGCATCGGCGAGGAAGAGGGAAGGAAGGGAGAGGAATGGGAGTTAAAGAAAAGTGCATGTCGAGTTCATGCATGATGGATGGGAATCAAAAAACCAATCAGGTCTGGATCACTTATTGTTGGAGCTGGAGCATTCTTGTCTAGGAATGTCTTTTCGTTACTTTATAAATGGCATGTTGGGGAGCCTGCAGTGCTTTCACTCTGTTGTGCTGGCAGCGCACCTAATTGTTCGATGGAGATTCGGGTATAGAGAGATAAAAGTATAAGACCTTTGCACGGTGGTTTCAGTGCGCTACCACTATACCGAAACCTCGAAAGGCACAGTGTTCACTCTCAGGGAGGGAGAGAGAGAGAAAGTCACGTTGTTCTATGCATGGACAATTTCTTTTCTATAAAATATTTATACACCACTCAAGGTATTATACTTTGATCTCTTTTACAGTGTACGCCACTTACCGCTCTCGAGGTACGACGGTTCGACCTTGAACAGCTGATTGTGAGGTTAGTTTTCGCCCTAAGTGCAAATATTAGTTACTCTCACCGTTTGTATTTCTCTTTTTAAAAAGAGTACAATCAAAATTATTTATCTTTAATCACTAATAATTAGAAATGACTTGGATTGGTTCGATGTAACTAGTGTCATTAATTTTTTCTTTAAAAATCATTTCATAATATAATTTTTATAATATTTTATTTCCATATTCATCCAAAAAACGTAATGGTCAAATTGTTGAAGACTATACATAGTTAAAAACTCCTTCTATTTTAAAACAGAGAGAGTAATAAGGAAACCAACTAACTTACTATGGTGTCAAACTAAACTGCATCATACTTGTTTAAATGTCTATAGCATCTGATCAAATCTCAGCCATGTGAAAACTCGGATCTAGCTTGCACAATTTGTTCAAATAGTTTGAAAGGAAAATATATGTGAGCACTAGTTTGCTTAAGTTTGAGATATGTATTCTACACTAACTTGAAAATCTAAAAAGATATATTTTCGACGAGATAATGATCGAATTAAAAATTTTAAAGGGTATATCTCGCAGACGAGGAGGGATTAAAAACATGCAAAGTTAACTATCAAATTTGGAAGTATGCTTATAAAATTAATAACAACAGTTTGACTTGCAGAAACGAAAATCTGTGATGTATGTTACTTTTAATTTTAAATTTTCTATGAAATAACTTTCTTGAACGAACTCCCAAAACAATGTGAAATATATACTTTTACTTGGTCTATTGCATCAGGGATGAGTCTCCATGTGTGTGAATAGACCATTGCAATTATGATAAAAATAAACTTAATGGATTACTCTCCCCATTCAGGTATATAAGGCATATTTTGATTGGTTAAGACAAGATTTTGATCAACAATTACTCTATTAATATGTGATTTATGCGATACAAAATCACAATGATAAGAAAGTACTTTTAAAAATGAATATAATGACATTAATTTTATTTCAAATAAATAACATATTAATAGAATAATTGTTGATCACAATCTTGTCTTAACAAATCAAAATATGCCATGTATATCTGGATGGAGGGAGTACTTTCTACGTTAGCGTCTTGACGTTCGACGAAACGTTTCCGTCGGAGCAACGCGACTGCTACACCTGTCCAAGGCATGGAGTACTTTCAACACTTGATTCTTATCTCTTCCTAGTTTGCTCTAGCTCTCTCTCTCTCACACACAAGATGCTTGCTCTTTCTCTCTATTTGCACTGTATGTTGCATGCGACGAGCGGCCACCGGTGAGGGAGGTGCTATGCACGTGATGGAAGGGCGGGAGTTGACGCTCGTTGATGAGCCTATTTTGGACTCATCTTTTCCTTAAGTTTGATCCTGATATTCTCAAGTTTATCCCATTAGTTGATGTCTATTCACTAATTAATTGCCAGATAATGTAAATCCTCTTGTTTTGGCTATTATGCGAACGAAAAAAGGAGAGGAAATCTTATATATTTGGAAACTACTCACCAAGGGGAGTCACCTCCAAGAAAGAACATGTCAATCAGAGCTTCCAAAGCGTAGGACGGGATATTGTACGGGCCAGCTCGCCCGTTCCGCCCACCAGGGGGCCCGCCAGGTCAAACCAAACCACTTTTGTGAAGACGGCCCCGTGAAATTCTCGATGGACGAATCGCAAACCTAATAACGAAGTCTGGCGATCTTATTTAAAGAGGAGAATAGACCAACGAGGGGACGCCAACAACCATCTGGGGAGGAACCAATCTACTACGAGTTTACACATCCATTCCTCCACACGTCCAAGATCCAATCTACAACCTACAAGGGGGTCCAAGGAATGAGAAGAAGATAGGAGCCGCCTCCCACGCTCGACGTGGCTCTAGGGCCGGCACCGGAGCGCTGACTCCACCGGGCCGCCATCATCGTCATCACCTCCATCACCCATCTCTCTTCCGCGGTATGTATATCCATGTTCATTTGTACGTCAAACATTTTTATTTTAATGCGTACTTAGAGTAATTCCTTGTTTCTAGACTTAAGTGAACTAGCATATTACTGGTTTGTGTACGTGTATTGTTATGTATAGATCATATCGGTAGTGCCTGTGATGGTCGCAAACATTTATCAAATTATATCACTAGGGGTTTGTTGTTACAGGATTAGAGTTGCCGTGGTCCATAAAGTCCTTGATTATTTATTTTGGGGAGCCATGAGACCCATTTGCTTAACCTTAATTACTACCTTGCGTCGATTAAACATTGGATGGGGTAGTTGATGCGGCCACTATTGACACAGCTGCTATTTCTCGTTTACAAAGTTTGCGACGTGTTCCTAGTTTACAATTTACTACTGTTTTGCGAGCACCAAAAAAAAATGTCAAGTCAAGTTGGCCGTGAGGAAGAAGGAAAATAAAGAGAGCAAAGATAAGCCTTCTGTGCATGGCACTGCACGTGAGAAGCTAGGAGATCACGAACGTTGAAGGGACGGGAAATTAAGTAGCTTGAGCAAGATGGAAACTAAGCAAACAGAGGAGCCGCGTGCCGCTGTGAGCCAGGAAAAAGAGCCAAAGCTAGCAGAGATCAAGCCTACGTTCAGAACTCCTCCACGTCTGACTTTAGTTGGTACGATACCAATCTGCACGGCCTGCTAATTAAAAGGAAACTGTTTGACAGAGAATACGGATGATCTGCATGCATGCAATTAAATAGGAGTCCAGATACTTTATTATTGACGTTAGTTTCCTTAGATAAAGTGCCGAGTGCTAGCTAGTAAGAGTGCAGGTGTTTATTTGTGCTTGATTTTATTGTAACTGAAGTGGAGTCCTCTTCCATTAGGAATTGTGGGTCGGCCCCTGTGGCCAAGGTGTGTGCGTGGTCTGTAAAACAGGCAGGCTTCGATCAAAGTTGTAAGTAGAATCTTCGTAAGTTTTTATACATAGAAAAGCAACACGTCAGGCTGCACCAAACATGAGATATTTTGCGTTCCTTAGCGAGGCAAATATTTTGCTAGCGTTGGATTGATCTCTAGATCAATTAGACGAAGAACGTTGTTAACCAAGTACTGTGAAAGATAGGGTCATCGATAAAGTACAGTTCGGATTCTCCTGATTTGGTCCTCATCAATAGTGATTGCAAGTGATATATACACAATATTCGAGGCATGTCTACTTATAACTTTGTCCTCATGTTTTTATATATAGTGAGCTTTTGTATTGTTATCTAGGTGGTTGCCTTTAAATTGTTAATTATTTCTCGTCTAGTTTGTGTCTTTTTAATCCCTGTTTTAGTTTGTTTAGTTGCTAACCGTACGTTCTAATTACCTAGTTCTCTTTTCATCGTTTTAGTAGAAGGCAATAATTAGTAGATTATTTTTAAATTATGATTCAGGTGCATACGTAACTATTGTCGTGATAAATTTAGTTGTGAAAAATAAAAAATATTAGATTTTTACTCCCATGGCGATAATCTTAATCTAATACTTCTCATAAAAGATACTACGCGTACTTATTGGCCATCACTCGCCGTAGCGGGCTAGGCGAGAGCTCCAACAAGCTCCACCTTCGCGTTGACGTGCCGATCTAGATAAAACTCCAGTGAGTCTCCGCTTTCTCCAACGCCCGTCAAGCTCTAGCGTGGGAGAAGGTGCTCCTACGAGGCTAGGAGGAGACACCGAGGAGCTCCGGCAAGGAGTTTGGTTGGGATTTGTGTCAGATTTGGAATGATGGGGTTTTGGAGATTTTTCGAATTTTTTACGATGTTGCACCAACACTTTCTATGATGTTGCAGTCTGCTTTGTTGCAATGTTGCACCCGTACATATATATTGCAGCAAAATTTTCTCCGTGTTGCACTGTTATATTAGTATATTTTAGACGTTACAGTGTATTATTTTCCTATGTTACAGTGTATTATTTCTCTATGTTGCAATGTTATTTTTGTGTACTGCAGAGAGGCTAGTCAATGTTGCATGATACTCTCCATTTGTTGCACAAAGAATTTTTTTTTATATGTTGCACTATGATCTTTCCTTTTCTTGCATCTAGTTTTTCTATGTGCAATATTGTATTTTACGATTGTTGCAGTAAGGTTTATTACTTTTCTGTATGGTGTTTTTGGTACTTACGAGGTAAAAACTCGATTTCAAAAAATGATTAGCTGAGACCTGTCGCTGAATCCCTGTAGATTCCATTCTTTTTTCTTGTTTGCGTCAAAATTTGTTGATTTGTGACGTGAGGGGGCTCAGTTAGCAGACGCGATTTCTGATGCGAGCGGCTCAGGCAAGCAGACGCGTAAGGATGCAGGCGCACCGAGCGAGCGAGACGCGGGCCACGGGTGGAGAGAGAGCGACGACGCAGGGAAGAAACAGACCACGGAAGCAAGATCGGATGGTACGTGGTGTTCAATCAAACGGTGCAAGCGGCGTCCGATGCGAAGCCCCCGTCGGACGTCCGACGCGTAGGAGTTCCCGTTATTTGATTTCGTTCGATTTAACTCTTGGAGAAGTAATGATGTGCAACGTCATCATTAGCCTTGAGATGTTCAAATTGACCACTTACTGTCTATAAGGTAATAGATCACCATAGCCATTAGGTCAAAGCAAATGAATGACTCTTCTGAAAGGCGGTGTACCAGGTACACAGTGCCGAACAAAACCCTCCTAGATTTGCTACAATTTGATTTTTTGCCTCACATAAAAATATGGAGCTCTAACACTTCGAGATGAAGTCAAAAAAAAATGATTCCCAACATTCTACCTCCGGTTGACTTTTTTAGAGTTCATGCAGTTAAATTTTTAAATTTTTTATTATTATTACCTTTGTAAATATATTTAGATTTGACATAGAAAATGAAATGTGTAAATTCGTGTCCAAAAAAGTCATTTTAAAATGTCATAGTTTCAATGAGCTTAAATCTATACCATGGTTCAGTTGTACCACTTCTCATCT
The DNA here is from genome assembly GCA_019208055.1 of Stipa capillata. Lineage (NCBI taxonomy): Eukaryota > Viridiplantae > Streptophyta > Magnoliopsida > Poales > Poaceae > Stipa > Stipa capillata. Next base: position 230,411 of record JAGXJF010005700.1, on the reverse strand, counting down.
CCATTGGATGTACGCTTTCAACCTTAAGATGCGGGCCGATCACCAACATGTAGCAGAAGTTAACACAAAATGCAACATTGAACACTGATTGGTGTTAAGAGTAAAACCAACACAAAATGCTTTTCACCGACGATGAACAGCAAAATGCATCAGTGAATAATATTTGTTTTCTAGAGGCTAATAACAATTCATATATCTCAAGTACAAAAGAAGAATCAAATGGTAAAAGGAGGTGGTGCAGCTACACCATGGTTTAGCATAATTTTATTAGATTTTATAAATATATTGTATCAAAAATATGTGGCTAAAGTTATATTTTTGGGAACAATGTCAATCAATGGCGATTGAGTCGACTCAATATAAACTAATATCTAGGTCGTAGTATAGGAAAATAGGAAGTTGGAACTAAAAATAGTTGGAAAAAATAGCAGAATAACTATAGGGTGTGAACATGCTATCACTTGCTATGTAGCTTAATAAATGAATCAATAGCTCGGATTGATACGTAAGTTATCCTCCAGGCCGATATTTTGTAGCACACAGTTGTGAAACCAGGGGCCCTTGAAATAACTTGCACATTTATATCCACGAGCGAGTGCGACAACATTTTGCAGCAACAATGAAAACCGGGTCCCTGCAGCGACTCTGTTCGATCCACCAAGTTAGGGAGGAGGCAGAGATCAGAAATATCTATCCACAAGCACGGTTGGTAGGTCGGCCTGCGAAAGACACGACACAGATCGGCGTAAATCTCTAGAGCGGCGGACTGGTCCTCTGCTTCTGCTGCGTTCCCCTGCTTGGGGTTTTAGGCGAAGAAACAGAGGACGAGGACGCGGGTGGTTGAGCCGGATGGTGGCCGCACTAGCAGCGAGATTATTACGGAGAGGACTGCTTTGCTCCAGATTGGACTGAGCCTGCCTTCACATGACGCGATCACGCGAGCTCATGGATAAGTAACGCTGCACTGCCCCTGCCCTCTCCTCTCATACGTGCCAAGGGAGGGGAGGGCCGGGCCCTGTCCTCGTGGACGACACCCCATGTGAGGTGATGGTGTGCGCCTCTGCTCTGGATCTGCTCTGCCTCGGTCACTAGAATTATTTGGCACTGCGAAAGCGGACACGTACTGCGTCGCCGTGGTATTAATCTCATCCCATTTACGGCCTTTAGATTGGATCCTATCATTGGGGCCTAGCATACCAACATTTTTCGATAAAAGTATGGTAAGAAAAGAAAAGGACCAGACAATGGTAGGTGCAGTGCAAGGTGGGAAAAAAAAAGCATGAACTCTTTTCTCCCTGGATCGAGATTCCAATGCTAGAGCAGAAAAAAATAATGGTAGATGCATCATGTGTTAAAAGGGGGAGAATGTGATAAAGAATGGACATGATGATGTTGATGCTGTTTCCCGACAATGCTAAAAGAAACGGAGCAATGTATGGTTGGCAAATTATGGTGGTACTTAAGTTGCCAACAAGATCATTGTTAGGGTACGATAATTAAGCAGTCAATTATGACACAAATCAAAGCATATACACATTTGGGCACAAGGACCGCTCTTCACGCCTAAAGTTTTTTGTAACTCAAAATTTCCTTCCTCTATCCACTACACACCAAAGTAAAGCAGATGAAGAAAACAGGTACATTAGTCACGCACATTCATACAGCACACAAACACCACCACCACCACCACCACCAATCAGTGCATCAGATCTACCACTTGCAATCCAGTAAGGAACAGAGAACCAGACAAGCCCATGCGGTTAGGCATTCTCTTCCTCATGAACAAGCTGAGCACTGTTCTGATCACCGGCTGTTGTGTTTTCAGAAGGAAGATGACCCACCCTAGGATACCTCTCTTTGAATTTATCTTCCCAGTCTTGTAAAACCTCCAGTTCATCTGGACTTAGGCCTTCCAAGTCTCCAGTAAGGTCATTATGGTCAAATGACATCAATGCCAGGGCCCGACTTGCATCCCTCCCGGCGAACAAGGAATATGGTCCTTGAGGTCCATAAAAGAGCCTGAGTTTTTTTTTAAAGAAACAGAGAACACAGTCATGAATAATGAAGAGAGGCCACATTATATATACATGACGACAGAAGTAAGATCTTACTGCATCGAGACATAGTACTCGAGGGCATAGCAAGTACTCCCACCATTTCACTATATGTGTTCTTAGCCTCGGGATAATCCATTTCAAAATGTTTGTCCATTGAGGATATCAAGAGTGTAGTTATTACAATTTTTTCACTCCATAGCCCATTTAAATGATTTGGAAATGGTTAAATGATTGTGCTATTAGTTAATAGGGATATGCATGGTCATTTTTCATTAACTTTTTCTTAGATTTAGTGCTTATCTTGGTCTGCGCGTATGGTGGACTGAGGACACACGTAATAAAACAAAGGGAGTATGATATTCATCAAAAGGAAGGAACTATACATCTGACAAATCACAAACATTTTATACATACATAAAGTGATAAATTAATAAATCCCATTTCAGACTTTTCGTGTGAACGTGGGAAGCATGCTCAACCTAATAGTAACATCTGATGCTGACTGTAGTCACAGACTCACAGTACAGTGCACCAAGTACCAAGTTCATATCTGAAACTCAGATCCACAAGACGCTTCTTGTGGAGGAATTGCAGACCTATATACCTAATTCCTTGGCAGTATATGGACTAAATGAATACCAACTTGAAAACTGCAGTATGGACCGAGTCTAGAGAGTCTCAACAAATAAGAATATGCCTGCTGTCTGTTGAAACAGTAGACTAATCAGATGAATAGTAGTAAAGAAAGCAAGGCCTGTAAGGGTACCCGGCAGCAGCAATGTACTACTAATTGCAGACTGCACGATAAAACAATACCCCACTAAACTACAGTAGCATATGATTTCATCAACTGGGATACACTACTTTGAAGACAAATGTGGAGCTAAACAAGGAGAAATGTCACATGATAAATTATGTTAACTGAGACAGCAGGCATATATGCAACTGAAAAAATGAGGATAGCAACAAGACATGAAAACATTGGTCTTACAAGAGACCAGAAGATAAAGACAAAGAAACAGTATAGCATATTAGATGTAAGACAGTACAGCACATTAGATGCACTAAGCATAGAGAACGATGCAGATTTGAGAAACAGTACACAATAAAATATGATAGTGTTTCAAGGAAAATGCTTTCTTGCACCCAGGTCCAGGTGCGCGCCTGGCATCTGTACTGATTAGCCACTCCATGATCCATGAACGTTTTTGTATTTATTTTGTATTCCCATGGGAGGTTTAGTAAGAGGATTGTATTTCTGAACCATATTCTTCTCGTGGGCCAGGGACCTAGCTTTAGACTGCATAGGTACACCAACACTATCGTTGTGCTGCACTGGCCTATTGAATCCGTTTCCAGCGTTTGAACTAGTTTCAAACAAATGTTGTAGTTAACTTTTCAAATAGTAGCATATTATAATTAAGAATCTATCTGGACTCCAAATGAAACTTAACATAACCAAATATTCATGAATTCATGTTTTCAGCATATCAAATAATGTCCTTGTCAGTAAATATAGTCAATAACAAGACCACGACAATAGCAAGCATGTCAGTCAAACAATAGATAACCAAAACTTACATGGATTCATCACTGATACACTTGTTGAGCGTACATGCTTCAATCCACTCCCTAACATGTTTCTAATGTAACATGACTCATACATGTATGCTTTATTTGCCGCTTTGGCTTAAAACTTGTATATGCTGCCTATCTCGTAAAATTACACAATTCACTATAGAATCATGTTTTGCATATATTTTATGTATGATGGATGTGGTTTTGAACTCCAAGGAGAAAAGAATGATTAAGGAGTCAAGTTTGGGTGAAACTGGAGAAATATTGGGTGACCAAAATGCTGTCCAGACCTTTGGATGCAATTTTGGGCTACTAAATGGACTCAAATGTGTTGGCTTTAGCCCGAGAACATAACACATGCACACAAACATAAGGACAAAGAACACAATCTGATTTCTCTGTTTCTGAAGCCTTGCAATCCTTGCGTCTTTTCTATTTATTATGGTGCTCATTGTTACAGACTTAAACTCGTACACGGCAAACAGTCCTAGATTTACTCGAATACTACATGCATGCAAAACACAGAGACCAACTTAAACCAACCGAACACAACTTGGCTAAACCAAGCTGGCAGCTAGCACGCTAACTAACTTAGACTCGCACTTGACTAAAGTGTAATATGTATTGCATGATCATACCTGAACGCGTCTATGCCTAAGAAATTACTCTTGTGATCTGACTTGATTACAAGCTTACAACTCGGACAAGGGCTCAAACAACATTAACACTAGTAAAATGGGGAGCAACTTGTTATGCAATCTACCCTTTAGGTGGATAGGTGCAATCTCAAGATCTGAAGATCCAAAGAGTCGCAAAAAATTTAAAAACATTGACAACATCAAAACGAGATGCATCTACCATGCCACAAAAATTTGTATCCAAATTTGATCCACACATCGAGAAACAAAAATACAAACTCTGCATGAATAGTAGTTGAAAGTACTGTTCACAACACAACTACTATTCACAGTAGAATTTGTCTTTCATGTTGCTCAACTATGGATCGAATTTGGAATTGAAACTTTGAGGCTTGGTAGATGAATCTTGTGCAATGTTGTAAAAAAAAATTCGAAATTTTTAGCAACTTTTTGGATATCCATTTGATGGCCGCTTGCATCTATCCACCTAAAGGCTGGATTGCATACTAGTTGCTCCCAGTAATATGAACATTAGCCAGCATTATGGACTGATAGATCTCATTGAGAGCTACAAATTTGGACTACTCATTTGCCTAATTTGGTCTCTGGACAAGAAAATTATAGTCTCCAAAAGATGACACAACGCGCAACCTTAAGCAGAGATACCTATATCCAGATGTCCAAACTCACAAATCACCAGACATCCGGTTCAGTATTGGTATTAGCTAGATACTGCGCTACCAAATTCGTATTCATTCCCAACAAAAAAGATACATATTTGTTTCAGTCCGAGACTATCCAACAACTATTCGTATTCAGACAACATGTTTCCCAAAAATTTCCAAATCAGTCAGAAACTATCTGATCTGTTTTCACCCCCTGACTCCTAGGTCTATGTCATGTCAGGCTGCTCACTATTGCTCAAAGTTGCACGAGAACTTCGTAGCTTCCCTTATGTAAAATTCACCATTTTTCACTCTCCCAATTCAATGGCAACAAAAGAGCCATTGAATCAAATGCCCCCTCAACCTACTAAAGATCCACGCATCATGTCTGAATTAAATGGACTATCCACACCACCAGTTGTATAACCTACGTGTTAGTACACACTCCGTAACTTTGCTTAGAGCAGGCCGTCCAACTTGGATCAGCTCTTACCACTCCATATTAACTTGCTCGCACTAATACTGCTGCTAATTATTTCCCTCTAATAGTCTAGTTCTTCCAGGTTTTTACGATTCAGTTGTAAAATAGGATCAGCGGGCATATCGGTCCACGCTAAACCCTGACCAAATCAGAGCATAGTAATACATTATAATCCTCACCTCCCGCGCGAGACGTCGTAGACCTGGCCGCGGATGGCGATGAGGATCTGCTTGGCGGGGTCCTTGCCATCGTAGGCCCTAAGCTGCTCGAGCGTGATCTCGCCGACCTGCACAGGGTCCGGAAACGGCGGCACGAACGGCTCCGGCTCCGATTCCGATCCCTGCTCCTGTTCCTGCTCCTGCTGCTGAGGCGGCTTGGAAGGCGCCGCCTGTGTGGGGGCGGCGGCGTCAGGGGCAACGAAGAGGGTGGAGACGAGGAGGTAGGTGGCGAGCATGAGGGCCAGGACGGTGACGGCGGCCGCCGGCGAGAGGCCCGTGTAGGCCTGCACGGCGTCCGCGATCCCTTGCGCCGCCATAGGGGCTCGGTGAAGCTTTAGGTTCGGGGGCGCGGAGAGGGGATGGGCCTGCCTGAGTGCTTGGGGGGTGTGAGGAACGGGAGTAGGTGCGCAGGCTGCTACTGCTGGCGGTGACGGATGTTTGACTGGAAGAAAGGGGAAAGCCAGCGAGAGCGAGTGGCAACGCCCGCGGCACGGCGGCGGAAAAGTGGCCTTCGTGCAATTCTCCGGTTGCGGAGTGACATTACCAGGGGACGGCACGTTACTGGGCCTGTTCGCCATTCGCCCGTGCGCGACACATGCGGGGAGCTCCTACCTACCGCTTTCCGCGGGAGTTAAACAAACACCGCCAACACCGAGTTAGGTGGGCCGTCCACTGAAAGCCCACCTTATTACTTCTGATCTTTTCTAAAAAGTACAAGAGAATATATCTCCAACATCCTATAACACAAAAAAAATGTACCATCAGTTCTCGAGTTTGTTCCTATAGTACATGAGATTTGTTCTACATCCACGGAAAATATTTATATGTATCAAATTAAATGTTCACACAACTCATGGAAAATATTCTGATAGAACAAGAAAATGTTTCATATGTAAAAAATAAATATGTTTCACTATCCATTAAAAATGTTCATATATTTCAGAAAATGTTCACCTGACTTATGAAAATTGTTCCAAATCTCAAAGAAAAACATGATGAGCTTATATTAATCTATTATTTTCGTGTTGAAACAATAGAAAATCACTTATTAAAACAAATAATATCTATTGGTGAACAAAAAATTAATGGTGGAACATTAAAAAAGCTGATGATGATGAAATATCTATTGAAGAAACACAATAAAAAAAATCTAAAAAAGAGAAGAAACAAAAGAATAAAAAATAAAAAAGGAAATAGAGAAAAACTAAAGTATAAATAAAAACGAAAAGAAAGAAAGACAAAAAAAGATTTAAAAAAAATTAGAAAACGAGAGAAAAAACAAAAATAGGAAAGAAAAAACCGCCAAGACCCTAGTGGCCTGGCCCAAGTGGGTCACCGCAATGTGCGGCGGTTCCTTAATGAGCGGGAGATAAGAAATCTGACACAGATGATTACACGAGCAAGCACAAAACACCACCAACCTGGTTGCTTGGGACTTGGCCCGTGAAAGACCAGAAGGCGGTGGGATCGTCTCCTTGGAAGACGGCCTGGGAAGTTAGATACCTGTCATGCCAACGCTGTAAAAAAAAGGAAAATGCTACATGTATGATTTCTGTTTTTCATTGAATGAAAAATATTTTGGTTGCATAGGAAAAATGTTTCTATCGTGCAATATTTGTTACATAAAAACATAATGTTGTATTGATTCAAGAAATCTGTTGCATATGTTTTAATAAAATGCTTTCATCACTAGTAGAAATGTTTTTACAGACATCTAATCCCTGGTCCTGTCTAAAAAGAAAGCAGAACTTTTCATAATCATTAGAGATGTCAAATATGTATTTAGTGCAATAGTATACCTCATGTGTCTACACAGTATGGAAGTGATGTCTTCGGTACCACTTCTATGCTGTGTGGTTCCGTTCTCTCTTGCTATATTCTGAGTTCCTGATAAAACGATAGATCGACTGATTCGCGTGAACTATAGTTTTGGTTGGTTTGGCTCTGTTTCTTGCTACTGTTTAAAGGTTTCGACAATTAATAAAGCTGTTGTGTTCTGCAACTCCTTGCATTTCTTCCTTTCGTACTAGAAGATCTGCTAGTTGAACAGATGTTATCTTCCTCCGAAAAACCAAAACTATCAGTAGTTCCAACTTCAATACGACCTTTATGTTCTATTTCAAAGATTAGGCTAGTTTCATCAGTAAAGCTTGTGAATCAAGAGGCTGCACAGAAATGACAAATTTAGTAAAAGGGCTTGTCAAATAGAAGTTCTTTACAGCCTTACAGAGTTCACACTGCACAGAAATGACAAATTTAGTAAAAGGGCTTGTCAAAGAGAAGTTCTTTACAGCCTTACAGACTTCTTCCACAAGTACTACCAACATAATGAAAATACGGATAAAAAGGAAGAGAAGCAACGATTTCTGGCCAGAAATGTTTGCACAAGAGTGGTCGTTGAATATACATCCCAGTAAAGATCAAGAACATCGCCTTTGTATGGTATGCGGCAGAAAGGTATTATATCCCACTCAACTCTCCAGGATAACTCAGTATGTAAAATTCTCATGACTTAGCAATGTAGTGAACTTCCTGACAACTGTTGCAGAACGAAGTCAAGTCAAATTTGTCACTCCTAATTTCTTCACACTAGATCAAATCTGAACTGATTAAACTGAAATGTATGGACCATATGAGCCTTAACTAGATCTTGACACTACGCTTGTGGACCTTTGCCTTCTCAGCATCAATGATAGACTCCACCTGTTTAACAGCGTCCTCAAGCTTCCCTTCAGCATTGACAACTACGTAGTCAAAATGTTTCATCCGTCTCACCTCCTCTCTGGCTGTTGCAATTCTGACAAGAAGCATATCTGATGTTTCTGTTTTACGGTGAATTAGCCTTTTGACAAGTGCCTCTTCGCTCTCTGCAACTAGAAAGATGAAAATTGCAGATTCACCAAGTATCTGTCTCAAAGTCGCTGCTCCTTGAATGTCCACTCTCAAAACAATGTCATGGCCTTTGGCCATGTAATCACGGATCTGAATGTCAAAAGTAATAAATATGAGTAGTTTATCGAGATGGATTGTTCACCCAATCTAGTACTACCTCCATTCTCAAATGTAAGTCACCGTGGGATGCGTACGGTCAACCTTTTGAAATTTTGTCCACTAGTATGCATAAAGATATATAGATACATTCTATAAAAAGATGTCATTAGATTCGTCTTGAAAAATCCTATCATAATATGCAATTTTTATTATCTTTAATAACATATCATGGTCGGAAATTGTAATCAAAGTCTTGTTTTGGAGACTGTGAAAAGTCAAAAACAACCTATACTTGAGAATGGAGGGAGTATTTTACTGGGGAACAAAGTCAAACATCACTTCTTGGGTTCTATGAACTTTGCTGGTGATATGATCAAATGGAGTTTTCTGTGTGCCTTAGATTAAAATGTTTGTGTTCTTAATCTGGGTTTGCGGTAGGTACATTATGATGGGAAAATCAGTATTTCACACGAAGCTTGTTTGTTCAATTCATAATTGCAGTTATTAGAAAAAGGTCAAGAGAGTCTAACTATTACTTAAACTTTATGAACAAAAACAAACAACAAGACAGGTAACCAAACAATATAGGCTGTGCAGTTGTCTGCATGGCAGAAAACCAGAATCTTGCATTAGTATGAAGAACTAGAGAAGAAACACGAAATTAATATGTGCCTACAGTTGAGCATGGGTTCCATTAGCTCTCAACACTTTACACTGATAGTATAACGATTGAAGCTGTTACGCAGCTGTAAATATACAGTTTAATGGTTGAAGCTGTTAAACAGTTGTAAATATTTGCAAACATTAACAGAGTAGCTCTATATAATTATCAAGCAATCCATCAAATATAAGAAGGCAAGTTTTTCAAAGACTTCCGATGTTTGATGCCCATTGCAGCTAGTTAACCCTTGTCTTTGACTCATGACAGTTTATTTTGGTCTTTCAAAACTTAAAATGCAATGTGTTTGCTGACAACTCATATTATACTTCAGTCATCAACCCAACAACACATGATGAACATGTTTCGTTTCATACGAACGAATATGAAGACATTGATTGGTTCATGAAGACATTGAACAGGCCTGTTTTGGGTATAAACATCACTACCTCAGTGTGCAGTCAACATAACATTCTGGTATAAACGAAATAATAAAAGCGAAGCAATAGCAAACCTGCTGCTTGGGGATCCCCTTATATTCCCCATAAACAAGCGCGTATTCAAGCAACTCCTCCCTTTCTATCATTGTGAGAAACTCGTCCTTGCTGACAAAGTAATAGTCCTTCCCGTCAACTTCACCCGGCCGCATCGCCCTGCTCGTCGCGGTGACGACGAAATGTATTTCTTCCCTCTCCTCTTGCAGCCTCTGGTGGGAAATCCACAACCGACAGCCGGCATTTTAACGCCGATCGCGGGACCAAACAAACACCGACACCGCATGATAAGTAAGGGCAGGGATTGCGAGGCATCACCAACCTTGATGACGGCATCCTTGCCGACGCCGCTCGGTCCGCTGATTACGAGGATCATCGGCTCCGGTGGCGGCGCCAGCGGGTCGGAGCTGAACGTCGTGCCCAACGCCGCCTCCATCCCCCGGAACAGCTGATCCTACGATGCCACAGCACAGCACACACACCTCGAGAAAGCGTTAGGTGGAGGAGAGAGAAACCTGACATTCACGGCATCGGAGAATTAATCTAATCTATACCTTATCGGCGAAGGACGGGGGTGGCGGAGGAGGAGGCGGCGGGGTGCGCCACCCGGACGAGGAGGATGACATGAGGCGGCGCGGCGGGAGGTGGGAGGCCGGAGGGGCGGCGGGCGCGGCCCGGGGAGGAGGGGGCCGCCTTGCGAGGAAGGGGGAGCGGGCGAGGGCGGAGGAGAACCTCCGGGAGAGAAGCATCGAGAAGGTTCCGGAACGAGAGGAGGAGGGGTGGAGAGGAATGGTGGAGGATGTGGGGATTTGCCGGATTGGAACGGGAGAGGGAGGAGTTGGAGGGGTTTGAGGGTTTTTGAGACGGTGTGCTGTGAGATTCGTGTAACACATCTGTTAGTCAGAGCATTATACCCGTAACCAAATCGTAGCATCCATCAATTCCGATAATATTGTACAGGTGCTGTGCCTAAGTTCAAATACGACCTAACAAAAGGAGAAATTTATTTGAACCTGAATTTTATAGATACCACTCAAGAAAAGAAATTCTATACATATAGTGAGTAATTAAAGCAAGAAATACATATATAAATATTTCAGAAATATTTCATGATTTCTGCTAGTTGGATTGCACAGAAACTGCATACGATATGCTCCATGGATACGGTAGCTGTAGCCTGTGAGCCACGAGAGAATTTTAGGGACTTGCCTTTCCATCTCCACTTGACGAAGCATATGTTACTCCAGGTTCTCAATCTCAGACGGCGTCGCTTACGAAACATCGTATTTGTCCATGAATCAAATAACACGAGAACAACAAGCAACGTATAATAAAAAGCGAACCCCATTAACGCCTGGACGACGACTTTTTTTTATAAATATTAATTCTAAAAATAAAATTCGAGATCTATATGTCTGTAATTGAAAATTTCGAAAATATAACCCTGTCAGCCAACGGTGGGCAGACAACGCACTTATTAGCCAACTGCTAACAGATAAGGCGTTATCGGCTAACGGTGGACCGATAACGTGCTATTGTTTGTGCACTGAACGATTTGGCGCCGAAAGCACTGACGGGCCCGCTGTTCCCCCGTTATCAGCCAGCGGTGGAACGACATAGCCCTTATCGTCCGACGGTTGGACGATAAGGGCCTCCCCCCTCTCCAGCACCCCCTTTTACGCGCACGTGAACTCTGGGTCGTCTTTACGTCGTGTCCAGTCCACTGCAGCGTCTTTTTTGGGCTCTGGTCACTCGTGAATGCATCCAGTGCATCCCTGAGGCGCATCGCTCTCTATTTAATCACCCCTCACCTGTCTCTGTCTCCTACCGATTCATGAAAAATTAACAAATCGATAGAGAGGAGAGGGATTAGGGTTTGGAAGTGAGATCTCGACAGCGGAGCGCGTGTGAGGTAAATAGTTGCGTTATTCTTTTGTTTCGTTTCCTGAAAATAGTAACTATGCCGTATTGCAAAATCGTAGGAATGGCTTCATCTGGTGCTGATGAGATGCCGAAGCAGAAGCTGGTTGCCGACGTGCCCGCAGGTGTCGAAGTTCCCCTTTGCTGATGCCAAGATCCGTGCAGACTGATGAAGTCGCAAGAGTTCTCGTACACGTACGGAAGAGATTCTTCATGTGTGCTAACTACGACGAAGAGCCACCGAAATTTGGCATGTCCAGACGGCGTGAAAGGGTAAAACTCGCACATACCCGCATTTCTAACACGATGCAATACTATGGTAACAGTCGTTTGCTTGCAGTCTCCACCTACTATATGTGACTACATACAGTGGCTGGACGTTACCCAATCGAAAGAGGCTGAGGAAGAACTCATGTGGAAGGTTGGCTGTGCTCGAGGTCGGTTTTTGGAACGCATGCACGAGGAAGAGGAGGAGGAGAAGAGAAAGCGTTGGCAGGAGATGCAACACAAAGAAAAGGAGGAGGCGGAACGTCGAGCTGCGGAGGCACGTGAGGCCGAAAGGGCGAGGAAGCGCGAGATGGCGCGTCGCGCAAAGGAAGAAGGGGAGGAAGCTCATGCTCGTCGTATGAGGAAGGGAAAATATCCGAAAGGCTCTGAGTAGTTATTTCAATGTTGTATTAGGTTGTTCGGCTGTATGCGAATGTTATCGTACCGTGTTGTCATGCCATGCGTAGTGTTGACGATGTTTCGAACTCTAGATTTTGAAGAAATAAATAAAGTGTTCCATGCAATTCAGTACAACTAAAGATAGTCAAAATACAAAAGGAAATGGTGCGAGTGTATGGCTTAAAAAAAACTAGTCCTGCTCGTCTCCCTGGTCAGGTCCTCCTGGGCCTCGCTGTGGTGCGGCGGGTGCGGCGGCTCTACGAGTACGAGGACGTGGCCTTTTGCGAGGGCCGGACAGTGTCAAGGGCTGTATCGGCCGTGGCTGATGGTGACCCCTGCCGTAAATCGGCTCAGCCGGCTGACGAGGTGGCGACTGCGTGACCTGCGTGGGTGGTGGCGGTGGAGTCTGAAATCCCAGGAATTGAGGAACAACCCCTGAAGCGTCCACTTGGCTCCACATGTCGCCGTAGTCAACAGTATCTGGTGAACCCGCAAACGCCATAACAAGAACTGTGTCATCTATAGTAAACGATCATATTTAGTAATATAATCCAAGAAAATAGTAAGACCATATTAGTAATACGGCTTTACCTGTAGTGTAGACCATCACAGACTGCGGATTGTACCAGTACGAGCCACCCGCCTGCGTCGGGAGAGGTGGTGTAGGCTGGGGTGACGACTGTGGCTGGTGATGCCACGACGAGCCTCTCGCCTGCGTCGGGAGAGGTGGTGTAGGCTGGGGTGACGACTGTGGCTGGTGATGCCACGACGAGCCTCCCGCCTGCGTCGGGAGAGGTGGTGTAGGCTGGGGTGACAGCTGTGGCTGGTAATGCCACGACGAGCCTCCCGCCTGCGTCGGGAGAGGAGGACGTGGCTGGACTTGCGGCTGCGGCTGCCATGACGATGAGGACTGCCATGAGGGACGGTGTGCATGACGACTAGACCGTCCAGTCTCGACGTCTGAAGCGCGCCCACAGGTCAAAGTCTCGTAGATCTTCCGTAGCTTGCCGTTGAGACGCTGCCACGCGGATCGATTATCGGATGGACTGATCTCAATCCCCATGTCAAGCCGGTTGAGGAGTGCGGCAACCTCCTCCTGAGCCTCTAGCGTCATCTGCGCCTGCAAATGCGAAAGGATTATTATTACTTGCTCAGTACTTCTGCAAATGCAAAACAAAGAAAATCGTGACACTTACGGCGTGGTGCCTGACGCCAACAACAGAAACAGCCGGGTAGTGATCCGACGTGTGGCCCTGCTGCATCTCATCTGGGTCGGCACGCGGTACGTAGTACAACCTCGTGCCAGAGCGGTACCACCGGAGGTACGCATCGTACTCGGCTGGGTTGAAGGGCGTGTCCTCTTGCCAGAGATCTGCACTTGCCGTCGTCCACCGTTCGACAAACGGCGCAAGGTTTCGTGCCCAAGTTGTTACCGTCTTGCTTCCACCCTGTCGGTTGTACCTACATTTCATGATTATTCATACGAAGTGAGCAAAACAATTACAATACTATTATCAGACCATAAAACCTTATATGCTCTTACCTGTGGATGTGAGGCTGAAGCGTGGGCGGTGCTGGGGGAGGACACAACTGGCGTTTGCCAAATTGCCGCATCACACGGTGCACAGCGGTTACCTCCACAGTGACGTCGAACACTACGGTAGCCTTCGTCATCCAGTAGTCGAGGTCTCTGGTACACAAGGCTGAAATCCCGCCAGGCGCTCGTCGCGTCAACGCGTCTTCACTGTACGGCTCCCAGATCACCTGACTAGGGTGCAACGTATCGAACTGCGACGTGAAGGCCGGGTAGCAGTTCCTGACTTGTGCGCTAGCATATCGGACCTGTCGAGAATGAAAATAATTAATACAAAGGAAAAATGAAGTACTTTTGATCGAAACCATATTTAGTATAAAACTCATCCGTCTCCGTGTCCAGAGTGTCCCAAAAGTAGGCATGTCGATGAGGTCCCCGTGGTACTCCCTATCGTCGTACGGTACGTCGAACTGCACGTCTGGCCGTCCGATCGGGAACCGCTCGTACGACCAAAGCTGCAACAAAAGTGGGCAACCCAGTATCGCCGACTTCTCTGCGCGCCTGCTGCAAGCATTGCACATGGCTCTCAAAGTGGCGGCAAGGACAGCTGAACCCCAACTCCTCTGAACTATGTCCTCGCGGCAACGTGCATCCGCGATCTCTCGCGCTATTCCGATGTAGCGAGCGTCCACAGTGTTGACGTGATTGGACGTGAACATCACCTTGTCGAAGAGCCACAAGACATACGCCTCTAGACAACGGTCAACCTGCTGCTCCGTAAGCGCGACAGCAGGGTAACCTAGCGCGCCGATCTACATGAAAAATTTAACATAAGAAACGAAATAAAATTTTAAAAGTAAGTTCGCAATGCATAACAAAGGCAAGCGGAGTTACCTGAAACCTGCGCAACCACCGCCACATAGGGCCGTTTGCATCTCGGACCAACTCCCCGACCCCATGAGCAACACCTGTGGAACGGGCCACTATGTCCTCGTGCCAACCTACTGGAGGCTCCAATGGTCCAACTGCGGCTCCAGCCAACGGTAGGCCCAGCAAGAACGAGACGTCCTGCAGAGTAGGCGCCATCTCTCCCCAAGGAAAGTGTAGTGTGTGGGTCTCTGGCCTCCAACGGTTCACTAAGCAGGTGATCAGTGACCGGTCGTAACAAAAACGGCGAGACCGCTCATTGTACTGCTCTATCGGCTCCTCGTCATCGTCATGTTGCGGCATGAGCCTCCACTCTGCCGCAGTAGCCTCAACCATCCGTGCTAGCGGTAGGAGACCCACCCAAGCCAACCTGTGAAACAAGTACAGAACAACAAAATAAGGGTCAAGTTATGTAGTAAAGATTACTTCAAACAACGTACGTAACTACGAGACCCACCTGTCAACCCATTCTGGGTGTATCATCCAATCCTCCTGAGGCGTGCGAGTGACGAGCACGGGGAGGTTTTGGCCCTCCTCCAGTAGCCTCCCGTGGTGTCGTATGTCAACCGTAGGGTCCAGATGACGATACGTCGCCATACCTGTGGTAATAATGGATTCGTAGAAATATAAACGTACCAGAAATGTACAAATATAAACTTACATGAATTTCGAACTTACAAACTTAAGGATTCTTACACGAATTATGAGTTTACAAACGTAAGGATTCTTACGTGAATTACAAACTTATAGGAATACAGACTTACAGAAATACAAACTTACAGGAATACAAACACAATTTTAATTCAACACATAGGGAATAAATATGTTATTGTACGGAACAAACTAAGTCGAAAGTATATAGCATTTCAACGTTCTCCTGCTACGCTTCCAGGCACCGATGTGCTAGCGCCACCTGAAGTATCCCCTTGGCCTTGTTTCTGTAAGTCAGGACAGTTTTTCATTCTGTGCCCATACCTTGAGCAATGCATGCACTGTCTAGTTGGACCACCAGCCTCCGATTGGTCCATGTCGTTACGAATACGACGAACCTGCCGTCGACCTCGTGCAACCCGGAGTAGTCTTAAATCTGGGATGTATTCCCTTTGAGCCTCGTCTACCTTGTTGAAGTTGCCAACTGCACGGAATCTACTTATCTCGCCGCTCCAAGTATGGAGCACGGACTGCTTCAGATAGTAAGGTGACACGAACGAGATTGAGTCCATCCCAATTTGGCCACATGCAGCCAGCACATGAGAGCAAGGCAGGTGTAGCAGCTTGGGTTTGTTGCATGTACACTTGCAAGTGGGCGTGTCTTCCGTTCCAATTGTAACCTCATGCGTCTTCATCTCATTCGCAGTCCCGAAACCAGATTTATCCCTCAGACGTACCTCGTACCTCCTTTCTAGATTCCCAATGCTGTAGACTGTGTGCCCCAATCCCTTTTGAATCTTATCCTCCATGTAATTCATGATCTTTGCACAGTACGAGGTCGCAGGAAAATTGTTCATATGCAGTGCAGCATTTCTGTACCTCTCTTGAAAGTACCTCACGGTACCATGCATCGCACCCTCGACGATAGCAGTTAGAGGTAAACACCGCTGCCCTCTAAGCACAAAGTTGTACACCTCCGCAAGGTTGGTGGTCATGATGCCGTACCTAGCGCCATGAGTGTCATGAAGCAGAGACCACTTCTCAGGCGGCTCTTTCTCTATCCACTGAGAGAAACTCTTTATTTGTTTGGCCTTCCTCCTCCTCGTACCAGGAGGGTCAATTGCAGGAATAGCAGAAAGCTCCCGTGGCTCTTCTTCCGGGCTAAGTACCACATTTTTTTTCTTGCGATCAATGATCTCGCTCTTAGTAAAGTCATCGAGCTTCCGCCATAAAGTTTTATACTTCCTCTCCTGGTTCTGCTTGCACAGCCTCTTAAACAGATTCATCAGGCGTTTGTTCCTAAACTGGCTAAAAAATTAGCCCCTAGATGGCGCATGCACCAACGGCTTTGCAGGTCCGGCCAAGGGTGATCCTCATCAGCCGTTGGCTCCTGGAGTATCTTCACTGCTTTCAGTATACCAGGTTGCCTGTCGTGAATAACACATACGTTCTCCCGATTCTTCACTACTCCATGCTTGAGCTGCCTGAAGAACCATAACCAGCTTGAGAAGTTCTCACCCTCCACGAACGCCATCGCCAATGGCAGGATCTAATTGTTGCCGTTCACACCAATCGCCGTCAGTATCTGCCCCTTGTACTTGCCTGTCAGAAATGTCCCATCCACGCACAGCACTAGACGACAATGCCTGAAAACTTCAATGCATGCACCGAAAGAGAAGAAAGCTCGGTTCAGCACTTTATAGCCTGGAAAATGTGGGTTCACCGAGTGCTGAATATCAACATGTGTCCCTGGGTTCCAGAGGAGGAGTGTGTAAAGCAGCCGGGGCAGGTTATCGTACGAGTCATAGAAAGTGCCGAAGCGCATCTCCATGGCCTTCTGTTTAGCCCTCCAAACCTGGCCATATGGGATTTCGTACTTGTACCTGCTCTTTATTGCAACTTGTATGTGCTTTGCTTCCATGTCTTTCTTCTCCACTATCTCGCTGTACATCAGTTCTGCGATCAGAGTGGATGTCAGATTCGGGTGACGTGCTAGGACATTGCTTCTGACGCAAGTGTGCGGCACGACGTTGGTCACGACCCAATTCACTTCATACTTGGGCACATAGGCGTGCACCTTGCTTTCGCAGCCATGAGCAGTACATGTTAAAGTTAAATTATTCAGAGAAGATATGTCGGTCTTGAAAATCTTCTGCGTGGACATGGCCCATTGCGTGACTGCATGCTTCAATTCTTTCTTGGTGGCATACATCGAACCAATTTGGATCTGGTTCTTGTTATATTCCCAACAAGAATCATGGCCATCATTTACACTCATGGCACCAAGAAGTTCCTGGTTCCATGCAATTGGAATCGAGGACGCATGAATGTTATCTTCTTCACCGCTATCTTCATCCACATCTTCAGCCATTCCATCTTCATCTTCCTGTTTCATTACCTCCTGCATGCACTCGAAATCCTCTTCTTCATCCGCTTGCCCCGTGGGAACTCTTTCTGCCGGTTGACTGCTCTGCCAAGCTTGCCCAGCTTGCCAACCGGAATGAACAACCTCGTCCACCTGTGGTTCTGGATTGTTCTGCTCCGCTTCGTACCCACCGCCTTCTGACCCACCACCCTTCATGATGGCTTGTACTAGTGCGACCGGAGGACTTTTTCTAGCATTGCAAACCCACATCCACGATCTCCAGTCTCTAGTACTCTCGATCGGCAACAAGTCCCATTTAATATCAGTGCAAGACTTGGTAAACACTGCCTGAATGGTCACAGCATACAGTGCGGGATCCATGGAGAAGGTACGTGTAAGCCAATGATTGGCTTCCTTGAAGTTCAACCTTTCCGGATCGAAAATAGGCAAATCAACATGGCTGAATTCACTAAGATCAACCCTACTCCGATTTGATCGAACAACCCCAGGACCATAGTACACCGTCATATTTACTAACTCCGACATACCTGCCGTAAGATAAATTGACATCTTCGTCACCTACTCAGTAAAACATGTAGTTCTATTACATCGCGCGACTGCTAAATTCTTTCGTGCTAAATGTAGGTCGAGTACACGCGTACAGCGTATACAAGGGTGATCCGAAACACACCAGGGTTATCGACCGATAAATCAGGATAGAACTTTTAGCACGATAGAACGTAACGGTCAACACGAATACGAAATAATTAACCTAAGTACATACTAATATTCTACGTCTCTAATAGTAGAACTAATTAGTTCGACCTAATTTAATAACAATTTTCCCCCATCGTCTAATCAATTATAGACCTAACTGAACTACGAGATTTAATTTGCATAATCTATATTTACATACATAACCTATAATGATATACAACCAAAATAATATAAATAATTCGTACTAAACAACCTAAATAATATTTTCATAATCAATACGTAATCTATATTTGCATAATATAAGTAACCTATACATAATCTATATTTGCATATTTCGTACTAAACAACCTAAATAATATAAGTAATTGCAAACTAATACGTACTAAACTAAAAAAGCAAACTAATACCTAACTAATAAAATTTTTAAAAAATTACCGAAGATGCGGAGCTCGGCCTCCCCGAACTCACCTCCTCTTCTCTCTTTTCTCCTTCTCCTTCTTCCTCTCCTCCTTCCTCCTTCCTCCTTCCCCTCCTTCTTCCTCTCCTCCTTCCTCCTTCTCCTTCTTCCTCTCCTCCTTCCTCCTTCCTCCTTCCCCTCCTTCTTCCTCTCCTCCTTCCTCCTCCTTCTCCTCCTTCTTCCTCTCCTCCTTCCTCCTTCCCCTCCTCCTTCTTCCTCTCCTTCTTCCTCTCCTCCTTCTTCCTCTCCTCTCTTCTTTCTCTCCTTTCCCTCCTCTCTTCTTTCTCCCGCTGGACTTCTGCGCACGCGCTCGGGTGAGGCACAAACGGGCGCACGACGCGACGCAAAGCAGGAAAGGAGAAAGCACGAGCGCACGACATAAAGCGCTGTCGTCCAACCGTGGGACGATAGCCGGTTATCGTTCGACCGTTGAACGACAACGCGCTATCGTCCAGTCGTTGGACGACAGCTGTCCCATCACGCATCTTGTCGCCCTGTTCCGCCCGCTTTCGGTGCATTTTCGGTTACAGATCGCACGATAGGGCGTTATCGTCCCACGGTTAAACGATAACACCGGTTTCGTCCAACGGTCAACCGACGTAATGTTAGTTTTGTAATTTCTAAAATGAGAGTTATATATCTTGAATTTTTTGTTTTAAAAATAATATTTATAAAAAAATTTCCCTGGACGACGCCATGTAAAGAGCAAACAGAACCTTCACTTGAAAGTTTTAACATACTGCTCCGCATTGCTCCGCAGGGCTGTTCGAACGGAAACCCTAGCTGCCACCACCATCTTCTCCCTCCTCTTCCTCTCCTTCGCCACTGCAGGTGGACGCTGTCGCGCAAAGCCCACATGGCGGACATTGGCGGCGGGTGGGCATGGATGCATGTAGTGGCAGTTAACGAGGAGGGGTATACAGTGGCGGCCGATGTGGTGGTGCATGGCGGATACCGACGAGGAGGCCACAGTCGTGCTAGCACGACTTGGTAGCGGTGACGGCCTCCCTAGGATGGCGTTGCGGCCAGATTTGGAGATGTGAGGACGGTGCAGCGGCTATGTGTTGGTGGGCATGTGTAGTCCAGCAATGGTGTGGGGGCCCTCCAAACCCATGGCTGGCGGCTGGGGCTCCGTGAGTAGTCCTGTGGCGCTGTGGCGACGCCGGATATGAGGTTGTTCAGCGTAGATCTAGGGTGGCCGACGTGCCATTCCCAGATCTGGCGCGTGTGAGGCAATGGAGGACTGGCTGAAGTGGCGCAGTGGGGCGGTGGAGGGGCGGCTGATGCAGCTGGCCAAGGTGGCTGGCTAGTGCGGGGTGAGTGGAGATTGCGACAACTACGAGTGAAAACCATGTTCTAGCTTTGGTTGGAACCGGCGACAGCGACTCCTGCAAGCATTTTTTACCTCCTCGGAGGTGTCACCATGGTATTGCACTTCTCTCCACTCCCCTGTTCCTAATTCGAGGGAAACCTCAGATCCGGTTTCTCCTGGATTGGACGATGGCAGCGTTTCTGCGTCATTTCCCTCCTTGGAGAGATCGTCTTAAAAACGCCACAACTAGGGGGACTGGTGGTGCGTGGATGCCCGAGACGACTGGCCCAGATCCTTTGGTGTTGCGATATGTGCCGCAACGACGATGGAGGCCAGTGGGGTTTGAGTTGCAGCATGGTCTTTGACGTCAACCGTCCGGCATGGCAGTTGGATCTTTTGCGCATCATTTCGGTCGTGGTGCGGTGTCACACCCTGATTTTCGTCGTCTTGATTTTCAAAAATCTAAACCCTAATGCGCGTATATGCGTATATGTTTTCCAGACACGTTGTGTGCTTATTTGGATCTTCAATATTTGTTCATGCATGTCATCTCATGAAAACATCTAAGGTTTCTCATCATCGCATGTGCATAAAACCCTAAAACCGGACACACACCATATACGCTCAAACCCTCCCTAAACACAAACCCTAAGGGGCAACCCACCCATCTTTGTTCTTGGCTCTCCAATGATGAACCCTAACCTCCCCCATACCCTATCTCCACCGTGCCATCGCCCGAAATCCTAAAACCTAACCTGCCACCCCACTTCTTAATAAGATTTTCTAAAGGCAGAAACCCTAAAACCATATCATATGTATTTTCTTTCACCCAAAAATTCTGGTAAAATTTCATAAATTTCTTGAAACTAATTTTCACCCATTTATAAGAAAAAATCTGAGGGTCTAGTTCAAAAATAATTGGAAACATTTAAATTTGAATTTAGGTCAAATCCGCACTTTGAACTACAACCCATATATTTAAAGATCAGAAAAATCTCATAAAATTCCACAATGCTCATTTCAGTACCAATGTTTCAAATATGCAGAGACATGGGTATGTCCAGTTCAAGATTTTAGAGGAAACCCTGTCGAACACCTTGTCCCAATTTCTTTTCCTTCATGATTTCAAAGCCCACACTCCATCCTTCTGCTCCAACGTTGCTCCAGGGTCTCTACCACACTCAAACCCTCTCCCCACTCCTCCCTCACCTCAGTGCCAAGTCTCCTCCATAGTCTTCAACCCTAATGCCACCCCATGCCGACCATGGCAAGCCCCATGGCTAACCCTACTCCACACGATTCCATGCCAACCCCCACTGCTCTTCCCTCCCTCTGGTCACTTCAGCACCATGGACTTGCTCAGGCGCCTCTCCAACACGCTAGGGTGCACCTGTGCACACGCATGTCGGTCCAGACATGCCTTGGCATGCTCTGGACGCGCACCGCGCATGGCATTGCCAGCCAGCATCGGCAACTCCACACCATCCATCGATCTGTCACCGGCCGACCAAATCCCGCACGCCACCACTTCACCTTGGCCCCTAGCCGAGCTCTGCACGCCCTTGTCTCATCCTCGCAACGCCCCAATGCCGTTCACGGCTACCCACTGCGGCGTGCCAGCCCACCACCTTGGCCGCAGCTATAAGAGACTCCCCGAGCTCTCCTTTTTCCTCCATCCAGTCCCTACTCCCCTTCTCTAGCTCAGCTAAGCTCCAATCGAGCTCAAGCCCTTTCCTCCACATTCCCAAGCCGAAGCTCCCTCCCTCGGTTCCGCATTCAATCGAACGAAACCGAGCTCCACAGCCAAACCAAACTTCACCATCCTTTTTCTCTTTTCCTGCTCTACCAAAGACACCCATCAATTTCTCAAAAGAGCCCGGGATCGGCAAAGCCCCAAACCTCACCGGTGATTGCTCGCCGGAGCCGTGCCTACCTCCCCTCGCCGGCCGGAACTTCCCTCTGTCCAACTAACTCGTGGGCCCCCAAGGTAAGGGCGGGCACGTTAAAATGGTAAGCAGCCTCCGTGCCACTGCCAGCGGGCCCCAAAGACCGCCCGGGTCCACTGTCGGATTAAGTGGAGACGTATTCCACCGAATACGTTTTCCCTTTGGTGAAATGGATTTCCAATCCAAAGCCCCGCTATTCCACGCATTCCCTCTCCGAAGGCGCCTCCAACTTTCCCGCCTTCGACGTCATCAGCTAGGGCAGAAAACCTTCCGGTTTAATTCCAGAACCGGCTTTAACATTGGTTCGGCCGGTTCACCTTTAAATAGTCCGGTTCTCAGAAAAGTTCCAAAATAGAAATTGTTCCTAAAAATGTTTCCCATCTTTTGGTTCAAACAGAATTTCAAAAATTCAAACTTTTCTTTGCTGCACAGGGAGTAATTCAAATTCCTTTTAAAATTCAAATACCTTTTTAAGTTTCTTCTGAACTGTTGATCCATTCCAAAATATTCTAACATGTTAAGGCTTGGATTTTCTGGACATAGCATGGAAACACATATATATACATATGCATGTTGCATGAATCGAAGTTGAAGGAGGTATATGTAAAACCTAAAAACCCTAATCTTAATTTCATGCATATATATATGTTTGAATATCTCCCAAACATGTTGAATCTTTCCAAAAACAACATGGAACCAGAATGCATGCATGCTGATCCTTGTTATTTGGCTTCTATCTTGCTTGGTTTCCTTATTCAAGGTTTTCCCGAACGTGTAGTTGACGGTGTGAGGTACGTGCGTCAGGAGGAACCGAAGCATCCCCACGTCTGGAACAAGACCAAGACCTGCCAATCAAGCTCTCCAACCTTGATCATGTTGAATCCCAAGTTTACAAAATGTATTTTGTTTTACGAAAACATGCATGCTATGTTTTATACCCGTTATTTTATGTAGGGTAGTTATGGCTGATGCTTAGAAAACCCTAGCTCGACCCTGTATCCCTTGTCACCCTAAGGACTACATATTCCGGAAAGGTTACCGGAAACCTAGGGTAGAGTATGTATGTATGCTTAGCCCTGCGGTAGCAAAATTAGGTTTTCAAAATAAAAAGGGGAATAATCCTATATTTCATGTGGCAAATGTTTGGAAACGTACCGTCGTGTCCGAAGGAGTATGAAGGTAGTATATACATGGGTTGGGATATTTTACTGTAAAAAGGTTTTGTGAAACCAAAACAAAATGGAGAAGATTTTGATCCAGGTCGAAAATGAAGGGGGAAAGCAAGAAGCTTGTTAAATGTGAGGTAATGCCCGGCGTGGTTCTCGCAGCCTGTTTACGGGTGAGGTGTGAAGTCCCTCTCGGATCACCTAAGGACCGATCTTAAGTGCCGTTTGGCCAAATCTTACCGTACGTCCACATGTCCTTTATGAGAAGGACTTGACCTAGTACCCGGCCTGGACTAGCATGAAGCCGTAGGCAATGTGTAGCGTGCAGATGAGGTTGTAGCCTCTGTAGAGAAAAGTTTCTGCGGGAAAGCGAAGGCTTGTTCGCCACAAAGTTGGAACACCAACCTCCTTGCAAGCGATGATACTGACTCAAGCTAGGTTTGGGACATGTCCTTCTGGCGGGTTCATAGCTGGGTTCACACCGGCGAAGAGTCTCGTTGTACTAGCTCTGGTAGTATGCGGTGCACAGTATGCCCAGGGGGACCTACATCGTGTGGGTAAAGCCGTACCACTTCTACAGAGGGTTAAAACTATTCGAATAGCCGTGTCCACGGTCAAGGACGAACTTGGTTAGGGTCTTGAAAGATCCCCGCAGTAGCGGGAGGAGTGGAGGAACGGGTTCCCGTCATAGCGGGCAACCGTTGATATCCCCGTATGTACCGGGAGAGCTATGTCTCTCTGAGGAATCGGGCGATTACCATGCTTTGCCGTTATAGCGAAAAACACAGAGATGATCTCCCGTTGTAACGGGAAGAGTGATAAAAGCAGGTACCTTATCTCGCTGCGTCGAGATATTTTGCTAAAACTGCTTTAATATCTATTTACATATCTCAAATACAAACTTACTTTCCTGCACAGTATGAAACCTAGGATAGAGCCAATTTCTTATAATTTCCTTGCATGCTCATATCCGTGATAAACTTCCTGGCGGAGTGCTTGCGAGTATATTCAATATACTCATCTGGCTTGTTATGTGGCCAGACGATGAGGAGGAATACCAGACCGGAGATAGCGATAGCGATTTCAAGGCGTAGGGTTTCTCCCCCAGTCAGTTGCCTGTGGTTGGGCATATTGATGGGTTATCTACCGTGTGTTTATTTCCGCTGCTGTTTTAAATTCGGCCAATAGGCCTGGCTTGTACTAAATAAAGACCAAATATGGCTAAGTGTGTAATGAATGACGTATTGCATGTCTATGCTATCAAGTGTTTGTGTGTATCGGCTACTGATCCAGGGACCGATATAGTAAACACAAGGGTTTATCCGGCCTCAAAACCGGGTACGCCACATGCGGTATAGTCGGAGTTGTAGTGTCATGGGACGATATGACGGCAATGAAGACTCACAAAGGATGGTTTCGGTGGGTGACACTCTCAGCTTCTACGTTGGGCTTTGTCAAGGTAAGGCTTGCATATTTCTCATGAAAGCTCGTCACCAAAATCAGAGCTGCCTCGTACTTGACGTGTTGGCCGACTGTTTTGCAGGGCTGGCATGAGCTTGGTACGACCGTTGTAGGTGATCGGTATGTTGGTGGTTATCTACAGTAAAGTCAGGATCCATTGGTTAGGGAATAATAGGTGATGACGATGATGTTGGTGGACGGTCTTGACGGATGGTTTTTCTTAATGGTGTGTATTCTATTTGTGTTGGAGGTTGGGTTGACCGAGTTGTAATCTTAGTTTTAGCCCGGATTTTTTTAATAACTGAGTAATTTTTTTAACTTAATTAATAGACCGAGGCAATTTTGCCACCGGTTTAAAAATAATAATTTTACGGTCTCGGAACGATGGTATTGAGAATCAATGTGTAAGCAGACAGAAGCAGTAACTACCAAGCGAAATGCCTCAAAGAACAGCCGTAACTACTGCTGAAGAAACACCACCGGCCAGTCTGACGCGGCGATGCTTCGGGTCGGACTCAGATGAACGAACACCTAGACAAATTAACAAGGTTCCAACGCTTGACATTGCAAAGAATGGAGCACCAAAAATTCAGAACCTAGCTCAAGAACATGGGGAGATTCTTGCGGGGGTCGGATGTTTGGTTAACTTGGAATGAAGCACACATACTTTACATCAATCATGGCACCAACACTCAAGCCGATTGCGAGCTGATGGTGCGCCTACTGGACATTTTCAGAGCGGCTTCGGGGCTGCACACGAACATCGCTAAGAGTTCCGCGACCCCGATTAGGTGTGGGCAGGTTAAGCTTGACATCATCGCCAACTACCTTTCTTACCCGATTCAAGCCGTTCCGGATCACCTACTTGGGCATCCCTCCCTCTATCTGGAAGCTGCGGCACTCAGACTTTCAACTGATCCTCGACAAGCTAGGCAACAAGCTTGCCGATTGGAAGGCACGGATGCTGACCCAAGGCGGGAATCTTGTCTTGGTCAAATTGGTCCTCTCGCCGGCACCGATCCACGCTCTGCTTGCAGTAGACATGCCGCAGTGGCTGCGGGAAGCAATTGACAAGAAACGACGCGGCTTCTTCTGGAAGGGCAGCGACGACGCCAAGGGAGGCAACTGTGCAGTAGTAAGGCATGGTGTGATGTCTGCCGGCCGGTCGAGCTAGGCAGCCTGGGCGTCAGAGGCTTACGGAAGACAAGTTGGGCTTTGCGGATTCGCTGGCCATGGCTGCAGCGTGTGATGCCCAGCAAGCCGTGGCTGCGATTCAGGATGACATGCAGTCGTCGGGTAGCAGGGATGCTGCATGCGTCTTCTAGGGTGATTGTGGGCAATGGCGAGCTGCGCTGTTCTGGACAGATCGTTGGGTCGATGGGCAGTCCATCGCGGAGCTTGCCCCCACGGTTCCGGCGGCTGTGAACACGCGCATCGCGCGGAAGCTCATGATAGGTGATGCTCTGTCCGACGGCTGGGTTAGCGGTTTTTTCGGGTGCCCTGAATGTGGTGGCCAGGGTATCATGGAGTTTCTCAATCTCGCTGAGGTGGTGAGCCAATTTCACCTATCGCCCGGGGTCGAGGACCAATTCATCTGGTGGTAGACCGCTTCCGGGGATTACTCGGCTAAATCTGCTTGCAGAGCTTTCTTTGACGGGCAGCTGGAATCCCCGCTTTGGCAGCAGAGCTGGGATTGTTGGGCTCCCTTGAAGTGCAAAATCTTCTCAAGGCTCGCGGCGGCGGATCGTTGCTGGACTGCAGATGGGATAGCAAGACGCGGGCTGCAACGCGCTGCGGCATTGCCCCCTGTGCGACCAAGAGGATGAAACCATCTCGCATTTGCTAGCTAGCTGCGTCTTCTCTCAACAAGTTTGGTTCAAAGTGCTACGCGAGTATGATGCGCAGGCAATCGCTCCCTCTATGAACGATGAGCTCAACCCTTGGCTGGACACGGCAGCTGAGCGCATGGGCGCCCAGGCGAAGAGTCTGCGATCTCTAATCATTCTCACCCTTTGGCGGCTTTGACGACATCGCAACTCCTGTGTCTTTGATGGGGCACGTCCAGATTGCCAAGCGTTGGTCGAGCTGATTTCGCTGGAGGCGGAGCAATGGAAGCTAGCAGGGGCCAAAGGAGCCTCGGAGACTACCTCTTCACGCTCGGCCACCGGATGTGGCTGAGTGTAGTGCAGTGGTTTCAGTTGGCTTTAAATCAGTTCTCCTCCTCTTCTTCTTCTTCTTTTGTTTTGTTAATTAGTCCAGTCTTGTTTGTTTTGTTCTGCGATTTGTTTGGCTGTTTTGGTTTGGGTGTTTCGTAACATTTGGCGTGGCGTTCTTTTTTTAATAGAAAATTAGCACGATGTCCCGTGTAATTACGCAAGAAAAGTTTTTAGTTATCTTTTTTTTACCTATATATGTGATGTTAGAAGAAAAATAAAAGTTTAAATTGTGAACCGGTCTACTAGTCGTTGTACTGAATCGTCTATTTATGTACAATTATGATGATCTATCGGATGTGATCTGTTTAATTATCTTTATTGTTTTACCTATACGCGTGATATTGGATCAATACTAATTGCACGGGAAATATTTTTAATCATTTTCATTTTTTTACATATACATTTGATATTAGATCAGTACTAATTACGCAATAAACGTTTTTAGTTATCTTTATTTTTTATCCATACGCATGATATTAGATCAATACGGGAAATAAAAGTTCAAATCGTGAGCCGGCCTGTACTGAGCCGTTTATTTAAATACAGTTATGATGATCTATCGGATGTGATCTGTTTAATTATCTTTATGTTCCTATCTGTACACGTATACCAGAGTTCTAATTACTTTATCAGAGTTGCACATTCCAGTTTCTCAACTACATGGTTATGCTACTAATAATCAGTACTAATTGCACGGGGAATGTTTTTAATTACCTTTTTTACCTTTACACGTGATATTAGATCAGTACTAATTGCACATGAAACGTTTTTAATTTCCTTTTTTTACTTGTAGGCGTGATATTAGATCAATACGGGAAAAAAGTTTAAATCGCGAGCTGGCCTGATATTAGATCAGTACAGGAAATAAAAGTTCAAATTGCGAGCCGGCCTGCTAGTCGTTGTACCGAGCTGTCTATTTAGGTACAGTTAGTTATATGGTCTATCGACTGTGATCTGTTTATGTGCAGTTATGAAGATCTATTGGCTGTGATCTATTTAGGTGCAGTTATGAAGATCCATCGGATGCGATCTGTTTATGTGCAGTTATAAAGATCTATTGGTTGTGATCTGTTTAGTTGCAGTTATGAAGATCTATCGGCTATGATCTATTTAGGTGGCAGTTATGAAGATCTATCGGCTGTGATATATTTATGTATAATTATGAATATCTATCGGTTGTGGTCTACTAATAATAAAAGGGTCCACCAGATTAACGGTCTGATGTTTTGCTTTTTTTGTGAGAATTTCTAGTATTTCTTTATTTTTTCTATTGTATTCTACTTTTATTATATAATAGATAGATTGCGCGGGAAACCTTTTTAACTATCTTTATTCTTTTACCTGTACGCATGATATTAGATCAGTACAAGCAATAAAAGTTTAAATCGCGAGCCGACCTGCTACTCGTTGTACCGAACCATCTATTTAGATACAGTTATGATGATCTATCAGATGTGATCTGTTTAGGTACAGTTATGATGATCTATCAGATATGATCTGTTTAGGTAGTTATGATGATCTATCGGATATGATCTGTTTAGGTACGGTTATGAAGATCTATCGGCTGTGATCTGTTTAGGTGCAGTTATGAAGATCTATCGGCTGTGATCTGTTTAGGTGTAGTTATGACGATCTATCGGTTGTGATCTATTTAGATACAATTCTAAAGATATATCGATTGTGGTCTACCAATAATAAAAAGGTCCACCAGATTAACGATCCGATGTTTTGCTTTTTGGGAGAATTTTTAGCCTTTCTTTATTTTTAGTAATAGATTGATAGAATAGATGACGTGCATTTCGACACATGTTACGGAAAAAAAAGAGATCAAATCAAAAATCCTGACTTGATGGGATTTGGCCAATCCTTCAGTTCATATGGAAAATCTAGCTGTACATATTTGGTTTTTTGATCGCATAATCATGAAAGAACAACATGTCACCACAACCTTCTTATTTCCTATCAGATGTCAAAAGATCACAATGCACAAATTTATTCTCACAGTCATCTAGGGCTAAAATTGTGAACTAACTAAAAAATGAATGAACACTTCCCAGGAAGAAGAACCCAAACAATGAATGCTCAAAAGAGACTACACAAACCGTCACACAAACCTAACAATTGTTAGTATTGCCCTCTCAGATGTTTCAACAAACTGATGTAAGTACGAGATGTACGCTACCAAGAACTCCCTGTCACGACGACAAGGACGAGAGGTCCTCAAACACCGTCCGTATCTCCGGCCTCTCTGATGCAGACCGGATACACCGAATGGCGATGCACAGCATGTCCTCCAGCAGCGCCTTAGGGGTGCCTCCTGAGCTTTCGCCCTCAACAATGCGCCTGTCTAAGCACTCTGAAACACGCTCCTCCCTTGCCAGCATCCTCACCCAATCCGTTAAGTCAACCGCACCATCATTCACACAAATAATCTCCCCAGCGATCCTCCCTGTCAGCAGCTCGAGTAGGATGACACCAAAGGCATACACGTCACTCTTCAGAGATGGGCATGGCTTGCTGGTGCTTGCAAACTCAGGCGGGGAATACCCAAGGGCCCCTGCATTCAGGACCTGTTCAGCCATGCCAATTGGAGTCATCAGCCTGTGAAGACTGTAGTCGGTTACCAGAGGAGATGGACTTGAATCCTGAATCAGGATGTTGGAGGCCTTGAGATTGCCGTGTGGGATCACACGCTCATTGTGCAGGTAATCTAGACATCGGGCAATGTTTATTGCGATGTCCAGCCGCTGGCTCACTGAAAGAGGTGAAAGATTCCGCTCTTCACTCTCTGAAAGATAAGACATATGCATCAGAATATGCACACATTGACTGTTAAAAGAACAATATGAAGTTAGCTAAGAAACAATATTACCTGACAAGTAGGTAGACAGAGATGTGGCATCTACATAGTCCGATATGATGATCCTCTCATGCTCTTTGGGGGCCCCAGTAGTAGCCTCGCAAGGAGACTAGATTAGGATGCTTAACGCTGCCGAGCTTCTTTATTTCACGGGAAAATTCTTTCTTACTCTTAGCGAAGCCCTCCTTCAGCCACTTCACCGTCAACACATACCCATTGTCAAGCGTGGCCTTGTAGGATGTCCCATGGCAGCTCCTGCCAATGATCTCTGCTGGTGCACAAGAGAGCTCTTCAGCCGTGAACAGCACAGAATTGTCGAAAAGATGTAAATCCCCAACCAATTTGTCAGGAGAGTGCACTCTCAAGATGGAATGATGATGCTGCGTGCATGCATCAGGAGGTGATGATATCAATTGGGGCATCGGAGACCTTGTGCTATCTTTAAGGGCGGAGCTACTACCTGTTGGCTGATCCACACCTTGTGTTTCATGTTGTCCTTCCTTGCCACTGTCAGGCAAGGAAGCACCTCCATACTCTGGAGACGGTGATGATCCTAATGATGCTTCGCGCATTTCAGAACTTGGAGTTTCTGCACGTCTCTGAGCACCCTGGCCTTGAGTTACAGAATGCTTACTTTGGCCAGTACGTTTTTCACTACTTCTCCAGCTAGAGATCTTCCAATGAACAAGCAAAAGCACAATGATCCCAGTAACAAAGACAACAACACATATGATCAATGCGTATAGAATTCCACGTTTCATACCATGTCTCCCCTTACCTGATTCTTCAGGGCCATTTGGTGATCCAGAGTTGGGAAGAACAAGTAGTTCATTCCCTGGATGGAAAGATGAATCAGGAAATTTCAGCAGATTGCTTGGAACAGAGCCAGACAGATTGTTGTTGGAGACATTGAACCCTACAAGTCCGTCAGGGAGGCCATCAGGTATGCTGCCATAAAAATGGTTGCTTGATAAGTCAATGTACATCAAATGCTTTAGCTTGGTGATTGCTATCGGGATCTGCCCAGTAAAGTTGTTCAGACAAAGGTTCAGCAATGTCAATCCACTCAAGCCACTGATGCCCGAAGGCAGTGAGCCACTAAAAGAATTGTTTGAAAGATCAACAAATGAGAGGTTTGAAGTTTGCACAGGAAGAACCGACAGGTCTATAGAAGCTGAGTTCTTGGTTTCAGAATTAGGAAGAGGAAGAGAACCTGCAAGGCTGTTTCCAGAAAGATTTAGATAGGTCAGTTTAACTGCTGTAAACAGATTTTCGGGTAAAGGTCCATGAAGCTGATTGAGGCTAAGGGTCGATAGCAATCAACTCAGGATAAGTTCCAAGAACAGCTGGCAGTTCTCCTGCTAGCAAGTTGTTGGAAATCTTCAATGAAGTCAGCCTCAAAAACTGGGTAGTCTCATCTGGCCAAGTTCCTGTCAATCTATTTGAGCTCAAATCAATCATCTCAACATAATCTCCCCATGTATGGACAACTGATAGGTTTCCTGAAAGCATGTTCCCACTCAAATCAACGACTGAACAGCTCCCAAATGTGATTGGTAAAGTTCCCTGAAGGCTATTACATGATAGGTTCAGGTACTTCAGATTCACTGATGTTACACGTCTAATTGGACCTGTGAAAGACAACAGGGTTTAGATTAAACTACAGATAATCAACATCATGGTTGGTAGATGCAATACATAATCATGTAGAAAAAACAGGTCTCAAAACATAGTATAAAGTCATTGTCACATTGGTTATTACGGCAATGAAAGAAATGTGTTTGTTTCCAAATGTATATACACTGCAATATACTTGCTCAAGCATCAGAGAAATGCAGTAGAACAAACTACAAGGTTAAGGGTGAGCTGAAAGCAATTTCGTTTAAGACAGGCATGCAATGGAGAGTAGGAAAACTAATTAACCTGTAAGTTGGTTGCAGCTAAGGTCAAGTTCAGTCAACACCATGGAGGTCTCCCGAAAAAGCGCTTCTGGAATGGACCCAGAGAAATTATTGTTCTGCAGGCGCAACACCTTGAGGGAAATCATGAAGTTAAACGATGGAACATTGCCAGTAAGAGTATTGTAACTTGCATCAAACACCTCCAGGCTATCGAACAAAGGTGTTGGATCACTCTCAAATACTGTCCCTGACAGCATATTATGGCTAACATTGAAGTACTGCAATGTGCTAGCCACAGATGAGTTATCAGAGATCGATGCCAGGGACCCTGAGAACTGGTTGCAGCTGAAATCAACATGGATTGGGCTCTGCAACTGTGCAAATATGTCATCCAATTTGCCGACAAAGCCGTTACCATGGAGATCCAAGTACTTCAATTTCCTCAAGTTTCGGAAACCCGAAGGCAATGCACCACCAAAACCATTAGAAGAGAGATTGAGATGCCCCAAATTACTCAATTTAGTTAACTCAGCTGGAATCGAACCAACGAATTTGTTGTTCGACAGATCCAGCAGCTGCAACGAAGTCATAGACCCCAATGCACGGGGCAACACCCCTTCCAGTTTGTTATTCGACAGGGACAAGTTCTGAAGCATGGGCATTCTTGCAAGAGCCGACAAGCTGGCATTCCCTACAAGCCCAATGCCATCAAATGCAATTGAAAGAATCTGACCGCTGCTGCACTGCACGCCATGCCAATCCACAGGGCAGCCATCAGAATCCAACGCATTGGTGGGGTTCCAAGGAGTGGCCGGACGGCGGGACGGGTCTTGCCGGATGCCTCTGCCGAAGGCCAGCAGTGCCTCCATGTCTGAACCAGCCACAGCAGCTGCTGCAGACGCAACCCAGACCGAGAAACACAAGATGATGAGCCGCATTGCAAGATCCAACTCTGCAGCCGGTAGAAGTACCGTTCATGCAAGTGGTGAATTTTCCCAACACTGGATGTGAGATGAAGTAGGTAGGGTTTAAGGCACTTGGAACCAAGATAACAGATTAAAGATCACTGCGAATGTGAGCTGGCCAATTCGGAAGCGGGACTCCAGCAGCCAGACAAACACATCGAAGTGCCAAACCGAGACCAAGAATTTAGCAATGTGGCCCAGAACAAGAGCAAATGCAGAGATAGGAGACCCAAATGCTGCATCAAGAAACCAAATTACTCCAAATGTAAGACGGAATTAGGCCTTTTGGAAAGGGGCAACCAGACCAGCACACCAGTAAGCTGCTAAGTAGTACCAATAATTGCTCAGGAAGCTTGAGAATAGAACAATGGCTTCAACAGACGCCCAAATCTTTCCAGACCTCGCGCCGTCCAGACAGGGATTAAACACTGCAAATCCAAACCAAACCAGACCCATCAAGATGCCAACTTGGAGAGACAGAGAAAACAAATTGGAATCAGCTGAAGGAGCGAGTGTAACCAGCACACCTTAACTCCCGCGGGCGTTTTGTGGGTCGTTGCTCATCCAATAATCTCGAAGGAATTGTTACGATCTGGCGTCTGATCCCTACAGAATGCAGCCTCCTTCCGGGGCAAGAAGAGGAGAAGAGAGAGCCTGGGGAGCGACGGAGTAGTGTGGGACTAGCAGCGTAGAGAGGCCACCCCCCTACTCTGCCAGAATGGAATACAGAGGAGAGAGAGAGGGAGAGGGAGAGAGCGGATGAAAAGAAAATGCTCCAGTGACACTGCATTCCTTCACACAAGGTTCGAGACATTAGACTGACATTGTCAACTAAAAAGTGTGACCGTGGAAAAAAGGACTGGAATTACTTTTGGGAAACGCTTCTGAAAAGCGGAATTAAAACGAGGCATGGCCTTTCTTCAGAAAGGTCTGCAGCAGAGGAAAGAAAAGCGAATTTTCGACGTAAGCTCACTCCTATCCGAGAAACCATGATACTCCTAGTACTACTACTAATATCTTTTCCAGATGGTACTACCTGATTTAAGAAAGTAGAATACTAGTACTGCGTAGTATCATGCGATCATTATTTGGGAATTAAGACAAATCATCATGGGTGCTAATCTCCCTGTCAGGCCCATGTGTCAGTCAGCAGCAGTGCCTCTGATTACGTGCTTGGTTCTTGGGTGCGCGGATCGGAGGAGGGGACAATGGCGCGACCCTAGTAGCCAGTGCACAAGGGGAAACGTACAGCAGGCAGTCGCGGTCTCCTGCACCGTCCTGCCGCGCCTGGCCCCCGACCTGTAATTACTTACTTCTGTTGCTACTTGGCGTACTAATTAATTATCTGCAGCTCGATCAATCGGACAAAGCTTGGAATAAGTACTAGTATACATTTTACCAGTGGAGTGGAGGATACTGGTCTACTACTACTGTGTTTCTTTCCTCGTTTCTTTTCCACAGCAACATGAGCGACAGAGTGAGGGCTGTGGTGTCACACGAGACAGAAAGAACGAAAGCTTTTCTCGAAGGAGGGAAAACAAATTCCCATCTTCGTCTGTTTATCTGAAGGCTACAGGAACAACACAGTGGAAAGCACTCTTGTTCGCTTCTACTTGGCGGCACTCGACGTGTGTGGTGTGGTGTGGCGATTGTCCGTTTCCTTCTCCGCAGCGGATGGATGGTGCTGATCTGCGCTTTTGTTTCCTTGCGCTGTACTGACGCGTACAGGCGGCACAGGAGGCGCTGCCCGCTGCAACTGTAGCCGCGTTTGGATCCAAGGAAGATTAGTAAGTTCCGGTTCCTGGTCTTTCCCGGAGAGCAACCGTATGCGCACTGGCATAGCCATAGATTCCCTTTAACGTGCGCGCGCACGAGCCTCTTCAGAGCTTCCTAAAAACCCAAATGTTTTAGGAGACAGAATTGTGATCGATAGTTCGTCTGTGCAGATTAGGAAAAGATTTGGTCCCTTGTCACAGGTAGTGAAACCTCTCCCCTTCCTCGGAAAACAGAATGGCCTCACCTTGGTTTTGAGTGGTTATTTAGAGCAACAGAGTCGAATGGTTGGTACTAACGGAAGTGCACATTTTGGCTCTAGATGGAATTTGCACATTTATCCGTCAAAAAAATGTGCGAATTTGCCTGGTAACTTTGTTTTGCAGAGCTTTGTGTAACACTGCTACTACCAGTACTAACAAAAATATACACAAGGCGATTCACTTTTGCGTCTCTTTGTGCCTCTTTCTTACAGTAGCAAGCACTCACACCAGTACTCCAGTACAAATCATTACGGCCACTAACGGGCACAATCAGGACAAATCAACGAGCATCACACACACACACACAGAGACACACACGGGGAGACAGAGCTCGAGTGCCGCACTGCCACTGCAGCCTTCCATAATTAAGTAATCTTCGCCACAATCAATACAAAACCTACCACGCCTTGTAGCTAGGCTGCCCTGCCCTGCCCCACCGTGCAACATTTTCCTACTCTGGATTAAACAACACGGGCTGCGTGCGCCTCGGCACCTCCACAACCCCCGCGCGCAATAATTGCTTAATTACTAGGGCCCCGCGAGACGCGAGCAAACGCCAGCACCGCCACCGCCCGTCCGTCCGTCCGTCCGTCCGGCTCAATCACTCGGGAGTCGGGAGAGGAGTCCGCAGCGCCGCTCGTGTCCGCCCTTGCCTGAGGAAGCTGCAGCGAATTGCGCCACTTGCGGGGGCATCTGGACCGGCCGCCGGCCGGCCGCGCGGCCCCTGCCTGGCCTGGCGAGGTCGCTTTTTTCTTGGTGCCAAGCTGGAGCGGAGCGAGCTTTCTCTGTTTTGTTATTATTACTGCCTGGGGCCTGGGCGCCAGTGCCGCCGCGCGCGGTGCGGTGTGGGTGTGTGTCTGTTTTGGTGCGTGGAGATCCGGGGGATCGGCTCGCGCCCACGCTCAATGATGGCATTTAGCGTTCCCAGCGCCAGCTACTCGTGGCTCGCGCCTCTAGGATTAAGGGACCCGGCGCGCCGGCCCCCCTCCTGGATTTGCCGATCACTCGCCCACTCATTGCGCACTACTCTACGGCCAGGAGAGCCAGCCAGAGGTATAGTCAGATAAGAGGATTAGCGATCGATTGCGCATGATCTGAAACTTCAGATCATGCAAGGCGTATTCACTATGCTCTACTCATTATGTTCTCAACCGCTGAGTTGATTGTCATCACAAGTTACTGTAGAAGCGTGTACTGCGCTTTGTAGCTGCTTTGGTTTCAGTAATTCACCTGGAGCGTGTCTCGCACTCTCGCTGGCATGACAAACTAGGAGGTCATAAATGAAACACCGGAAGGTGGGCCCTGCCGGTGCCAGTACAGTTGAACGAGCTGCATACCCCTAACGCGATTTCATGCCATAGACGCATGCTGATACCATACGCACGTGAACTGTACTATTTGTCGGTACTAATAATCCCTACACGACTGGCCATCAAATTTTACGTGGCATCACAAGATTAAATTAACAAATCAATAAAAAGGTTAGCGAAGGCAAAGCAAATTAAAAGAGGAAGATGGACTTAGGAGGTGTATAAGTAAGTTTTAGTCAACAATGAACTATGCACCATCCTAGTCCTCTAAACCACATAGATTCATAGGTCAACTTTTATCTAATTACCTCTTTTTTTCTTCCTTAAAGATACTCATGGTATTTTGTCATGTGACTCTAGCCTATATAAACCTTGATGGGGAGCTTGTAAAATCATATAAAAATTAAAAAGTTCAAGAAGAGAGGCCTGAAGCTACAAGTCCCGCACGGAGAGCTCTGGGGGGGTGACCATGAGAAGTCCACAATGACCCAAGTCGTTAATCGAGTCCTATATGAGGTTCCTCCCTCGACATAGGACTAGGCCGTGCTCTACTAGGTGGCCAGGCCTATTCATAAATCATCGGTGTGTACCAATTTATTGAGTGTACGACGACCTTCTGATAAGGTCATCGTACGTAGCACATTAACTTTGTGATCTAGCCATCAAACTATCGTCACCCTCTCTCTAGTGTTGTTTCGACTACAACAATAGTAGCAGCTTCCATGAGGAACTTAGCCAACATGAGAAGTTATGGTCCCACCTAAGCAAAATCTTACTGAAGTCGAGGCATCATTCGCCCGGAGCAAAGGCGCAATGACTCGAGGAGCAAAAAAGAAGGGCGGAACCTCGAAGACAACTGAGGACGACTACTCCGACACCGGACGCATGGAGGACGTGGAAGGGATTGTCCAAATCGACCCTCTCGCCTACCCATTGTACCAAAAGGTGAATAACTCCTCGAATGCGCCCATCTCAGAGCACGACGTCTCAAGGATCCCCGATGATACCTCAAGAAGGCCTAACGAGCTCATCACCAACTTGAGGACTCTTACCAACGCAGAACTCCTCGACTTCGGCGCGCTCCGAGCATCACTCGAGGTCCCTCAATCGAACGCTGCAAAGAATTCTGTTGCGTCGCACCTCCAGATCCAAGTCATGATTCCACTGGCCCCGCAATCAAAAACACATCGGTCTAACGTCATCAGGACAGATCACGTGGTGTCGCGAGAATCCAAGTTCACACACGGAAGAGCGTCGGTCCTCTCCTCAACATGACCTATTTTCTGTATTTACCACCCATGGCACATACGCCCGTTGTCAGGACTCGGAATTTACAATATAAAATCTCAACTGAAATCATCATGCAAGTCGAGACGTCAACCCCGACCTCAACCATAGAGATATAAACACCTTAATAAGAGTAGAGTGATATGGCCTCGCATAAACCGAGACATCAACCTCAACCTCAAAATTGGCAATTGAACTCGTCAGTTTGACTAGAGTGATATAGTCTCTTCACTCTTTCTAACTGAACCGAAACATCAACCTAAACTCGTTTCGGCTACTTAATGCACGACTGGAGTAGGATGATATAGTTCTTAAGCTCTCAGTGAAAGAGTGGCTTCATAGTGACGATCACACTTGACAATTTCATGTTACGAATTCCAAAATGCTACATACTCCATGTGCTTTATAATCATACATGCATAGCACATGAGGTACGTTGGAACAAATAGGTATCACAATAGTAACTCTACTATAGAAACTACAATAATACATACAACTTTTAAGCATGTAAGTTTAACAACTATTCACACAAATGATCACATGACCAAGTATCAAACACATAACAAAAGTTTATAGGTGGCTTAAGAAGCTCAAATGTTTGAGCTAGAAGATGGAAGTAGAGCAAAGAAAATTCTACCATAATCCTTGCCTAGGTCACTACCTGGGATCCTCAGAGACTACCCGTCGTCGACGTCGATCTCTATGTAGAAACCACCCTCAGAAGGGAAGATCTTGTCTGCAAAATATCAACTATGCAAGGTGAGTACAAAAGTACCCCGCAAGACTTACATCAAACTAGTAATAGATGCTTCAAGTGTCAAGAAGGGCTATTTGTGGACGCACGACCTGAGGCTAATCCAACAACGCAGCAAAGGCCTAGCCGTGGCGAGCCATGTGCCCAGCTGTGCCAGCCCTCTATTTGGACCGGCCCCAACATGAGTTGAGAAGTGGCCCATCTCGCATGCAAGGCCGCGTGGCCTAGCTGCCCTTGCTCAACGTCCCAAGAGGGAGCGGTGGCCCAATAATCCTACAAAGACTAGGCCGGGCTGGTTTCCCACGCGAGCCTGCATAGGCTAAGAAGTCACAACGTGCACGGTATATGGCCTAGGCAAAATCAACACGCTAAAAAAGAAAGAAGGATGGCAAAGGAAGGGAGCCCATGGTGTGCCAGCCTTTGACTGCCTCACCTTCGCGCCTCTGTTCTGGGGATGCTCTTGCACCAAGCGTGGCAAAGTGCATGCACGCACCTTCTGGATGTCAATGCCACGCAGACCTTGCCAAACCGTAAACACGACGTCAATGACGCACGCCCACGAAATGGGCACTTTCACACACAAATGTGACCCTATTCAACTTAGAGACAAGCTCAACACCAGTGTGGCATGCCACGTGCGCCCCGGAGCGAGACCGCATCGGCTCAAAAAGCAAGTCACCTCATTTGCTCCAACAACGCTAGTGCCTTTTCGCCGCTGATCAATCACAGAGCAACAAGAAGGACAAGCATAACACATTGGTCCAAGCTACCACACTGGCCCAACCGTGGGTGTGACACCAACACTATCGTGGCAACTCAAGCCACTACCCTTGCTCACGACGCCCCTGATTGTAGTGCCGCAAGAGTGCAGCACGCATCTAGCCAACGATTTGCCGGTGTGCATGCGCAGATGCCCACCGTCTCGTGCACAAAGCTGGAGCGTTGCCGCGCTGAGGGCATTCCGCTCCCTTATGTCACCACTGTTCGACCCATGCCCAAGGTATACACACAGTACGCACTTGCTTGCGCACCGGGTCACGACCGCGTTGCGCCATGATGCTCCGATCGCCGTCCTTCACCGGTACTCAAATCGTGCACAAGGGTGTGCCTGCTCGCGTGCACAAGAGCTTGCCCGCCATGTATGGGGCCCCGGCCTTGCCACATAAGCCTAAGCTTAGTTCTGAGAAGAGGAAGAAGAAGCTCACCGCACTAAGGGCACAAGTCCGATGTCGCCCTGTCGCTTTGAGGATCCAACTGAAGGAACCAACAGCACCACTGATAGCACTCCAGCGAGCGAACAGGGGAGGAACTCTAGCCCTCGCCCTGCACATGAAGACGACACGCCAGCACCGTCCGATCAGACTGTCGTGCATCAGCAAGGGCCATCGGATACAATTACCACAAAGCTCCCCTAAGGGGGTCCAATCCCGACCCGAATAGGGGCGTAGTTGAAAGGACCTTAATGACTAAGATGTCGCCTAGAGGGGGGTGAATATGCTTTTTAATTTCACTTATGGATTTAGTTTAATCCTAATGCGGAATTATACTAATTCGATTTTCACAAGCTCAAATCTTAATATGCTAGTTTTTCAT
This sequence comes from Stipa capillata, assembly GCA_019208055.1. NCBI lineage: Eukaryota > Viridiplantae > Streptophyta > Magnoliopsida > Poales > Poaceae > Stipa > Stipa capillata. The sequence continues at coordinate 190,587 of JAGXJF010005700.1, read as the reverse complement.
ATGAGCATAACAATCCTATGTTAATATATCAAGGTTTGCAATCTTAGGGTGACAAGCAAGCAATTTAACTTCTATAGGAGATATACAAGTAATGTATTACAAGTATGAAATGTGATAAGTAAAGGAGACAAAAGATAAACGATGTATGACCCGGAGTTCAGATATCCGCCGATATCCTACGTCTCCATTTGAGGACCCGATCACGCTTGATCAAAGGTGGGCTCTTTCTCAAGCCACTTCCTCTTGAGGACTCTCCGGAGTCTTCCCGATCACTATGGTTAGCTCTTTCCTCCACTCCCGGAGATGGCGAGCTCCACAACCACTTCACAATCTCCCGGGCCTCCTCACAAGCTTCTTGAGGAGATCACCGAGCCACAACCACCAAGCCGTCTAGGAGTCGGTGGCCTCCAAGAGTAATAGACTCTCGGACTCTCGCTTGAACACAATCGACGCCGAGTGCTCAACAATGCTACTTATGCACACACCTTGTGCAACTTATGCACAAAGGTTTCCCTCACTCCTCACAAATGGCAACACATGCACTTGAGGCTTTGGAGAGGGAGGAGAGCACTAGAGATGCTCATAAATGAAGTATGGAGGCAGCAAATCATACCCCAAGCCAACCCAAGGTGGAGACTATATATAGCCAACCTTGAAAACTAGCCGTTCGGAAGGAATCTGGGCAAATCCGGACTGTCTGGATTTGGCCCGGACCCTCCGGGTACACACCAACGGTCAGAAAAGTGACCGTTGAAAAATCCGGACCCTTGACCCGGACCCTCCGGGTTGTGGTCCGGGTTGTCCAGTACAGATCCGGACCCTCACCTGGACCCTCCAGGTGACACTCCGAAAACCTTCTGTACAACCCACACTCTCATCCAGACCCTGGCTCAGACCCTCCTGGTTCAACCCGGACCCTCTGGATTTAACCTGGTCCTTGGCCCGGACCCTAGCCCGGAGGGTCCAGATTTTCCAGGACAGCAACTCCCACGGAGCACTCGATGAGCCCGGATCACTTCCGAACAAACCTGGAACACCTTGGGGCTTGCCTTAGGTCATATACTCCGGGAATGGACCTCTCGGAGTCCACGAACCTAGCCGATCAACCAAACCACTTAGGTCGGTTGGATCGCACACACATAGACACCAAGTCTAGGAACAACACATGCAACACCGAATTACGCCCGAAGCCTCCGAGCACCCGCACCTCGGAACCTCCGGACACACTAGAACACGAGTTCTAACACCTCCGCCACAAAGGAAACACGACGATATGCAACATATGCAAATACTTGAGCACTCAACACATGATGTGAACAAGCTAATCATCCGATAGCCCCTCTTTATAGTAAGGCTATCTAACCTATAATTCGGTCTCTCTCCAAACTCCTTGAGACCGGTCAAATTAGAAAAACCTAGTCTAGGCATACTGTTCGCACAAAATTGGATCCGTGGAACACCTAGGTGATGGGAGTCGCCAACCGCACTTACGTGTGCGATAACCGGATGCTTTTCGAGCAAAGCAACAAAGGATAACTATCGCACTTACGCGTACGACGAGCGATTGCTTTCCGAGCAAAGCAACAAAGATCTTCCTACTTACGTGAGGAAGAACCGACTGTTTTACAGCGCAAAACAGCAAAGATCTACTACTAAGAAAAGGTAAAAGATAAAAGATAAAAGATTGATTTGATCGATTGTTGGATGATTTCAATCGGCCGTCACCCTTTACATATTTATAGGGCGGCTGGTCTTCCCGTAGGAGGTTCGGACTCCTAATCCTAATCTGATTACAAACATATCTCTTTCCTTGCTTAAAGGATCTGGATTCTACCGTACAGGTAACTTTCCATACAAACCAAGATAGCTTTCCAAATCTTAACTGCTTCGGACGCCGACATCCGGACTCTTCTCGGCGCACGGGATATCCTTCCTTAACAAACTGGATAGACTTCCAAATCTTGTAGGACTCTCCTTGATTGCCTCGCCGCGTTTCTTGCGCCTCAAGCTGAAGTCTCTGGCGTCGGGTAAGTCTTGAAGGATAGTACTGCAATTCAGACTTGCTGAAGATGGTCCTTCGCGGGTGCTCGGGGACGAACTTGGACCGCTCGGGAATCCGCCGAGTGTTCGGGGATGAACTCGGACTGCTCGGGGATGAACTTTGTACCGCTCGGGAGTCGGCCGAGTACTCGGGAAAAAACCCCTCGGGGCTGCAGACCTTCTCGGGGCTGGGCCACTCGGTATCACCAGTACTCGGGGTCGATGTTGCTCGGGGCCGCCACTGTTGAATACCCAGAGGTACCGCTCATGACTTGATGGCGTAGTGCTCGGGGCGTGGGCGCTCGGGGACACCTCCAACTGCTTGGGTCTTCGGGAACTTCTGCGAGCACCTTCGCACTTGGGATATGATGACTACTCGGGATGCAGTGAGCACTCGGGGGCACTTCGAAAACGCCGCGAGCACTCGGTATCAAGTATACCGCGAGCGTCCAGGCCACTCGGCTGTATTAATCCTGCATGTAAGAGTAAATGCTGCATCCATACTGTTAGTTTCATCACCTCAACTTCCAGCAAACCTAATACTTCCAGCAAACCTCACCTCGGCTGATGCTCATCTTGTTCGACTCGGGCCGGGTCGTGGTGTGCTCATCGGGTTTGGACTCGGCGTGCTTGACTGGTACCCAGACTTGCCTAGTCGGCGAATTCCTTGGGGTCGCCGGTCGACTTGGTACGTCGGGTGCCCTACGCCGAGTGGCGAGTCGGTCCCATGGTCGGATTCCCGACTCGACCCGCGTCCTCTTTCCGTGGGGCCGCTCTCCGAATCCAGACGGGATCCAGTTCGGCTGAAACATGCCGAGTGGTCCAGCCGGATGCGGCGCCCAAGGGTTGAAACCCCATGTAGGGCACTGTGGGTAGAAAGTGTGTGTGCCTCCCCAGTACGCCGGACCTGTTGCTAAATATGGTGGTTGCACGTATGGGCCCCCCTGCCAGTACTCGGAACCACCGAAACCTTGTCGGGGAGGAGACCTGGGGCGCTTGGCTCCTCCAAGCCGAGTGAACACATTGTTGGTTGTGTATTTGTTCAGCAACTGTTTCACTGTCGGCTTTGGCCTCGCGGGCTGACTCTTCCCTCGATTAATCTTCCAGATGCCGACTTCTGGATTCTTTGGCTTGATCATTTTGGAGTCGGCGAGGAGTTCAAGTTGGTTGTTTTCGGAGTAGGAGAGGGACTCGACTTGATCATCTTTGGAGCAGCATTGTCGTCAAAAATGACGTTCTTTCCTTTTGTGGACTCGGCCTGATGTGACCGAATCAGTACTTTCTTCTTCTCCAAATCAATCACGTTGATTGGAAAAGGATCACTGTCGAGCTTCATCTTGGAGCTTTGAGCAAACGTCAATCGTCCGTCGTTGATGGCCGATTGCACCTGTCGGCGAAACACATTGCAGTCGTTAGTAGCATGAGAAAAAGAGTTATGCCACTTACAATATGCTCTTTTGCCCAATTCGTTCGCCGACGGGAACACGTGCCCTTCCCTTACTCGGATCATATTCCCCTGCAGGAGCATGTCAAAGATTTTGTCGCATTTACTAATGTCGAAAGTGTACCGCATCTCCTCTTTCCGAGTGGGTGTAGGTTTAAGAGCTGGACAAGCAAATGGTTTTGATTTGGGAGTATTAACCCACTCGGCAATGCATATGTCAGCGTCGTCCTCGCTGTCCGAGCTGTTTTCGTACGTTATGACATTGATTGCCGATTTTTCTTTGGCTTTGCCCTTAGCATCTCCGAACCGGCTGTATGTTTTGACGTCCTTAGCGCGGTTCTCTTGTGCTACAGCCCTCTGAGCGACTTGGCTAATGGTTAGGAATTCTTGGCCCTCTAATCTGTCCTTAATATGGGCGAGCAAACCTGAAAAAGCAAGGTCGGCAAGATCTTTTTCGTTTATAGTTAAACTAAAGCACTTGTTCTTAACCTCTCTGAATCTTCTAATGTAATCACAGACCGGCTCGTTGTACTTTTGTTTAACCATCGTCAGATCCGAGAGCCTGAGCTCGGTCTCACCACCGTAAAAGTAATCGTGGAACTGCCGTTCTAGATCTGCCCAGGACGTAATAGACCTAGGGGCAAGCGAGGTGAACCAAGTGAAGGCAGTACCCGACAATGACAAGGGAAAAAGTTTTATTCTGTAGATATCCGACGTGCCGACTTCACTACTCTGTGCTAAGAATTGCCCTATATGCTCGAAAGTCGACCTATTGTCTTCCCCTGTGAATTTGACAAAATCAGGAATTCTAAACCCGCGGGGGTACGGCATTGTGTCATAGCACTCGGGGTATGGCTTTAGGTAACCCCGAGAGCCATCTTTAGGTATTACGCCGAGTTCTCTGAGCACTGCGGAGAGTTGGTCCTTAAAGCTCATATCGCACAGCGGGGTACGCGAAGTCGGCTGGGGTAACTCGGGTTGGACTTGCTGCGAGTTAAAATATGTTTCTGGAACCGGCCCATGGGGGACTCCGGTACCGAGCGGTGGGATAGGTGATGTGCTGTACGCGACTGTTTGGTAGTATGGTTGTGGGATATTCGCGCTAAGGCTTAGACTTCGGTCGTTGTTGGAAGAACTCTGGGGTACCAAAGTCGGATTGACAGAAGTCGTGATCACGGGGGCGACTTCTACCCGATGATCGACTCTGTCATGGTCAGGGTACATCGGCTGCTTATTCCGATGATCGTTATTGACTTGTAGGGCTGTAGATCTAACCTGACCCGGCAGACTATTCTGTAAATCTTTAGCGAGCTGTTCTTTCAACTCGTCAAATCGGCTATTCATTACTCGAGCGAATAATTGCGCCGATTTATCCATCTCGGTGCCATACCTGCTGGCTACCGACACGTCAATTAGATTAGCGATTTCATCAGGACTAGTCGGTTTACTCACCTCGGGTTTGGGCGCAGGAGGTGGACTCGGCACGACTACCTTTTTGATGACGCCGTTTCTCGTCTTCTGGTAGCCGGCCAACTTTTGCCGGAGTCGCTCCGCCTGCTCCTCTTCAAGTTGTCGTTCAATCTCCCGCCGTTCATCTTCAGATAGATCGTCGAGCGTGACGGCGATGATGTTCTCCGGGTTGACGATGCTTCCGTCTTTGGAGTCGGGATTCATCGGGTAATCTTTGCTTCTCGTCCCCAGCGGAGTCGCCAATTATGTTCGCACGAAATTGGATCCGTGGAACACCTAGGTGATGGGAGTCGCCAACCGCACTTACGTGTGCGATAACCGGATGCTTTTCGAGCAAAGCAACAAAGGATAACTATCGCACTTACGCGTACGACGAGCGATTGCTTTCCGAGCAAAGCAACAAAGATCTTCCTACTTACGTGAGGAAGAACCGACTGTTTTACAGCGCAAAACAGCAAAGATCTACTACTAAGAAAAGGTAAAAGATAAAAGATAAAAGATTGATTTGATCGATTATTGGATGATTTCAATCGGCCGTCAGCCTTTACATATTTATAGGGCGGCTGGTCTTCCCGTAGGAGGTTCGGACTCCTAATCCTAATCTGATTACAAATATATCTCTTTCCTTGCTTAAAGGATCTGGATTCTACCGTACAGGTAACTTTCCATACAAACCAAGATAGCTTTCCAAATCTTAACTGCTTCGGACGCCGACATCCGGACTCTTCTCGGCGCACGGGATATCCTTCCTTAACAAACTGGATAGACTTCCAAATCTTGTAGGACTCTCCTTGATTGCCTCGCCGCGTTTCTTGCGCCTCAAGCTGAAGTCTCTGGCGTCGGGTAAGTCTTGAAGGATAGTACTGCAATTCAGACTTGCTGAAGATGGTCCTTCGCGGGTGCTCGGGGACGAACTTGGACCGCTCGGGAATCCGCCGAGTGTTCGGGGATGAACTCGGACTGCTCGGGGATGAACTTTGTACCGCTCGGGAGTCGGCCGAGTACTCGGGAAAAAACCCCTCGGGGCTGGAGACCTTCTCGGGGCTGGGCCACTCGGTATCACCAGTACTCGGGGTCGATGTTGCTCGGGGCCGCCACTGTTGAATACCCAGAGGTACCGCTCATGACTTGATGGCGTAGTGCTCGGGGCGTGGGCGCTCGGGGACACCTCCAACTGCTTGGGTCTTCGGGAACTTCTGCGAGCACCTTCGCACTTGGGATATGATGACTACTCGGGATGCAGTGAGCACTCGGGGGCACTTCGGAAACGCCGCGAGCACTCGGTATCAAGTATACCGCGAGCGTCCAGGCCACTCGGCTGTATTAATCCTGCATGTAAGAGTAAATGCTGCATCCATACTGTTAGTTTCATCACCTCAACTTCCAGCAAACCTAATACTTCCAGCAAACCTCACCTCGGCTGATGCTCATCTTGTTCGACTCGGGCCGGGTCGTGGTGTGCTCATCGGGTTTGGACTCGGCGTGCTTGACTGGTACCCAGACTTGCCTAGTCGGCGAATTCCTTGGGGTCGCCGGTCGACTTGGTACGTCGGGTGCCCTACGCCGAGTGGCGAGTCGGTTCCATAGTCGGATTCCCGACTCGACCTGCGTCCTCTTTCCGTGGGGCCGCTCTCCGAATCCAGACGGGATCCAGTTCGGCTGAAACATGCCGAGTGGTCCAGCCGGATGCGGCGCCCCAGGGTTGAAACCCCATGGAGGGCACTGTGGGTAGAAAGTGTGTGTGCCTCCCCAGTACGCCGGACCTGTTGCTAAATATGGTGGTTGCACGTATGGGCCCCCCTGCCAGTACTCGGAACCACCGAAACCTTGTCGGGGAGGAGACCTGGGGCGCTTGGCTCCTCCAAGCCGAGTGAACACATTGTTGGTTGTGTATTTGTTCAGCAACTGTTTCACCTCTCCTTCTCCTTCTCGATTTCTTGTAAGGCCTTCAACCTCTCTTCTGGAACATCATCTATCTTATCTATCATCAAGTGGCTGTAATCTTCAGCCGACAAGTTGTCTTGTCTGGCTATTCTAAGAGCTTGTAGTTTAACTTCCACGGGCAACACCGCCTCCTGCCCGTACACCAACTCGAATGGCGTCACTCGGGTGGCTCCATGCTTGGATATCCTATGGGCCCATAATGCTTCCGAGAGGACCTCATGCCACCTCCTCGGATGTTCCTCAATTTTCTTCTTTATTAGCTTGATCAAGGTTTTATTGCTGGACTCGGCCTGTCCATTGGCTTGGGCATAATAGGGCGACGAGTTCAACAACTTGACCCCAAAGGACTCGGCAAACTCACTGAATTGGTGAGACATCCTTTGAGGGATGCCGAACCTATGGATGATATGTTCCAGAACAAAGCTAATCACTTCCTTATGAGTCATATTTCTTAAAGGAACTGCTTCGGTCCATTTAGTGAAGTAATCTGTAGCTACCAGGACGAAACGATGACCTTTCGACGAAGCAGGATGTATTTCCCCAATGAAATCTAAACCCCATCCTCTAAATGGCCACGGCTTTATAATAGGGTTCATCTTGGCCGCGGGTACTAATTGTATGTTCCCGAACTTCTGACATGCTTCACACCCTCTGTAATACCGAAAACAGTCTTCTAACATAGTCGGCCAATAGAATCCTGCCCTCTTCAACAACCATTGCATCTTAGGGGCCGACTGATGTGTTCCGCATATCCCTTCATGTACTTCTCCCATAGCTACCCTTGACTGGTCGGGACCTAAGCACTTCAATAATACTCCATCTATTGTCCGGCGATACAACTCGTCGTTAAACAAGATGTATTTTATGGCTTGCCGCCGAATTTTCCTATCTCTTGTTTGACTCGGATTTTTCAAATAACTAACTAAAGGCACCCTCCAATCATTAACTTCCAAACCGCTTGACGACTCGGCAGCCTATGTTAAACTGTTGCCCCCCGAGTCGGAATTGGATCTACATGAGTCGGCTTCGACTTCCAGTAAGTCGGCCCGGCCTTTGACAGCAACGAGCATCGGTTCTCTGGATACAAAAAACTTTCCTCTTCTGACTTGGTACCCGGATGCTTGCTGTGCCAAATAGTTGGCTCTAGAATTCTCCTCCCTGGGAATGTGACTGATACTAAAGGTATCTAACAGCTTGACTATATCTAAACATCGGTCTAAATAGCTATTCAGCAACCCATCGAAGCATTGAAACTCCCCATTGACTTGCTGAACTACTAGCAATGAATCTCCAAAAGCATCTACATCTCTTACACCCATGTCTATTAAGCTTTGTAAACCAAACAACAGTGCCTCATACTCTGCCTGGTTATTAGTGCAAGGATACTCTAGTCGGACCGATGACTCATAGATAACACTATGTGGTGAAACTAAAACACTGCCAATGCCTTGCCCACTTCTACAAACCGATCCATCAAAGTAAAGCTTCCATGGACATATGCTAACATAATCAACATCTTCTTCATCATTAACCCTATGATCAACAATGAAGTCGGCGACAACTTGACCTTTCGTGGCACGCAACGACTCATATGTCAAATCAAACTCTATTAAAGCATAAGCCCATTTGCCAATCCGTCCGCTAAGAATCGGTTGTTGCAACATATACTTGATCACATCGACTTGGCAAGACACTATGCATGCACTCGAAAGCAAATAATGCCGAAACTTGGTGCATGCGTAAAACAAGGATAAGCATAGTTTCTCGACGAACACGTACCGACTTTCGGCGTCGAGTAGTCGGCGACTTATGTAGGCGATGATGTACTCCTTCTTGTCGACTTCCTGAGTTAGCACTGCGCCGAGTACTTTATCTTGTGCAGCAATGTATAGTCGGAACGGGACTCCCGACTTGGGTGCTCGAAGTACTGGAGGGCTCGATAAGTATCTCTTGATACTATTGAAGGCGTCTTGCTGTTCTGCCCCCCAAGCGAACTCGGCTTCGTTCTTTAGCCGGAGCAAAGGTACAAACGATTCAATCTTACCCGCCAGGTTAGATATAAATCGTCTTAAGTAGTTTATCTTCCCCAATAGACTCTGCACATCCTTTTTTGCATGTCGGCTCTCCTAACTTCTTAATGGCCTCTATCTTCTTAGGGTCAATCTCTATACCTTGCTCATGAATTATGAACCCTAAGAACTTTTCAGCCGACACACCAAACGCGCATTTGAGTGGGTTCATCTTCAACCCATACCGACGCATTCTTTCAAAGGCTAGTCGCAAGTCGGCCAAGTGGTGTTCATAGCCGTCCGACTTGACGATGATGTCATCAATATAGACTTCTAACACAATGCCTAAGAGATCATGGAAGATCAAGTTCATAGCACGCTGATACGTAGCGCCTGCATTCTTCAAACCGAATGTCATGACGACCCACTCGAATAACCCGACAAAACCAGGGCAACGAAAGGCAGTTTTAAACATGTCCTCTTCGGCCATAAAGATCTGGTTATACCCGGCATTGCCATCTAAAAAGCTAAGTACTTTGTGTCCGGAGGCGTCGTCTATCAACATGTCGGCTATAGGCATAGGATACTCATCTTTAGGTGTGGCTTTATTCAAATCCCTGAAGTCTATGCATACCCTAATCTTGCCAATATTCTTCTTCTCGACTGGCACAATGTTTGAAATCCACTCGGCGTATCTGCATGGCCGAATGAACCCTGCCTTTACCAGTCGGTCGACTTCTTCCTTGATACGATCATACAGATTAGGGTTGAAACGCCTAGGCGGTTGTTTGTATGGTCTGAAGCCGGTCTTGATAGGTAGCTTATGTTCGACCAGACTTCTACTTAACCCGGGCATCTCTGTATAATTCCAAGCAAAGCAATCTGCGAACTCTTTGAGTAGCGCACATACCTTATTCTTCTGGCCGACTTCCATATTGGCGTTAATGAATGTTGGTCGAGGCACGCCTCCATCGCCAATATCGACTTCTTCCAGTGGGTCGGCCGACGAGAACCCTTGTCCGAGCTTCTCCATGTCGTCGAAATCTTCGATAGTCTCATGCATATCGTTCTTGCCCAAACGATATTCCTCGGTGCGCTTTTGTAGCCATTTAACGCTATCTTCTTTATTCATTTATAAAGATAAATTATTTAGCCGAGCTATAAAAGCCGGCTGTGCTTGTATCGGTACAAATCCGTCCTTACCGATACTGACGTAGTCGTAGTCGGATAAGTTCCTACCCGACAGGCACTTCACGTCACCGTGCTGCCAATCGACTATAGTCTCGGCTAAAGCGATGCAAGCCGAGTTGTCTGCTTCAATCACTTCGACGTCCTCATCTACCCACTGGATTAAGCACTGATGCATGGTAGAAGGGATGCAACAATTGACATGGATCCAGTCTCGCCCCAAGAGCATGTTGTATCGGCCTCTGACGTCGACTACAAAGAATGCAGTCGGCAGGGTTTTGCTTCCGACTGTAAGTTCTACCGACAATATGCCCTTGGCTTCGGATAGCTCCCCCGAGAACCCGCTGAGTCCCATGTTTGTCTTCATCAACTCGGACTCCTTTCGGCCTAGTTTGGAGAATACCGAAAGTGGCATGATGTTGACCCCAGCGCCGCCGTCGACGAGCATTCAGCCAATCGGTCTTCCGTCGATGTGGCCTTTGATGAATAAAGGCTTCAGATGCTGCCCGTGCTCCTCCGGCTTCTTGAATATGGCGGCACTCGGCCCGAGCAGAAGCTCTGCGACTTCCGACTCAGGAGCGCGGAACTCGATCGTAGTTCGAACACCATATTGATGTCCATGTCGGCGGGTACTTCTCCGACATCCTTGCTGGCAGCCTCGTCTTCTTCCTTCGCGATGCGCTTCTCCTTCCAGGTCATCTTCGCGGGCTTCATTGGTCGGGCTTGGTTGAACCATTCGTCGCGCTTCTTCTCGACGAGCTCCTCCCTGAGCTCGAGGGCTCGCAGCCGCTGGACCCTCCGCTTCTGAGAGTGCGTGAGTCCTGTGGGGCACCATTGCGGCTTCGGTTTGGTTCCTGGTTCAACCGACTTGATCTTCTTCGCCCGCTGACTTGCCGTGGATTCGACGCCGGGTCCCGCTGCATTGCTGGATTCTGGCTTGTCCGAGTCGTGTACCGTGCCGAACCGTACACGCCGAGTCCCTGCTGGTGGAGCCGAATTAATTTGCGAGCTAATTAACACGGCTGACCGTTGTGGTCGACTTTCTTCTGAGGCTCGGCTGATGCTCATCTTGTTCGACTCGGGCCGGGTCGTGGTGTGCTCATCGGGTTTGGACTCGGCGTGCTTGACTGGTACCCAGACTTGCCTAGTCGGCGAATTCCTTGGGGTCGCCGGTCGACTTGGTACGTCGGGTGCCCTACGCCGAGTGGCGAGTCGGTTCCATGGTCGGATTCCCGACTCGACCCGCGTCCTCTTTCCGTGGGGCCGCTCTCCGAATCCAGACGGGATCCAGTTCGGCTGAAACATGCCGAGTGGTCCAGCCGGATGCGGCGCCCAAGGGTTGAAACCCCATGGAGGGCACTGTGGGTAGAAAGTGTGTGTGCCTCCCCAGTACGCCGGACCTGTTGCTAAATATGGTGGTTGCACGTATGGGCCCCCCTGCCAGTACTCGGAACCACCGAAACCTTGTCGGGGAGGAGACCTGGGGCGCTTGGCTCCTCCAAGCCGAGTGAACACATTGTTGGTTGTGTATTTGTTCAGCAACTGTTTCACTGTCGGCTTTGGCCTCGCGGGCTGACTCTTCCCTCGATTAATCTTCCAGATGCCGACTTCTGGATTCTTTGGCTTGATCATTTTTGGAGTCGGCGAGGAGTTCGAGTTGGTTGTTTTCGGAGTAGGAGAGGGACTCGACTTGATCATCTTTGGAGCAGCATTGTCGTCAAAAATGACGTTCTTTCCTTTTGTGGACTCGGCCTGATGTGACCGAATCAGTACTTTCTTCTTCTCCAAATCAATCACGTTGATTGGAAAAGGATCACTGTCGAGCTTCATCTTGGAGCTTTGAGCAAACGTCAATCGTCCGTCGTTGATGGCCGATTGCACCTGTCGGCGAAACACATTGCAGTCGTTAGTAGCATGAGAAAAAGAGTTATGCCACTTACAATATGCTCTTTTGCCCAATTCGTTCGCCGACGGGAACACGTGCCCTTCCCTTACTCGGATCATATTCCCCTGCAGGAGCATGTCAAAGATTTTGTCGCATTTACTAATGTCGAAAGTGTACCGCATCTCCTCTTTCCGAGTGGGTGTAGGTTTAAGAGCTGGACAAGCAAATGGTTTTGATTTGGGAGTATTAACCCACTCGGCAATGCATATGTCAGCGTCGTCCTCGCTGTCCGAGCTGTTTTCGTACGTTATGACATTGATTGCCGATTTTTCTTTGGCTTTGCCCTTAGCATCTCCGAACCGGCTGTATGTTTTGACGTCCTTAGCGCGGTTCTCTTGTGCTACAGCCCTCTGAGCGACTTGGCTAATGGTTAGGAATTCTTGGCCCTCTAATCTGTCCTTAATATGGGCGAGCAAACCTGAAAAAGCAAGGTCGGCAAGATCTTTTTCGTTTATAGTTAAACTAAAGCACTTGTTCTTAACCTCTCTGAATCTTCTAATGTAATCACAGACCGGCTCGTTGTACTTTTGTTTAACCATCGTCAGATCCGAGAGCCTGAGCTCGGTCTCACCACCGTAAAAGTAATCGTGGAACTGCCGTTCTAGATCTGCCCAGGACGTAATAGACCTAGGGGCAAGCGAGGTGAACCAAGTGAAGGCAGTACCCGACAATGACAAGGGAAAAAGTTTTATTCTGTAGATATCCGACGTGCCGACTTCACTACTCTGTGCTAAGAATTGCCCTATATGCTCGAAAGTCGACCTATTGTCTTCCCCTGTGAATTTGACAAAATCAGGAATTCTAAACCCGCGGGGGTACGGCATTGTGTCATAGCACTCGGGGTATGGCTTTAGGTAACCCCGAGAGCCATCTTTAGGTATTACGCCGAGTTCTCTGAGCACTGCGGAGAGTTGGTCCTTAAAGCTCATATCGCACAGCGGGGTACGCGAAGTCGGCTGGGGTAACTCGGGTTGGACTTGCTGCGAGTTAAAATATGTTTCTGGAACCGGCCCATGGGGGACTCCGGTACCGAGCGGTGGGATAGGTGATGTGCTGTACGCGACTGTTTGGTAGTATGGTTGTGGGATATTCGCGCTAAGGCTTAGACTTCGGTCGTTGTTGGAAGAACTCTGGGGTACCAAAGTCGGATTGACAGAAGTCGTGATCACGGGGCGACTTCTACCCGATGATCGACTCTGTCATGGTCAGGGTACATCGGCTGCTTATTCCGATGATCGTTATTGACTTGTAGGGCTGTAGATCTAACCTGACCCGGCAGACTATTCTGAAATCTTTAGCGAGCTGTTCTTTCAACTCGTCAAATCGGCTATTCATTACTCGAGCGAATAATTGCGCCGATTTATCCATCTCGGTGCCATACCTGCTGGCTACCGACACGTCAATTAGATTAGCGATTTCATCAGGACTAGTCGGTTTACTCACCTCGGGTTTGGGCGCAGGAGGTGGACTCGGCACGACTACCTTTTTGATGACGCCATTTCTCGTCTTCTGGTAGCCGGCCAACTTTTGCCGGAGTCGCTCCGCCTGCTCCTCTTCAAGTTGTCGTTCAATCTCCCGCCGTTCATCTTCAGATAGATCGTCGAGCGTGACGGCGATGATGTTCTCCGGGTTGACGATGCTTCCGTCTTTGGAGTCGGGATTCATCGGGTAATCTTTGCTTCTCGTCCCCAGCGGAGTCGCCAATTATGTTCGCACGAAATTGGATCCGTGGAACACCTAGGTGATGGGAGTCGCCAACCGCACTTACGTGTGCGATAACCGGATGCTTTTCGAGCAAAGCAACAAAGGATAACTATCGCACTTACGCGTACGACGAGCGATTGCTTTCCGAGCAAAGCAACAAAGATCTTCCTACTTACGTGAGGAAGAACCGACTGTTTTACAGCGCAAAACAGCAAAGATCTACTACTAAGAAAAGGTAAAAGATAAAAGATAAAAGATTGATTTGATCGATTATTGGATGATTTCAATCGGCCGTCAGCCTTTACATATTATAGGGCGGCTGGTCTTCCCGTAGGAGGTTCGGACTCCTAATCCTAATCTGATTACAAATATATCTCTTTCCTTGCTTAAAGGATCTGGATTCTACCGTACAGGTAACTTTCCATACAAACCAAGATAGCTTTCCAAATCTTAACTGCTTCGGACGCCGACATCCGGACTCTTCTCGGCGCACGGGATATCCTTCCTTAACAAACTGGATAGACTTCCAAATCTTGTAGGACTCTCCTTGATTGCCTCGCCGCGTTTCTTGCGCCTCAAGCTGAAGTCTCTGGCGTCGGGTAAGTCTTGAAGGATAGTACTGCAATTCAGACTTGCTGAAGATGGTCCTTCGCGGGGTGCTCGGGGACGAACTTGGACCGCTCGGGAATCCGCCGAGTGTTCGGGGATGAACTCGGACTGCTCGGGGATGAACTTTGTACCGCTCGGGAGTCGGCCGAGTACTCGGGAAAAAACCCCTCGGGGCTGGAGACCTTCTCGGGGCTGGGCCACTCGGTATCACCAGTACTCGGGGTCGATGTTGCTCGGGGCCGCCACTGTTGAATACCCAGAGGTACCGCTCATGACTTGATGGCGTAGTGCTCGGGGCGTGGGCGCTCGGGGACACCTCCAACTGCTTGGGTCTTCGGGAACTTCTGCGAGCACCTTCGCACTTGGGATATGATGACTACTCGGGATGCAGTGAGCACTCGGGGGCACTTCGGAAACGCCGCGAGCACTCGGTATCAAGTATACCGCGAGCGTCCAGGCCACTCGGCTGTATTAATCCTGCATGTAAGAGTAAATGCTGCATCCATACTGTTAGTTTCATCACCTCAACTTCCAGCAAACCTAATACTTCCAGCAAACCTCACCTCGGCTGATGCTCATCTTGTTCGACTCGGGCCGGGTCGTGGTGTGCTCATCGGGTTTGAACTCGGCGTGCTTGACTGGTACCCAGACTTGCCTAGTCGGCGAATTCCTTGGGGTCGCCGGTCGACTTGGTACGTCGGGTGCCCTACGCCGAGTGGCGAGTCGGTTCCATAGTCGGATTCCCGACTCGACCTGCGTCCTCTTTCCGTGGGGCCGCTCTCCGAATCCAGACGGGATCCAGTTCGGCTGAAACATGCCGAGTGGTCCAGCCGGATGCGGCGCCCAAGGGTTGAAACCCCATGGAGGGCACTGTGGGTAGAAAGTGTGTGTGCCTCCCCAGTACGCCGGACCTGTTGCTAAATATGGTGGTTGCACGTATGGGCCCCCCTGCCAGTACTCGGAACCACCGAAACCTTGTCGGGGAGGAGACCTGGGGCGCTTGGCTCCTCCAAGCCGAGTGAACACATTGTTGGTTGTGTATTTGTTCAGCAACTGTTTCACCTCTCCTTCTCCTTCTCGATTTCTTGTAAGGCCTTCAACCTCTCTTCTGGAACATCATCTATCTTATCTATCATCAAGTGGCTGTAATCTTCAGCCGACAAGTTGTCTTGTCTGGCTATTCTAAGAGCTTGTAGTTTAACTTCCACGGGCAACACCGCCTCCTGCCCGTACACCAACTCGAATGGCGTCACTCGGGTGGCTCCATGCTTGGATATCCTATGGGCCCATAATGCTTCCGAGAGGACCTCATGCCACCTCCTCGGATGTTCCTCAATTTTCTTCTTTATTAGCTTGATCAAGGTTTTATTGCTGGACTCGGCCTGTCCATTGGCTTGGGCATAATAGGGCGACGAGTTCAACAACTTGACCCCAAAGGACTCGGCAAACTCACTGAATTGGTGAGAGACATCCTTTGAGGGATGCCGAACCTATGGATGATATGTTCCAGAACAAAGCTAATCACTTCCTTATGAGTCATATTTCTTAAAGGAACTGCTTCGGTCCATTTAGTGAAGTAATCTGTAGCTACCAGGACGAAACGATGACCTTTCGACGAAGCAGGATGTATTTCCCCAATGAAATCTAAACCCCATCCTCTAAATGGCCACGGCTTTATAATAGGGTTCATCTTGGCCGCGGGTACTAATTGTATGTTCCCGAACTTCTGACATGCTTCACACCCTCTGTAATACCGAAAACAGTCTTCTAACATAGTCGGCCAATAGAATCCTGCCCTCTTCAACAACCATTGCATCTTAGGGGCCGACTGATGTGTTCCGCATATCCCTTCATGTACTTCTCCCATAGCTACCCTTGACTGGTCGGGACCTAAGCACTTCAATAATACTCCATCTATTGTCCGGCGATACAACTCGTCGTTAAACAAGATGTATTTTATGGCTTGCCGCCGAATTTTCCTATCTCTTGTTTGACTCGGATTTTTCAAATAACTAACTAAAGGCACCCTCCAATCATTAACTTCCAAACCGCTTGACGACTCGGCAGCCTATGTTAAACTGTTGCCCCCCGAGTCGGAATTGGATCTACATGAGTCGGCTTCGACTTCCAGTAAGTCGGCCCGGCCTTTGACAGCAACGAGCATCGGTTCTCTGGATACAAAAAACTTTCCTCTTCTGACTTGGTACCCGGATGCTTGCTGTGCCAAATAGTTGGCTCTAGAATTCTCCTCCCTGGGAATGTGACTGATACTAAAGGTATCTAACAGCTTGACTATATCTAAACATCGGTCTAAATAGCTATTCAGCAACCCATCGAAGCATTGAAACTCCCCATTGACTTGCTGAACTACTAGCAATGAATCTCCAAAAGCATCTACATCTCTTACACCCATGTCTATTAAGCTTTGTAAACCAAACAACAGTGCCTCATACTCTGCCTGGTTATTAGTGCAAGGATACTCTAGTCGGACCGATGACTCATAGATAACACTATGTGGTGAAACTAAAACACTGCCAATGCCTTGCCCACTTCTACAAACCGATCCATCAAAGTAAAGCTTCCATGGACATATGCTAACATAATCAACATCTTCTTCATCATTAACCCTATGATCAACAATGAAGTCGGCGACAACTTGACCTTTCGTGGCACGCAACGACTCATATGTCAAATCAAACTCTATTAAAGCATAAGCCCATTTGCCAATCCGTCCGCTAAGAATCGGTTGTTGCAACATATACTTGATCACATCGACTTGGCAAGACACTATGCATGCACTCGAAAGCAAATAATGCCGAAACTTGGTGCATGCGTAAAACAAGGATAAGCATAGTTTCTCGACGAACACGTACCGACTTTCGGCGTCGAGTAGTCGGCGACTTATGTAGGCGATGATGTACTCCTTCTTGTCGACTTCCTGAGTTAGCACTGCGCCGAGTACTTTATCTTGTGCAGCAATGTATAGTCGGAACGGGACTCCCGACTTGGGTGCTCGAAGTACTGGAGGGCTCGATAAGTATCTCTTGATACTATTGAAGGCGTCTTGCTGTTCTGCCCCCCAAGCGAACTCGGCTTCGTTCTTTAGCCGGAGCAAAGGTACAAACGATTCAATCTTACCCGCCAGGTTAGATATAAATCGTCTTAAGTAGTTTATCTTCCCCAATAGACTCTGCACATCCTTTTTTGCATGTCGGCTCTCCTAACTTCTTAATGGCCTCTATCTTCTTAGGGTCAATCTCTATACCTTGCTCATGAATTATGAACCCTAAGAACTTTTCAGCCGACACACCAAACGCGCATTTGAGTGGGTTCATCTTCAACCCATACCGACGCATTCTTTCAAAGGCTAGTCGCAAGTCGGCCAAGTGGTGTTCATAGCCGTCCGACTTGACGATGATGTCATCAATATAGACTTCTAACACAATGCCTAAGAGATCATGGAAGATCAAGTTCATAGCACGCTGATACGTAGCGCCTGCATTCTTCAAACCGAATGTCATGACGACCCACTCGAATAACCCGACAAAACCAGGGCAACGAAAGGCAGTTTTAAACATGTCCTCTTCGGCCATAAAGATCTGGTTATACCCGGCATTGCCATCTAAAAAGCTAAGTACTTTGTGTCCGGAGGCGTCGTCTATCAACATGTCGGCTATAGGCATAGGATACTCATCTTTAGGTGTGGCTTTATTCAAATCCCTGAAGTCTATGCATACCCTAATCTTGCCAATATTCTTCTTCTCGACTGGCACAATGTTTGAAATCCACTCGGCGTATCTGCATGGCCGAATGAACCCTGCCTTTACCAGTCGGTCGACTTCTTCCTTGATACGATCATACAGATTAGGGTTGAAACGCCTAGGCGGTTGTTTGTATGGTCTGAAGCCGGTCTTGATAGGTAGCTTATGTTCGACCAGACTTCTACTTAACCCGGGCATCTCTGTATAATTCCAAGCAAAGCAATCTGCGAACTCTTTGAGTAGCGCACATACCTTATTCTTCTGGCCGACTTCCATATTGGCGTTAATGAATGTTGGTCGAGGCACGCCTCCATCGCCAATATCGACTTCTTCCAGTGGGTCGGCCGACGAGAACCCTTGTCCGAGCTTCTCCATGTCGTCGAAATCTTCGATAGTCTCATGCATATCGTTCTTGCCCAAACGATATTCCTCGGTGCGCTTTTGTAGCCATTTAACGCTATCTTCTTTATTCATTTATAAAGATAAATTATTTAGCCGAGCTATAAAAGCCGGCTGTGCTTGTATCGGTACAAATCCGTCCTTACCGATACTGACGTAGTCGTAGTCGGATAAGTTCCTACCCGACAGGCACTTCACGTCACCGTGCTGCCAATCGACTATAGTCTCGGCTAAAGCGATGCAAGCCGAGTTGTCTGCTTCAATCACTTCGACGTCCTCATCTACCCACTGGATTAAGCACTGATGCATGGTAGAAGGGATGCAACAATTGACATGGATCCAGTCTCGCCCCAAGAGCATGTTGTATCGGCCTCTGACGTCGACTACAAAGAATGCAGTCGGCAGGGTTTTGCTTCCGACTGTAAGTTCTACCGACAATATGCCCTTGGCTTCGGATAGCTCCCCCGAGAACCCGCTGAGTCCCATGTTTGTCTTCATCAACTCGGACTCCTTTCGGCCTAGTTTGGAGAATACCGAAAGTGGCATGATGTTGACCCCAGCGCCGCCGTCGACGAGCATTCAGCCAATCGGTCTTCCGTCGATGTGGCCTTTGATGAATAAAGGCTTCAGATGCTGCCCGTGCTCCTCCGGCTTCTTGAATATGGCGGCACTCGGCCCGAGCAGAAGCTCTGCGACTTCCGACTCAGGAGCGCGGAACTCGATCGTAGTTCGAACACCATATTGATGTCCATGTCGGCGGGTACTTCTCCGACATCCTTGCTGGCAGCCTCGTCTTCTTCCTTCGCGATGCGCTTCTCCTTCCAGGTCATCTTCGCGGGCTTCATTGGTCGGGCTTGGTTGAACCATTCGTCGCGCTTCTTCTCGACGAGCTCCTCCCTGAGCTCGAGGGCTCGCAGCCGCTGGACCCTCCGCTTCTGAGAGTGCGTGAGTCCTGTGGGGCACCATTGCGGCTTCGGTTTGGTTCCTGGTTCAACCGACTTGATCTTCTTCGCCCGCTGACTTGCGTGGATTCGACGCCGGGTCCCGCTGCATTGCTGGATTCTGGCTTGTCCGAGTCGTGTACCGTGCCGAACCGTACACGCCGAGTCCCTGCTGGTGGAGCCGAATTAATTTGCGAGCTAATTAACACGGCTGACCGTTGTGGTCGACTTTCTTCTGAGGCTCGGCTGATGCTCATCTTGTTCGACTCGGGCCGGGTCGTGGTGTGCTCATCGGGTTTGGACTCGGCGTGCTTGACTGGTACCCAGACTTGCCTAGTCGGCGAACTCCTTGGGGTCGCCGGTCGACTTGGTACGTCGGGTGCCTAGCGCCGAGTGGCGAGTCGGTTCCATGGTCGGATTCCCGACTCGACCCGCGTCCTCTTTCCGTGGGGCCGCTCTCCGAATCCAGACGGGATCCAGTTCGGCTGAAACATGCCGAGTGGTCCAGCCGGATGCGGCGCCCAAGGGTTGAAACCCCATGGAGGGCACTGTGGGTAGAAAGTGTGTGTGCCTCCCCAGTACGCCGGACCTGTTGCTAAATATGGTGGTTGCACGTATGGGCCCCCCTGCCAGTACTCGGAACCACCGAAACCTTGTCGGGGAGGAGACCTGGGGCGCTTGGCTCCTCCAAGCCGAGTGAACACATTGTGGTTGTGTATTTGTTCAGCAACTGTTTCACTGTCGGCTTTGGCCTCGCGGGCTGACTCTTCCCTCGATTAATCTTCCAGATGCCGACTTCTGGATTCTTTGGCTTGATCATTTTTGGAGTCGGCGAGGAGTTCGAGTTGGTTGTTTTCGGAGTAGGAGAGGGACTCGACTTGATCATCTTTGGAGCAGCATTGTCGTCAAAAATGACGTTCTTTCCTTTTGTGGACTCGGCCTGATGTGACCGAATCAGTACTTTCTTCTTCTCCAAATCAATCACGTTGATTGGAAAAGGATCACTGTCGAGCTTCATCTTGGAGCTTGAGCAAACGTCAATCGTCCGTCGTTGATGGCCGATTGCACCTGTCGGCGAAACACATTGCAGTCGTTAGTAGCATGAGAAAAGAGTTATGCCACTTACAATATGCTCTTTTGCCCAATTCGTTCGCCGACGGGAACACGTGCCCTTCCCTTACTCGGATCATATTCCCCTGCAGGAGCATGTCAAAGATTTTGTCGCATTTACTAATGTCGAAAGTGTACCGCATCTCCTCTTTCCGAGTGGGTGTAGGTTTAAGAGCTGGACAAGCAATGGTTTTGATTTGGGAGTATTAACCCACTCGGCAATGCATATGTCAGCGTCGTCCTCGCTGTCCGAGCTGTTTTCGTACGTTATGACATTGATTGCCGATTTTTCTTTGGCTTTGCCCTTAGCATCTCCGAACCGGCTGTATGTTTTGACGTCCTTAGCGCGGTTCTCTTGTGCTACAGCCCTCTGAGCGACTTGGCTAATGGTTAGGAATTCTTGGCCCTCTAATCTGTCCTTAATATGGGCGAGCAAACCTGAAAAAGCAAGGTCGGCAAGATCTTTTTCGTTTATAGTTAAACTAAAGCACTTGTTCTTAACCTCTCTGAATCTTCTAATGTAATCACAGACCGGCTCGTTGTACTTTTGTTTAACCATCGTCAGATCCGAGAGCCTGAGCTCGGTCTCACCACCGTAAAAGTAATCGTGGAACTGCCGTTCTAGATCTGCCCAGGACGTAATAGACCTAGGGGCAAGCGAGGTGAACCAAGTGAAGGCAGTACCCGACAATGACAAGGGAAAAAGTTTTATTCTGTAGATATCCGACGTGCCGACTTCACTACTCTGTGCTAAGAATTGCCCTATATGCTCGAAAGTCGACCTATTGTCTTCCCCTGTGAATTTGACAAAATCAGGAATTCTAAACCCGCGGGGGTACGGCATTGTGTCATAGCACTCGGGGTATGGCTTTAGGTAACCCCGAGAGCCATCTTTAGGTATTACGCCGAGTTCTCTGAGCACTGCGGAGAGTTGGTCCTTAAAGCTCATATCGCACAGCGGGGTACGCGAAGTCGGCTGGGGTAACTCGGGTTGGACTTGCTGCGAGTTAAAATATGTTTCTGGAACCGGCCCATGGGGGACTCCGGTACCGAGCGGTGGGATAGGTGATGTGCTGTACGCGACTGTTTGGTAGTATGGTTGTGGGATATTCGCGCTAAGGCTTAGACTTCGGTCGTTGTTGGAAGAACTCTGGGGTACCGAAGTCGGATTGACAGAAGTCGTGATCACGGGGGCGACTTCTACCCGATGATCGACTCTGTCATGGTCAGGGTACATCGGCTGCTTATTCCGATGATCGTTATTGACTTGTAGGGCTGTAGATCTAACCTGACCCGGCAGACTATTCTGCAAATCTTTAGCGAGCTGTTCTTTCAACTCGTCAAATCGGCTATTCATTACTCGAGCGAATAATTGCGCCGATTTATCCATCTCGGTGCCATACCTGCTGGCTACCGACACGTCAATTAGATTAGCGATTTCATCAGGACTAGTCGGTTTACTCACCTCGGGTTTGGGCGCAGGAGGTGGACTCGGCACGACTACCTTTTTGATGACGCCGTTTCTCGTCTTCTGGTAGCCGGCCAACTTTTGCCGGAGTCGCTCCGCCTGCTCCTCTTCAAGTTGTCGTTCAATCTCCCGCCGTTCATCTTCAGATAGATCGTCGAGCGTGACGGCGATGATGTTCTCCGGGTTGACGATGCTTCCGTCTTTGGAGTCGGGATTCATCGGGTAATCTTTGCTTCTCGTCCCCAGCGGAGTCGCCAATTATGTTCGCACGAAATTGGATCCGTGGAACACCTAGGTGATGGGAGTCGCCAACCGCACTTACGTGTGCGATAACCGGATGCTTTTCGAGCAAAGCAACAAAGGATAACTATCGCACTTATGCGTACGACGAGCGATTGCTTTCCGAGCAAAGCAACAAAGATCTTCCTACTTACGTGAGGAAGAACCGACTGTTTTACAGCGCAAAACAGCAAAGATCTACTACTAAGAAAAGGTAAAAGATAAAAGATAAAAGATTGATTTGATCGATTATTGGATGATTTCAATCGGCCGTCAGCCCTTTACATATTTATAGGGCGGCTGGTCTTCCCGTAGGAGGTTCGGACTCCTAATCCTAATCTGATTACAAATATATCTCTTTCCTTGCTTAAAGGATCTGGATTCTACCGTACAGGTAACTTTCCATACAAACCAAGATAGCTTTCCAAATCTTAACTGCTTCGGACGCCGACATCCGGACTCTTCTCGGCGCACGGGATATCCTTCCTTAACAAACTGGATAGACTTCCAAATCTTGTAGGACTCTCCTTGATTGCCTCGCCGCGTTTCTTGCGCCTCAAGCTGAAGTCTCTGGCGTCGGGTAAGTCTTGAAGGATAGTACTGCAATTCAGACTTGCTGAAGATGGTCCTTCGCGGGTGCTCGGGGACGAACTTGGACCGCTCGGGAATCCGCCGAGTGTCGGGGATGAACTCGGACTGCTCGGGGATGAACTTTGTACCGCTCGGGAGTCGGCCGAGTACTCGGGAAAAAACCCCTCGGGGCTGGAGACCTTCTCGGGGCTGGGCCACTCGGTATCACCAGTACTCGGGGTCGATGTTGCTCGGGGCCGCCACTGTTGAATACCCAGAGGTACCGCTCATGACTTGATGGCGTAGTGCTCGGGGCGTGGGCGCTCGGGGACACCTCCAACTGCTTGGGTCTTCGGGAACTTCTGCGAGCACCTTCGCACTTGGGATATGAAGACTACTCGGGATGCAGTGAGCACTCGGGGGGCACTTTGGAAACGCCGCGAGCACTCGGTATCAAGTATACCGCGAGCGTCCAGGCCACTCGGCTGTATTAATCCTGCATGTAAGAGTAAATGCTGCATCCATACTGTTAATTTCATCACCTCAACTTCCAGCAAACCTAATACTTAATTTGGCCCACTGAATAAACCTTCAAGCCAAATTACGCTGTAAACACATACCTTTGCCTTGCGTATTTCACTTGAGCTCGATGATGTCCATCTTCCTTGCTCCAAGCAGAATCGTCTTGATCATCATCACCTTATGAAGTATTCTTCATATAGCTCCCTCATAATCCTTATGGAGAAGTTTTCTTTCGAAATCATCTTCACTTGATGGACCCGCAAGCCTCAAGCATATGTCTTCGCATGATGCCAATCTTGAGCTTGCCGTGATGACCATCAACTTATGATGTCATCCTCTCATGGGTACATACGATCAGCCTCTCGATGCTTGCCCATGAATGGTACCTAACCCTCAACATACACATAGCACATAGCACATAGGATTAGTTCATATAATGCAATGCACAATTGCTTACTTTCACTTGATGACATGAAGCCACCACTAGTATTCTTTTCTTGAACTCCTAGCTTCATGTCTTGATCACCATGGCTCAACACATGAGCCCACTCTTGACCATCTTTATCAACTTCACTCTTACACTATAACTTCATCTTGATCCAATACGGTTCACACCTTGAACCCATATCTTGATCCTTGAAGTTTACTTCTTGATCACTTGATGCTTCGTTTGATTTGATGGACTTCAACACATGAATCCATCTCCCAATCACCACATGCATTATTGATATTGGCTTCATGAGATTGTAGGTTCATCCTCTTGATGTAATCCTACAAAGTGGCACCTAACCAATACACGTTCCAGCACTCAAGAAAAATGGTTTTTCCACAAACTCATTTGTCATTAATCACCAAAATCACACCTAAGTTAGATTAACTCTCAATCCATCCTAAACCACAAAAGGGCTAGGTGGACTTTTAGTAGCGCACCGGCCCAATAGGCAGCACGGGATAGCCTGCTCTAAATGGGCCGAATGAGTGGGGCCAGGTAAGACCCACAAAGAGGGCGGAGCCTAGAAGAGGGGATCAATGTGTGGAAGATGAGGCTGGCCGAGCCCAAGCCGAGCGTCAACACTCCTAGCAGGCCAAGGTGAAGCCCAACAGCCGTCTTGGGCCCCTTTTTGTATTGTTTTCTCTTGTAGATTCTTCGCATAAAATTCATAGAAATGACTAAAAGTAAAAAAAAATGAGGCGGAGAGGGTCTAGGAAAAGAGAAGAAAGATCCCAAGGCTATAGTACTGCTTACCTTCCCATCAGCAAAAACTTGTTGTACCTGATGACCAGCATCCAAGTAAGTATTTCCGAAATAATCAAACAAGGAGGTGAGTTTCAAATGAAGTATTTGAAGAAGGACCAAGAAGAGGAAGAATATGCAACAACTCAAGGAAATTTGACCTATGACCACTACCATGACCACAACTCAAGGGGCTCCTGTTGGGTACTAACAACCCTTACATGAACAGGCCCATCACGTCCTATATAGCGTCTACATGTCACAAGACCAAATTAACAAGTCAAGAAGAGATTAGTGAAGACAAAGCAAGTGAAAAGAGGAAGAAAGACCATCAGGAGGTGCATGAGTGGGTTTCAGTTCACCATGGACTATGCACTATCCTACCCCTTTAGTCCGCATAGACCCATGGACAAAATTTTATCTAATTACCCTTCTATTCCTCTCCCCATAAAGGTACCCATGGTCTTTTATCATTGGACTCTAGTCTATACAACCCCCTATGGGAGGCTTGTAAAAATTATTTCAAAAATAAAAAACTTCAAGAGGAGAGGCTTATAGCTCCAAGTCCGGCACAAAGAGCTCTAGGGGGGACGTTAAGAAGTCCACGATGGCCCAAGTTGCTAGTCGAGTCCCGTACGAGGCTCCTCCCTTGATATAGGACTAGGCCATGCTCCACGAGGTGGCTGAACCTATTCAAAAACATGTCCCAATTAGTCAAGTGTACAACAATATTTTGATAAGGCCATCGTACATGGCTTATTAACTTTGTAACCTAGCCACCGAGCTATTGGCACCCTCTGTAGTGTTGTTTCGACTATGGCACACTATTATTACTGTATGACATTCTACTACGGCATTGCTAATGAAGATAAGGAGTGTACGAGCACACGAAAAGAGCATATCCTTTCGGCCTCAATCAGGTAGGTTGCCGAGGGCGTACCAGCATGAGAAGATAGCCGAAAGGGCTCAACACGCACGCAAACATGTAAAAGGGAAAGTCCATAGCTGACTGATAAAAAATACGCCAATAACCCGTGCTAGCTGATCGACTAAAGAGACAACAATAACCCATGCTTATTACTCTCTCTGTCCAGACATATAGGACGTGTTTTAATGGATTAAGACAATGTTTGGATTAAGACAATGTTTGGACCAATAATTATTTTATTAGTATATAATTTATGTGACGTAAGACTGATGTCATTAGATTTATATTCAAAAATATTTACTTATGATTATAGTTCTGTATTACATATACCACATTTAATAAAATAAGTATTGATCAAAATTTTGTCTTAAATAATTAAAATACGACATATATCTGAACGAAAAAAGTAGAACCGGGCTTTAAACCTCGTGGCATACATTGTGGCGTTTACATTCCGGTGCATATGCGGAGGGCGTGGGCGATCGATTGCTTTTATTGCACATGCATGCCTGCGTTGCTCTCCTGGGGTGCGCACTGCAGACGCCAGCCGCGGCGTTGGTCTAGACAGGACCGGTTACACAACGGTACGGGCACGGTGACAAGTGAGGCGAGGTAACCCCGGCCCAACCTTTCTTAGGGCAGTCTCAATGCTCCACCATGTACTATATCTAAATCATGCCATCTAAGCAAAAATCTGATGTGATACCCTATTTAATGAGGAAAGAGAGAGTAACCATATCTTAATCTAGATATGGATCTTAGCACTAAATTTAAGACATCTCATGATTTTTCTCTCACAAAACGCATTAAATGAGAGCTCTTTTAGATACAATACTAAGATACAACCCATTAAGTAGGTTGTATCTAATGCAATA
Organism: Stipa capillata; assembly: GCA_019208055.1. Lineage (NCBI taxonomy): Eukaryota > Viridiplantae > Streptophyta > Magnoliopsida > Poales > Poaceae > Stipa > Stipa capillata. The sequence continues at coordinate 164,147 of JAGXJF010005700.1, read as the reverse complement.
ACATATAACCTAAAATACAATGCATTGGGAGTGTCCTTAGCAGTGGGGAAGGAGAGAAGCGGTTGGATTTACGTCCCCAACGAACCGGCCGCACATGGGCAATTCCCAGTTTCCCACGCCGGGGCAGGCTTCGGTGGTTATTGTTTCGGCGACGTCGTTCTTCTGGCCGGAGGAGTCGATCGGTTGAGTATAATTGAGTCACAGGAATGAGGCCATGAGGGCTGTTTCAGTAGCTTAGTACCAATTATCTTCGAAAGAGGTGGGTTGGTTAATGGAGCTATCTTGATTAAAGCGCGGTACGTAGGACGCAAAGTGTTGTTGTGGTGTCTTCCCTCTGGCATTATTCAGAACCGAAACCCTTTCTGGGGACACAGCGCAGCAGTGGATGGAATCTATCAAGAGCAGTGCCACTTGTATCTGTGATTAGTATGCTTATGGAACTGTTGATAACGATGAGGGCATGTCAGGTGTTACTGTAGACCAGGAAGGTGTTAGTGTAAATGTACAGATTTCCGTGTTAGAGGTGTACGACTACAATACCTCGTATATAGGACCTGCTGTCATGGGCTTCTCTTCCCAATTTATAGACACAATGGATCTATACATGGCCATCTCCAGCCCATTAAGATACGGTGGCCCGAGGCGGAAATCCTGATATCCGCTCACCGCGAGAGTAAAAAATCCTTCGGACATCTTTTTCTATTTTCTCTGTCTTACTTTTTTTCGTTTTCTTTCTTTTCTTTTTCGGGTTTCTCTTTCTTTTTCCTGTTTTTACCTTTCTTTTATTTCGTTTTTATTTTTATTTTCTTTGTATTTTTTGTGTGTATAACCAATAAATATTTGATTGATGCAATTTTGAAAGACACGAAAAGAAAAGTTTGATACAAGTAAGTTTAGCATATTCATCTGTGGAATAGGGAACATTTTTCATGAGTTAGATGAATTTTTTTCCTAAAATACATGAACATTTTTCATATACGGTGGAACGTATCTCAAATTGTTACTTTTTTACCGAAGACTTTTATCTATCAGAAAAAAAAATCTAATTTGTTGCATGAACATTTTATTGATATACATGAGTATTTTTCATAGACAATGGAATATATTGCAAAAAAAATTTATACAAAAAATTTTCTAAAAATTCTATATAAAGTTGAAATATTATTTTACTATTCATGGTTTACAAATTATATTTTTCTATATTTTAAATTTTATGAAAATAAAAAATCAGGATAGAGTAAATAGGCCGGGCCATTTAGTTGCCCTGTGTAATGACCCATTTTCTGTAAATATGTACATCCAACTTTAGAACTCTCGAAGTTTTTAAAGGAAATAGAGTTGGAACCTTGCATCGCATAACATCATATAGGTCAACTAAAAACCCAATAGTGCAAAGATGGTAGTTGTTATTCGAGGATATATAGCTAGGTTAATGTCACAAAAAATTCATGTTGAATTTTTAAATATCTTTCTGAACTCCTAATAACATTTCTAAAGATTCTAGACAACATTTTGTATAGCTATAATTATAGGCTAGACTGAACCATAATTGAAATTTAGTCAAAATAAGTGATACATTCATTTTAATTTTTGTACCCCAACACACTAGTGGTGAGATCTCCTTTTAAACTCTGCTGCTATTTGTACACATTTGAAATCGTAATTGAACCTTCCAAGAATCCATATGTTCAAAATAATCCCCAAATTAGCAACAGGAAAATAAAAGAATAAAAGAAAAAAAAGGAAAACCTCTCTCCTCATCGGGACAGGCCGATTTCCGACCCGTTTCTCCCGCGCACTGGGCCGAGCCCATTTCCTCCCCGCCTCCACTGCACCCGCTCCCTCGGTCCCTCTATTCTGCCCCTCACTGGCGAAGCGGACCCACGAGCAGGTCTCTCCCGCCACGCGGCGCTCCTCCTCTGCCTGGCGCACTCCTGGGGCGTTTCCTCCTTGAGCTCACCGGCGACCCCGCCCTCGGCTGCTTCGTCCATGTCCCCCTCTACCGTCTCGCTCATCTCGCCACCAAACTCCGCTTGCTCTGCTGTCTCCCCTCATCAAGCGCCTAAGCTCCCGACGAACCGAGCCGTCGGACGGCATCGGCATTGGAACGCCGCCGAGTTCATCGCCGTCAGCATTGCTCCGTTCCCGTGCCTAGCGAGGGTTTCTTCTTCATCTGACGCGCGCACGGGAGCCTCTCAGACTCGGCGAACTCATTTCCTTTCTTGTCTTGTGCAGGGTCACCGCAGGACCAACCACTCGACTTCATCTTCCTCAAGTCCGGCGAGTTTTTCCTCCGGCAACAATTCCCGTTCCTTCCACCGGTGAGGCCATCCCTCTCCTTTTTCTTGCCATTTTGTTCGCCTCAGCTCCATGAATCCACCGCCCAATTTAATTGCAGTTCGGAGCAGCAGACGCCCCTAATTCCATGGTTCTTCTCCGGCTGATCACCTCCTCGCCGCTGAGGAATTCCCTAGTCCCGGTAAGCCTCCTCCCCAATCGACCATGGTTTCGGATTTCCCCGATCGCTCTCTCTCTCCTTGACTCCTCGCCTTTTTCCCTCGGTGCCTAGGATCTCCCCGCCACCGACGCCCCCGCACCACCGTCCGCCATCACCGCCGTTGACCTCGGCTGCATCCCCGACCGCCACCCCCGAGCATCAAAACGAGTCGCCCGTGAGCTCCTCTACCTGTTGGTACTCTCGCATTTCCTCCTCCACCGCGACAGACCCCGCCTGAGCTCCCCGTCGTCCGCCGCCGCTTGGGACACCGGCGGCCAATGCCCCTAAGCTGTGCCATTGGGTTAAAGAGAAAGAAATAAATAAAAAGGGGAAAACGAAAATAGATTGTGGGGTCCAGCTGTAATTGACTAGAGGGAGAAATAAGAGAAATAAGGGGGGAACCGAAATGTGAGGGGACTGTGGACCCCCTTGTCATTGGCTGCAGCTAGCTGAGGGTAGGTGAGTGAAGTTTTGCCTCAATTTGAAATTCAGAAAATAGCAGATTGGTTTAAAAGTGGACAAATCTTCAAAAATCCATAACTTTTGCATATCAACTCCAAATCGAGCGATTCTTTTTTTGTTATTCTTGATTTAATCGGTAGAACATTATGGTATACTTGTTGTTCATGTTATATTGCTATAAAATTTTGAAATGCCCAAAATGCCCTTAATTACCTAGTATCAAAATATAATTCTTAGGAATTCTCACGCAACTTTAAAACTAGCAAAAATTATACCAGATAGTGACTTAACTAGTATTCCATGCTCTAAATACCTAACACCTCTCATATATCACCTCATGCTATTTAATTTGATGCATAACTCAATAAAACCCTAATGTCCATAAATCCATCTTCAGAAAATGATAACTTTAACCCTAGAACTCCGATTTCGACAAAACCAATTGCATTAGTTGCATATAATGATTATCTACATGTTAGACTGCATATCATGCATTCTTGGATTTCTGTACTTGCTGGTTTTAATTAAAGTTCCTTCTGTTGCCTTATTTCGGTATTTCAGGATTTGATTTTGGGTAGAACCAAGCAATGAGGAGTATTCCGAAGTTGAATATTACTGTGATCCCGAGCAAACCCAGCAAGGCAAGTCTACAAAAGCTCGCTAAGATTCCCTAATTCATTTCACGCTTGTGATTAAGTGAAATACCTGATTGTCATGTTTATGATGATGCTATGTATGTGATGTCGAATCACTAGCATGGTAGGCTTAATTGGTTGCAAGATCAGCAGATGATCTTTTAAATGGACTAATAAACTATGAAACCATAATTGGGAGTTGTGAGAGCCAGGGTACCGTCATCTACAGATGGATTGACAGGCTATTAACCTGATTCAGTGCCGGTGTCGTAGGGCTTTACTCGTCACCACGGCGGGGTTTGAATTAAGATTTGTGGGAAGTCACGGTCGGCCAACCCTGTACTTACACATTCTTAATTCATCTCTCGCGCTTGCTTGCCTTGCCTGACCACAGAACAGGTTGAGCCTTGCTTGGAGCAACCATAATTAAACCGTCTTGTTTGACGAATTGTGATTGACATGGATGAATCTTGGTTGATTTCCATAACTTGATAATTTGATATTTATTGCTTTAAATCTTAGTATGGATGGTCGGTATACATCTTGATGATATTGCTTTATCATTCTTGTTCCTTCCATGCCAATTAATCAATGTTACCGTGATTTGTCAAGTGATTCTCTTTATCATTTGCTATGCTGAAATTGAGTTGGGATGAGCCTACAAATGTAGCTTGCAAGTACGAAAGTACTTACTGAATTCAATTCCGAACTTGTTGCAGGAGATCCCAGTATCGGTGAGTATTACGACATGGGGAACGCGGATTCAGATGCTTAGGTGATGTTATCCTTTTCGGTCGTAATCTTGTGGGTTGTGTAGATGCTTATGGAAATGGCGGGGCTGCCATCTCAGGGTTTTCACTTTTGTGTTCATTGCTGTTTTTGAAATTCGAAGACCTGTATCTAGCCTTCGAGTTGGTAGCGATGCGGCATAGAACCCCCTTCGGGTAAATGGCAACTTATGTATCCTTTTTAACTCCTTCTCAGTAGAGTTTGAACTGTGGTACGAAGTTGTTATTGTGATCGTTCCATATGCAGTGCGTGTATTATTGAAGTATATGGAATCGATCGTAAAGGAATGATGTCTTCTCTTAGTGTTCACTCCGTGAAGTGTTTTCGGTCGAGTGACCCGCTAGCTAAGATGCAGTGCCAGCTAGGCAGTGTGTGGACAGTCGTACCGGGCTTTCGAGCAACTCACTAGTCTTCGGGCTAGGTTAGGGTGTGGGTACGACTGTCGGGCTCCTCTGACTTCATTTTGCTTAGTGAGCTTAAAAGCAGCGTTAAGCCTTTGCAGGATCAGGGAATTGTATGTGGTTTTGGGAAGTCTAATCGCTTCCGGCCGGCTTGACCAATGGTGAAGGCATACGACATCGGTAAGCGTATGGTGCGTTGGTCAGGTGTCGGACCACTCCGCCTTGGTGAACACGGCGCAGGTACTGTGCCACTAGGTCGACTGGTTTCTCGGTCCTTGGCGATTATTCGTTCCCCGACTCATATATAATTCCGGGCTCCATGACACCCTGTGGGTGGTGGTTCGCTCGCTCCCGCTTAACGCGGGAGCAAGCTACACCGGCCAAAGGGCCACAAGCACTTTATCATGGAGGTGAGGAGGTCCATCGATTTACGATCAAATCCATACTTCTTGTTGGGGGGAGGGGGTGAGGGGGATTTAAACATCACCAAAAGCCAAGATGAAAAAGGCAATGATAGCTTCGAAGCTAGATGACTTTTTATTTAGTGTCATAATTAATAGCTTAGGATTGAGAGAAATTGCTATGTTTGGCCATAAGTTTACATGGGAACTGGGTTGAGACTCCAAGTTTTGAAAAACTTGATAGAGTCTCTGTGAGTACTGGTTGGGAGCAAAAGTTCCCGTTGGTAACAGTGTCTCCACTCAAGTGGTTTCTTTCTGATCATACTCCACTACTTCTACGCATCGGTGCTGAGCAACCAACCATTGTTCTTTGAACTCAGTTGGCTGCACCATAAAAGTATTTTTTTTTGTTGAGATGGTGGCTGAATGTTGGCACGGCAAACAACGTGTGGATACACCACCTGAGCTTGGCAAGCTAAAATCTAGCACCTTTGAAAACACCTCTGGGGCTGGGCAAAAAATACCAATGGTATGTACAAAGTGTAAAGAAGGAGCTCCTGCGGAAAATAGATGAGCTTGATAAGAAATTAGAAGAGGTAGGTTGTCCGATGAGGACATAGATCTCGAATGTGATGCTTATGATAGGCTCGCACATCTTCTCCGCGACGAAGAAATCAAATGGTATCAACAGGGCAAAGTGAAACATCTTATCAAGGGGAATAATAACACAAGTTAATTCCACTTGGTAGCCAATGGCAAGCATTGAAAACAATGTATTTATAAACTTGAACAAGATTAGGGACTTATTCATAGGGACATTGAATTGAAAAAGTACATAATCACATACTACAAATTGCTCTTTGGCCCACCGGTCGGAGTCATTTTTCAATGATTGAATCCCGATGAGAAGACATCCCTCAAGTGTCTGATGTGGAGAATGACATCCTCATGGATCAATTCACCAGAACAAGAGGTGAGAGAGGCAATGTTCCCAATGGAGCACAACAAAATGCCTAAGTCCAAATGGATTCCCAGCTGAATTTTAGTAGGTGTTTTGGAGAATCATCAAAGATGACTTAATGACAATGTTTCATGATTTACATGCTGGTACACTCTCCTCTATTTATCCTTAATTTTGTTACCATTACTCTACTACCAAAGTTCAAGGATGCTAGTTGCATCCAACAACATCAGTTTGCCTACTAAATGTTAGTTTAAAATCTTTACAATGGTAGGTACTGATGGAATTACTAGAGTTGCTGAAACAGTAGTGTGCCCCCTCCCAAATAGCTTTCAAGCCCAGGAGGAACATCATGGATGGCATGATCATTCTTCACGAAATTATCCATGAAATACACAAACAATAATTAGATGGTGTCATCTTTAAAGTTGACTCTGAAAAGGCATATGACAAAGTCAAATGGTTGTTTCTATAGCAGACTCTAAGGATGCAGGATTTTTCTCCGCGGCATGTTCTTGCTGGAGAATTTTGTTAAAGGTGGAAGTGTAGGTACCAAAGTCAATAATGGTATTGGACCCTTCTTCCAAACTTGCAAGGGCCTAAGGAAAGAGGACCCGATATCTTCGATCCCATTTAACATTGTTGCGGACATGTTGGCCATTACAATTGAGCGTGCAAAGGTCATATCACATTTGGTGGATGATGGACTTTCAATCCTTCAACATGCCAATGATACAGTTGCTTTCGAACTTCTAGAAACTATGTGGCCTAAAAATCAACTTTCACAAAAGTGAGCTTTTTTGTTTCAATAAAGCCAAGTAGTTCGAGGACCAGTATATGAGCCTATTGGCTACGATTTGGGAAATTTTCCTTTTCACTACCTTGGCATACCAATTCATTATAGGAAGCTCAGAAATAGTGAATGGAAGGAGGTTGAGGAGCGCTTTAAAAAGGGGCTAAGTAGTTGGAAGGGCAAGTACTTGTCCACTGGGGGATGCTTCATCCTTATCAATTTAGTCCTAAGTAGTCTGCCCATTTTCCTGCTATCCTTCTTCGAGATACCACTAGGTGTTCTTAAATGGTTAAATTACTTTAGATCCATATTCTACTGACAAATTGACAACCACAAGAGGACGTATAGACTCGCACGGAGGAATATCCTTTGTTGACCCAAAGCCCAAGGTGGTCTCAGTATCCAAGATTTGGATATCAAGAATATCTGTTTGTTATGTAAATTATTGTTTAAACTGCTTAAAGAGGATGGGGTTTGGTAGAACCTACTCCAAAATAATCATCTAGGCAGCAAATCATTAACAAATGTCTCTGGAAAGATTGGTGACTTCCAATTTTAGTCGGGCCTGATAAGGTCAAATGACAATTTCTTTCACCATGGGACCTTCCAACTACGTGATGGTTCACAAATAATATTTTAGGATGATTTTTGGATTGGCACCACCCCTTTAAGTGTGTTGGTCTATCTGGCTATGCAGAAATGATGTGGTTTTTGATAAACAATTTTGTTAACTTGTTGCACATTATCTATATGTATACCAACTAGTTGCGGTTGTGGTCGATGCTTTAGGGATGGACACTCGGGACATTATGATGGTTGCATGCAAAATCTTAGAGGTGGTCATTAGGGAGCTCTTCACTATCCATGGGTGATGGTATAGCAAAATGCTTTCTAATTCTTGAGACGATCGTTTCTTGGTCACTAGAACTTTGTTGCTTCCTTTTATTTTCCTGTGATGTCAATGTGATGTACTCTTGAATTAAAAATTGGTTGTGTGCATCTTGCAATGTAGAAGCCAAAAGTTTATTCTTTCATTGTTAAAAAAAGTAATAATATTTGTTGATGGTACATACCTGTGAACCATCATGAATTTATGATATTATCTACCTTATGGTCTTATCTAACTCATCTACTTACTTGACCTACCTTAACATGACATCATTGTCGGTTCACCACCATAAACACATCTTAAAAACTTCATAAATCTAAGTAAAGCAAGGATTGGTGGTGGTTGGCACAGCGAGCCCGATAGGTTAACCTATGAACAGTAACTTGGCCAACATTTGCTAGTTGCTTGGTTGTTACAATAAGTCCAATGTGATTGGGGGCTGATAGAGGGCATATTGTGTGCACTAGCATCGTTAGGTGTATTAGTGCACTAGGTCACCTAAAAATGTCTCTAAGAATCATGAAAAATTCTCTTAAAAAATTATGACATAGAAATAACATGATCTATCATGCCAAAAAAGTTTTAAATCAAAATTTGATCCAAAGGTTGAGAAAAAACAAGACAAATCTAGCTAGGAATAGTAACAAATTCAAATCTGAAGTGAACAGTACCCCATTGGTACTATTCATAGTATAATTTGTCTTTTATGTTTCAAGCTGACAAATTCAAATCTAAATTGAACAGTACCCCCATTGGTACTATTCACAGTATAATTTGTCTTTTATGTTTCAAGCTGCAGATTGAATTTGGATTTAAAATTTTATGACACGATAGATACATGTTGTATCAATCTTAACAAAATTTTGAAATTTTTCATGACTTTTTGAATCGTGAGACTACTACAGAAACAACTATCCTTGACCCTGCATCACAGTCGGTTTCAGGAAAACAGCCAGTGATACATACAATCTTAGTTGGTTAAGTGAAAACAACCGTCTAAATAAAAATAGAATTGTCAATGATAAACATATATCTTAGACGGTTGAAACAAACAACCGCCTCAAGGTTTATCTCAGATGGTTGTTATGTAGAGCCGCCTGAGATATGGCCAATACCTCAGACAATTCTTTCCCTCAACCGGCAGGGATATGCTCCCGCCGGTTCCAGGTAGCAAATCGACTAAGGTATTGATTTTATCTCAGAGGGTTCTCTCTTTGGACTATCTGAGATCTAATCTACCCTATTTAAGACACATCCGACCATATCAACCAGATCATTCAATGCTGTGGCTGGTTGGAGGATTGGAGATTTTGAGGCAATTTTGTTGAAGACACATTTATTGATAGATATATTTGGTCTTGGTGATGTATGATTTGTAATTTTGCATTCTTTAATTATTTAAGATCTTATTGCTAATATAGGTTTGTAATTTTTTCTAATTAATTAATTAATTACATTAATATATGTATATATGTACATGTTAAATTAGTAGTTGAAGATTATTAGCTATATTTCCCCAATTTAATTAAGAATGTGGTGAATATATATATATATATATATATATATATATATATATATATATTTATGTAATGTTAATTAATATCTTATCGCTAGGTACATGTATATACCTATGTTTAACACTTAATTGTTATATGAATGTGTACAGAAATTTTAATATTATATTTTGTGCATATGGTGTAGATGGACCGAATGTGGGTGTATGCCAAGAACCGTGCGACTCAAGGGTACAATAATGATGTATCTTCTATTATTAGCTATATTTCTCCAATTTAATTAAGAATGTGGTGAATATATATATATATATATATATTTATGTAATGTTAATTAATATCTTATCGCTAGGTACATGTATATACCTATGTTTAACACTTAATTGTTATATGAATGTGTACAGAAATTTTAATATTATATTTTGTGCATATGGTGTAGATGGACCGAATGTGGGTGTATGCCAAGAACCGTGCGACTCAAGGGTACAATAATGATGTATCTTCTTTTATGCAAGCTATCGAAGAGGATATGGTTAATAAGGGGAAAAGTGGATGTATTGTCCATGCTCTGATTGCGAGAATAAGATGTTTAAGAACTCAAGTCAGATCTAGTCACACTTGATTAAGATGGGTTTCAAAAAGGGGTATACATGTTGGGCAATTCACGGTGAAGAGCACATTGCACATAAAGATGGTAATAACGAAATTGCTAATGAAGTCAACGATGTGGTACATGATGGCGACTGTACTTCTTTCGATCAGATGGAAGAGGATGACAATCTAGATCAGATGCTCCGAGATGCGGAAGGAAACATTGATGATGAGCGAGAGTACAATAAATTCCTGGGATTGATGGAGAACTCTGAGAATCATCTGTCCCCAAGCTGCAAAACAAAATACACAAGGTTGTCACCCGTGCTACAACTGCTGCAATTAAAGGCAAGCAATGGTTGGTCGAACAAAAAATTTACGGTAGAGGGAAACCAGTTGCCGAAAACCATCTACAAAGCCAATAAAGTTAATTTCCCTTGAGAATGGAAGTAGAAAGACCAGATGCATGTCTGAACAACTATATCCTCTACTGTAAAGAGTATAAAAACTTGCGTGCATGTCCAATGTGCAAATTATCCTGATATAAGAGTAAGAGTCAATCAGATGATGTGGTGGCAGACGACATTGAGTTTAAGCAAGGTACTCCTGCCAAGGTTGCATGGTATCCGTCAATAATTTCTCATCTAGAGTGGTATATTGTGAACCCAAAGGAGACAAAACTGATGTGCTGGCATGCCGAGGAACATAAAAATGATGCAATGCTAGGAGACCATGCTAATTCTTTACAATGGAGAAACATCGATAGGAGATTTAATATGTCCTGTGCAGAGTCGAAGAATGTAAGGTTGGACTAAGTATAGATGGAACAAATCCATTTGGTAACATGATCAGCCAACACAACACTTGACTCATTAATCTATGTATGTACAACCTTTCACCTTGGCTGTGCATGAAGCGGAAGTACATTATGATAGCTATACTTATCTAAGGTCAAAAATAAACTGGGAACGAGCTTGATGTGTACCTTGCGCCATTGGTGGAACATTTGAAGCTTATGTGGGAAGATAGGGTTTAGGCCTGGGATGCGAACAAATATGAGAACTTCACCTTACGCAGCTTACTGTTTTGTATCGTCAATCATTATCCTGCCTTTGGTAACTTTTCAGGCTAGACTATAAAATGACCTAAAACTTGTGTTCAATGCTTAGATGATACAAGAAGTATTTGGCTTAACAACTCGCGCAAAATAATGTACATACGTAACCGCAGGTTCCGTCGAGGAATCACCCATACCGCATGATGAAAGATCAATTCTACATGACCATTGAGAACGTATCAACTCCAATAAACTTAAGTGGGGCATAAGTCTAAGATATGATCAATGATATCGATGTTGGTAAAGGGACGTAAATCAAAGAAGTCTAGTGAGAAGACCATTTGAAAGAAGCGATCCATATTTTAGGAGTTACCTTAATGGAAGCGTCTGAAAGTTCATTACTGTATCGACGTCATGCACTTAGAGAAGAATATTTGTGACAACATGATCAGTCTCTTGCTGAACATTCTAGACAAAACAAAGAATTTGGATATGCGATTATGTGATTCTGTGAATTGTTGTGTTTCACGGCTGCCCAAAAAATAAAATTAGCCCCGTTATTATTATTTACATCTTAGACAGTTCAACCCAAAAAACTGCCTAAGATATCTACTATTGCCTGTCTGCTTAGAAAAAAGAACCTCTGAGATAATGAGTGTTATTATTTACATCACAGACGATTTAACCTGAAAAAACCGCCTAAGATATCCACCATTCGTAGTTTGTTCAGATAAAAGAACCGTATAGGATAACCTCATTCAAGTCGTCTAAGATATTCTTATCTTAGACAGTCGTAATACCCGTTAGAGATGTCGTTTGTTATCATTGATCTTTGTTTACAAAACCTTTATAGAATGTTAGAGATGTGCTTTTTTAACCTTCTGGGATGTGTTGTTTTGTAATAGTGTTAATTGGAAGCCTAGTGCACTAATACACCTTGGAACACAAATATGCCCCATAACAACAATATTATATGAATAACGGTAACGGTATTATAAGATTTATCTATAATGGAATAAAAGGTGGGTTGAAAGTTTAGACGTGAAACAGTAAGCAAAACCAGGGGTTTGAAACTTGAAACATGAAATTAGGCAACAGTCATGCAAAAGCAAGGATGATCGTTTGCAATGTGGCTTCCTTGTTGAGTTTCTATCTGCAAAAGTAAGCAACGTCTTTCTGTCTTTCATGTTAGGTGCCTCCGTGCCAGATTGCCAGACCTAGACCCTGAGGGAATAACTGTAGGATGTTCTAAATTAGTCCAAACATAGCAAATGAGACAAGGAGATATTATCCAAAATTACCTTTTACTTAGTGTCAGAGAATACTGTATTCACCACCGTGTCTTTTTCATCGGCACATAGGTTGGTGGTTCAGTACACATATTTTGTTACGCACGACGACGTATTTTATTCTGAACTGTTAGATAAGAATACTCCCAAGCTCCCAAAGACGATGTAAAATTAAAGAAAGGGCCAAGTGGACGAGAGTTTGACACAGCAAGTGAAAGCAGAGTATCACATCAGGAGTGTAGAGTGAGAGAATGCGAGAGTTGCAACATACATTTGTACTGAATCATTCTGCATGTATTTGTACATGTATAGAACGCAACTAACCTCCTACTTGTAAGGCACGCACACGCAAAACATGAAAGACATGGAGCTATAGTTTGAGAAGTAGGAGGCAAGTAAGCAATGGTAGTGCAGGAGAGGCGTGGTCAGCCATGACCCAGTTGTGTGCTCTTACACCCCCCCTCGGCGCAGCCGAAACATCGTCGCCGGCGATGCCGAGGCTAGAGCGTATTGCTTCGAAGGCTGCTATGGGCAGTCCTTTGGTCATAATATCGGCAAACTGCTGTGACGTTGGAACGTGCAAAACCTTGAACTGGCCAAGTGCAACTTTCTCACGAACGAAGTGCACATCTAGCTCGACGTGCTTCGTGCGCTTGTGATGCACTGGATTTGCCGAGAGGTACACCGCAGAGACATTGTCGCAGAAAATGACGGAGGCCTTCTTAACGTTGCAGTGCAGCTCGGACAGGAGCTGCTGGAGCTAGCAGCACTCAGCGACGGTGTTCGCGACATACCGATATTCGGCCTCCGCGCTGGAACGCGACACCGTGGGCTGCCGTTTGGACAACCAGGAGACGAGGGAATCCCCGAGGTAGACGCAGAAGCCAGAAGTGGAGCGCCGCGTGTCAGGGCAGCCTGCCCAGTCAGCGTCCGAGTACGCGACAATATAAGTTGACGGTGATGCGTGGATCCAGAGGCCGTGACCGGTGGAGCCATGAATATAGCACAACAGGCATTTGACGAGGCCCCAGTGATCATCACAGGGCGCATGCATGTGAAGGTAGAGTTGATGTACAGTATAGGCAATGTCCGGGCGTGTCAAAGTTAAGTATTGTAGTACACCCGCGATGCTACGATAGAATGACACGTCGGTGACTGGCTTGCCGGATGATGCTAAAAGCTTCGGCTTGGTGTCGACCGGCGTGCTTGCGGGCTTGCAGTTGGACATGGACGAACGATCCAGTATGTCCTCGGCATACCGTTCCTGTGACAGAAAGAACCCAGCGGGCGTGCGACGCACACTAACACCGAGAAAGAAATGCAGGGGTCCAAGGTCCTTCATCTTGAATTCTAAGCTGAGTTGGTTGATGATAGAACGAAGGCAGGGCGAGGAGGATGGCGTGAGGACAATATCGTCCACGTAGAGTAGCAAATATGTCATGTCAGCGCCGCGGTGCATCACAAACAGCGACGTGTCAGAGCGGGTGGAGATAAAGCCGACACGACGAAGAAAGTCGGAGATGCGCGGTACCACATGCGGGGCGCCTGACGGAGACCATACATCGACTTGGACAGTAAGCAAACATCGTCTGGGCGAGATGCGTCAACGAAGCCCGTGAGCTATTGGCAGTACATGCGCTCTGAGAGCACGCCATTGAGGAACGCATTGCTGACATCGAGTTGGTGCACAGGCCAAGAGCACGACGCTGCTAGATGGAGCACTGTGCGGATGGTCGCTGGTTTCACGACATGACTGAATGTCTCCCCAAAGTCAATGCCAGGGCGCTGCGTAAAGCCGCGCATGACCCATCGCACCTTGTACTGGTCAAGGGAGCCGTCGGGGTGAAGCTTATGCCGGAAAACCCATTTTCCTGTGACAACATTGGCGTTGCGTGGGCGAGGGACGAGCTGCCATGTCGCATTAGCCTGCAGGGCGTCAAACTCGGCTTGCATTGCTACAAGCCAATTCAGATCGCGCAGCGCAACGCGGACAGAGGACGGCACGGGAGAGACGGCTGCTGCAGAGGCGATGTTGGCGTAGCGTGGGTTGGGGCAGACGATACCAACGCGTGCATGCGTGATCATGGGATGACCACGTGGCGCAGGCGCTGATGGAGGCGAGGGCGGGGATGCTACAGAAGAGGACGACGGCGAAGGTGCGACAGGCGTAGGTGCAGGCGCAGGTACTGATGGAGGTGCGACAGGTGCCACGGGTGTAGCCTGTGGCGTGGCAGCATTGAGCGCAGGTGTAGGAGCCACGCCGGGTGCGGCGCGAGCAGGAGCGACGCATCGTTGAGCTGAGCGTGGCAGCGGAACAACACAAGCCGGACGCAGTGTCACGGGTGGTGGTGGAGCCGACGCCTATGAGTTGTCCCTGAAAGGAAAAGAGGACTCATCGAAGTAAACATGCCGCGAGATGATGACACGACCCGTTGTGGGGTCGTAGCATCGATAACCACGGTGGTTCTCTAGGTAGCTGAGGAACACGCATGCCGCAGACGCGGTGCTAGCTTGTGCGCGGTGGTGGCTGCAGTGTTCGGAAAGCATAGGCATCCGAAGACTCGGAGGAGCAAGTAATCAGGAAGCGTGCCGAAGAGAAGCTCGTATGGGGTGGCGAGCTGGTGCGCGCGGCACGACCACCAGTTCAGGAGATGCATCGCAGTGCAAAGTGCCTCGGCCAAAACTGCAGTGGAGCAGATGCGTGAAAGAGGAGAGCACGAACACTATCGTTGAGCGTGCAGAGGACGCGCTCCGCGCGCCCGTTTTGCTGCGACATATATGGGCAGGAGAGCCGGAGCTGAATGCCGTTTACGGCGAAGAAAGCACGGGAGGCGAGGTTGTCAAATTCGCGGCCGTTATCAGTCTGTATAGAGAGAATGGGCCGACAAAATTGAGTTGTGATGAATTTATGAAATGAAACAAGAGTGGGAAGAACGTCTAATTTGTGACGCAAAGGGAATGTCTAGGCATAGTGCGAGTAATCATCAAGTACGACGAGGTAGAATTGAAAACCAGAGATGCTCAACACAAGAGAAGTCCAGACATCACAATGAATCAATTGAAAAGGAAATTGTGCGTGAGAATCATTATTGGTAAAAGGAATGCAAACATGTTTCCCTAAGCGACATGCATAGCAAGTTGAAACAGAGGATGTAGTACAACGGAAATCAAAGGAAGAAAGAATGCGGGAGAGCGAGGCACGTCCGGGGTGGCCGAGGCGTTGATGCCAAAGGTCCGTGGAGGTGGCGATGAATGACTGGTGCAGGCGAGGCGGGCCAGTGCGGAGGGGATAAAGCTCACCAGAGCTATCACAACGAAGTAGCACCACCTGTGTCTGACGATCCTTAATTGAAAAACCAGAAGTGTCAAATTCAATAGTGAGAGGATTATCGCGAGTCAAGGAACGCACAGAAATAAGATTTTTAATAAGAGAGGGAGTGACTAGAATGTTGCGAAGATGAATAGGAGCAGATGAGGTAGGGATTGCGGCGGTGCCGATGTGGGTGACGGGCAGGGAGGCCCCATTGCCAACAACAACGTGAGAGGGTGTAGAAGGAGAAACAGGGGAGGAGGCGATACCGGGGTTGGAGGTCATGTGCGACGTTGCACCGGTGTCGAGGAACTAGTCGCTGCTGGCGCCGGAGGCAGCCTGCATGGACAAGTTTTGCAATGCAGCGAAGAGTTGGTTCTGTTCCAACGCAGGCATGGTAGCTGCAGGGGCGGGCGGCAATAGTGCGGGGTAGGGCGTAGTCGGCATGGACGCGGCCGAGAGCGCGTGTGGTGCGGGGGCACCGGGGTGGGGGCCAAGGAGGCCAGAGCCGGGCGCACGCATGGGCCATGCCTGGAACATGCCACTCCATGGGAAGAAGCCGGGCTGCGGTGCCGGCGTGTGGCGTATCCGGTTTTAGGGCCGGATAAACCCTTGTGTTTACTGTACTGGTCCCATGATCAGTAGCCGGTACACATAAGTTAACCTGTATATCAAGGTCATACACGCACATATTAGAATACATAACCGATCTTCGAGATCGAATATTTATACCTGTAGCCCAACGGCAAAAATCTTGCAGCGGAAATCAAGTGGTGGAGTGGCCCATCAATATGTCGTTCCTAACAAGCAACTGACTGGGGGTTTCGCCCTAGTTTTCGCGGATACCGTCGTTGCTTTCGAGCTGTCGTCCCTTCTGTCTGGCCAAATCAACAAGCCAGGTGAGTATATTGAATGTACTCGCAAGCTCTCCGCCAGGGAGTTTATCACAGATATATGCATGCACGGGTATATCAAGAATCTGGCTCTAACATATGTCTCATGTTGTGCGAAAAAGTAGGTTTGTGTATGGAATACTTAAATAGATAGTAAACGCAGAAGTTGAAAATTGTCTCGGTTTTACCGAGACGTGGCAGCTGTTCATGTCCTTCTTTATTCCTCCCGCTACAACAGGGAATTGTACTTGCATTTTCCGCTACAACGGAAAACCTTGTAATCACCCGCTCCAACGGGGAGTCATATGCTCACCCGCTACGACGGGGCATTGACGATTGCCCGCTACAACGGGGAATTGTACCTGCATTTTCCGCTACAACAGAAAACCTTGCAATCACCTACTCCAACGGGGAGTCATATGCTCACCCGCTACGACGGGGCATTGACGATTGCCCGCTACAACGGGGAATCCCTTCTTCTCTCCTTCCGCTTCGACGGGGAAACTTTCATGTCACGCTGCGAACTCGGGGGATCGCATCCTTAAACCCATAACCTTTTTGATTTTGAAAGTCAATCTACCATAGTGTGGCCCAACCAAGTTCATCCATGACCGTGGACACGGCTATTCAAATAGTTTTAACCCTCTGCAGAGGTGGTACGGCTTTACTCACAAGATGTAGGTCACCCTGGGTATACTGTGCACCGCATACTAACAAGGCTAGTACAACGAGACTCTTCACCGGAGTAAACCTAGCAATGAACCCACCGGAAGGAATCATCCAAACCTAGCTTGAATCAGTATCATCGCTACAACTAGATCGGTATTCCAACTTTGAGGCGAGTTAAACCTCGCTACAGCGGGCAACTCTCTATAGAGGCTGCCACCTCATCTGCATACTGCATACTGCCTACGGGTTCATATACTAGTATCACGTCGGATACTGGGTCAAGTTCTTCCCATAAAGGACATGTGGACGTACAGTTAGACTTGCCGAACAGCACTTAAGTTCGGTCCTTATGAGATCCGAGAAAGACTCCTCACCACGCCCGTAAACGGACAATGAGAACCACGTCGGGCATTACTTCGCATATAACATTCTTCCTGCTTTCTCCCTTCATTTCCGAGCTGGATCAAAATCTTCTTCATTTTTGTCTTGGTTTTAATAAAACCTTTTCTAGCAAAAACCTCCCCACCCATGGATACACTACCTTCATATACCATCGAACACGACGGTCCTTTCCAAACATCCAATACATGAGAATTTTGAATATCCTTCCTTTTATGAAAACCTAATTTTTACTAATGCAGGGCTAAGCCAGGAATATACATTTGCTACTCTAGGTTTCCCGTTAATACCACTCGGGACATATAGCTCTAGGGCGACAAGGGTGTCGGTAATGGACTAGGGTTTCTATTGCATGGGTCGTAACTACAACAACATAAAATATCAGCGTATAACACATAGCATGCATGTTTCGTAATGAACATAATATTTCGTAAACATGGGATTCAACATGATCAAAGGTGAAGAGCTTGCCTGGCAATATTGAACTGGGTATGGTACTCGTCCGGACTGGGTATGGTACTCGTCCGGAATCCCTTCGCGAGGTCTCGTAACGTTGTTTCTACACGTCGAAAAACACCGAATAAGAAACGGCGTGAAGGAGAACCAAATAAGAACCAAATATGCACACATAAAAACCTAAAACATATACTGGTCTTGAAGAGTTTTCTAGGGTTTTTGAAAAGGTGGGATGGAGTTAGCATCACCTGCATTATTGATTTGTTATACTTTGGAAAACATTGGTTGATTGCATACCATCATGTCAATGCTTGAATGCTCTTGTCTCCTCCTACCTTAGTCGAGTCCAGAGAGCATCGACATGTTAAAAGCTTTTAGAATCTTGGTTGAAAAGTGTTTAGGGATTAGATTGACATGAGTATATATATACATACTTATGCAGGCAATATGCTAGGACTTGCAATTCCTCACTGCTTTAGTTACATAAAGAGTTTTAAAAGCCAGGGTTCTCTGGAGCCTACATTCATATTCATGATTTTATGCAAAACGGGGGTGATCATGCTAGGACATGCTTAAAGGACATGTAACATGTTTTTAAATATATGAGTTAATTTTATAAGTTTGAAAATTCAAATATTCTCAAAAATTGTGAAACTGGTATCTTATGTAGGGTTTGATTTTAAATGAATATAGGAAAAAGAACGAGGTCAATTGGAGCTATAACGGAGGAGATATGGACTTACGAAATTTTGCCGGGAGGAAAAATAGGAGGGAGGAAATATCTCAGCTGGAAATGGGGTGACGTCGAAGGCGTAAAACCCGAAGATGCCATCAGCCACCGGAAACGGCTTTGGGAGGAAGGATTAGAAAACATACGCTTTCCTGAAGGAGAAACGTAAATTGAAGTGTGCGGAAGGGAGAATGCCCCTTCGATCGCAGGAGGAGGAAAGCCTGGGAGGCATTTCCACTTAACCCGGCTTGTGGACCCGGGCTGTCAGTGGCTCATCACTGTGGGCTTAGGGTTTTAAGCGTGCTTATGCGTCCTGCGACATGGGTCCCTTGCGTCGAGTCAGATCAAGGGGAGAAGGCGCGGGTGGCTCGGGCGAGCTCGTCGCCGGCGAGTGGTGGCGCGCGAGGCGGTGGCGGCCACCGTAGCATGACCAGGGAGGCTCAAGGAGTTGCCAGCTAATGTCGAAGGGGCCAGCGGTGGCCGGATCGGCGGCGGCGTTGTTTCCCGCAGCATGTCAGCGGTGACAGGACGGAAACCTCGCCGGCGATGCTCCTCCGCAGAGGGTAGTGACTGAAATGGAGATTAGGAGGAGGAAGGGAGCTCCAGAAGTGAGGAATCGGAGGATGGTAGGCTGGAGCGGCTGAATTGATGTCTTGGAGCTAGAAAGATGAGCTCGCAGAAGGGCTCGATTGAGGAGGATGGAGAGCTCAGGTCGTCGGGGACTGAGAGGGAGATCGGGGACCCGTCGGTCTGGTGGCAGGTGAGAGGCGGCTCGGGCGCTCGGCTGCTCTGGAGGTGGTACCAGCGGTGAGGGGCGGCGATTTGGGGGTCGGCGATGACCGGGCTAGGCGGATGGCTTCGGGGCGACTTGGTTGAGGCAACCGCCCGCACTAATGGTGGGGACGGTGAGGCTCGTACCTGCACTTGGGTAGGACCAGGGAAAGGGCCTCACCAGCGAGCTCAGCCGCCTTGCGTAGCTTCTCCCCGGACGCTAAGGTGGCTTGGCGTAGATATGGGGGAGCGACGGCTGTTGCCGCCGGCTACGGAAGGAAAGGGAATGCTGCAGCAGTGGTGAACCGAGGAGCTCGATTGAAGAGTAGTGGGGGAATGGTGAAATGGGGAGCTCTCGGCTGGTTGGTTTCTGGAGGAAAAAGTTAAACTTGGGGAAGAAAAATAGGGCAAGGGAGCTCGGTCTGTGCTGGCTCCGGGAAGAGATTGAAGAAGCAGAAGGGAAAGGGATGAGCTGGCCAGTGCTGCTCGGGGAAGAATAGGGGAACAAGGAGCTCACTTTGGGGAGGAGGGATTTCTCGGGTAGTAAGGAGTAGAGGAGTTGCGGAGAGCTTGGCCGGTAGGAAATGGGTGGGAAAGACTAGAGGAGCATTAAGTGCGCTCGGGTGGGGAGAGTAAATGGAGCAGCTCTGGTAGAAATGGGTAAAGAAAGAGGTGGGTCAGCTGCTGTTGCAACAGCAGGAAGTGGGCACCAAATTCCAGCACAGAGGAAATGGCGTGGCACTGCCAAGCAAAAGAGTACACTGAGGTTGCCTAGTGCAAAGATAAGGTGTGCTGGTAGAATAGTGTAGAGCTGTGCTGCACCGAGATGTTAGGCATTGCTTGGTGCATGAGCTGGCAAGAGAAACACTGCAGGTTTTTGGCATGACCAAGAGATATATCTACTGAGCTTGTACTGTTAGCATTTAATTCACCTCAATTTTGGTGTGGGCATTGGGACTTGCCAAGGATGAACTGAAGAGGAGAAGAAACATCCAAGATCTTGTAGGAGCTTAGGAATTGAAGAGAACGTGATATCAAGGTTAATGGAAATGAACTGGGACTCGTATGCACGTCCATGCACATGCAGAACATAACTAGTAATATAGATGCGTAGAAGGATAAGTCGCCAACTTAAGGTCCAAATGAAACATGCGTTGTTTTTGAATGAATCAACTAACCACGATTAGGTTCAAGTCTCAGCACTTTAGGATTATTTTTCCTAAAGTATCTTGTTTTGGAATTATACGCATGTTGAAACATGTCACAAGAAAATAGAAGTGCCGAGCACGAACTGGCACGTAGGTATTCGAGCTCACCTGACCGTGCAGGTAAAATAGGAGAGGAGATTCCTGGAGACACCAGAAGGATATGCACCAGGGTATAAGCTCTAGGAAAGAGAAAAGGTGGTAGGATGCCTACAGGGATACGTATATATATGTACATATGTATCTGTGTATGCATGCTGGGGTAACATACGTATATACGAAGAGGCGTTCGGGTGTTAGACGGGCATACACACTTACATATATATATAAGTGTATGCATAGAGGGAATTACAGGCAGGTGTGTATGGACACGCAGGAAGTCCGGCAGGGAAAAGATAAACGGGGTTATCTCGTGTCAAGGGACGCACAGCCAAACTTTGGGAAAAAGATATATGGAGAGGAGGTTTGGACACAGGTGTCGAGAGAGAAATAAAAGGAGTCACCTGGTAACTATACCAGACTACGATAAAGTCATGGTTTTAATTGGGTTTAGTTTAAAAGTTATTATCAGTAGCGCAAAAGTTTTTGTTGACCCAATTTTTCGGGTTTCGGAAATTCAGGGTGTGACACGGTGTGGTTGGTGCGCGCTGGCTGCCACCAGTGCTCTGCTTCTTCTTCTTCTTCCCGCGGTTGCAATCGCCACCGCTGGTCGAGGAGGAGGATGGGTGGGTGGAGGAAGGAGCAGGCGGAGCAGCGTGAGACGAGCCACTGGCAAAGAGGGCGGCATTGCCGGCCATCTTGGCGTAGTAGTCGAGGCGACACTCCTCAAGCAGGAGAAAAGTGCGCACACGCTGGAACGAGGGCAGGGGGTGCTGGATCGTGATGGAGGCGATGCAATTCCTGAGCCGCGGACTCAGGCCGCGTAACGTGTTGATGACGAGGTCTTGATCAGTCACCGGGGAGCCAAAGTCGCGCAGTGTGTCAGAGAGAGTCTTCAGCTTGCTACAGTATTCGGTGACAGTGAGATCACCCTGGAAGAGGCTGTGGAACTCGTGCTTGGCGTAGATCGCGCCGTGATCACGGTTGTCAAGGAAGAGATTGGAGATTGTCGTCCACACTTGCTTAGCTATGTCGTAGTCAGCTACGATGATGTTGTAGATGTCGGGCGAGACAGTGGTGTAGAGCCAGTTGACGATTGCAGCTTCAATCTCCATCCAGTCCTTGTCAGCGAACAGGAGGCGAGCGTCGACATGGCCGTTGACGTGGTTTATCAGACCAAGCTTGTGCAACGTGGTCTTGAAGAGGGTGCGCCAGTGGGTGTAGTTGGACTCGGTAAGGTCCAGGGTGATGGGAACATGGAGATGGATGTCGGTGGATTTGATCAAGTCGACAGAGATGCCGTCATCAGCAAAGGGATTGGAGAGAGAAGACTCGGGGCTGTGCGCCATGGGAGCAGCGAACAGGAGCGGAAGCGAGGAGGATCGGCAAAAGAAGCTGAGGCCTCTGATACCATATAGAGTGAGAGAATGCGAGAGTTGCAACACACATTTGTATTGAATCATTCCGAATGTATCTGTACATGTATAGAACGCAACTAATCTCCTACTTGTAAGCCACGCACACGTAAAACATGGAAGAGATGGAGCTATAGCCTGCGAAGTAGGAGGCAAGTAAGCAACGGTAGTGCACGAGAGAGACGTGGTCAGCCATGACCCAGTTGTGTGCTCTTACAAGGAGTATTATAATAATGTGGTACCTGACGTGGCTAAAATTTCAAGTAAATAATCATGCCGCGACAGTGGTTGATTACCACAGACTGATATCATGATGTCTTCATAAAAGGGTGTTCAGGTTAATTGGCAATACACTGGTATGGTTCAATTATATGGAATAACACACGCTATGCCATTTATAGTTTGAAACAAGTAGAAACATTTGTAAACGGCTATTGACCGATGTCTATTTATTTAGACGAAAAAAGGAGTATACGTGGGGCATGTTTTTGAGGGAACATGCTCAAAAACCCCATTTGTGTCAACCTTCAGTTTGGGAATTACTAAAACTTTACAGATGCACCCTCACTGTGCCTATATAATACGGCTAATATGTTTCCATTTGGTGATACATATACTTTGTTTCTTGAGTCAATTTTGGCTCATGAGAATTTAATGATAAATTGGATTGATCATTGATTATTGGAGAACTTCCTTTATATGAAGTTGTTGCGGCTTTAAGTGAACGCTGATCTGGCCTTTGATTACCCCAAAACGTCATATTTCTGACGGTCACTGTTAATTCTGACGGGCTCGCAACGTCCGAGAAATATTCCTGACGGCTTCCCGTCGTGAATAAGCCGTTTTCCCTAACATTCTCGTCCTGACGGAGTATTCCTGGCGGTTACCGTCAGGGATGCCTGTCCTGACAGGTATACAAGCGCTCCTGATGGTTATTGGCGGTAGGGAATTTGGCAGTTCGGGGTAGCGAGGAGCGAGGTGCGTTAGTTGAGCGATCAAGTGCTATGGCACCCAAAGTGTATGAAGCACCCCTTTACATTCTACAAGGGAATGAAATGGCTGATGGGATGTTAAAGATTAAACTAACCACAGCAGGATTGTATGATACAATACTATCATTGCCATATGCGTGCATGCAGGAAGCATGATGGCTCCAACAGTTCAAAAAAAGACGAATAGGGCTTGAGATCGAGCATAATATCATGGAGCAGTTGGGCAAGTTTTCAATGCTGACAAACGTCCGGAATCTTCAAAGTCGTTTCAGTTCTGAAATATTTTGCGATCGATCTCCATGTGCTTCTCATTCTGTGCTGCAAGGCCTGCAAGCCTGCACGTCGCGGGAGTAAACCATTTTACACCCAGGCACACACACTGAAGAGTTCCACTCGCCATGTCCTTCTTGAAAAGTGAAAACACACATGATAGTATAGCAGGCTATTCCAGCAGGTATCGGAGAAATATAAATAAATGAAAGCTACCGTGTTAACTGGTAAGTGCTGTCAATTATCTGTACAATTCAGTGTTGTGTTTCTATTTTGTTCGTTCATTTTTTAGAGGGGTGCAAGGAGCTAGTAAGGTTTGGGCGATGCTTTACCTTTTCTGAATTAGTAGGCGATGCTTTACTTCCCGCGGGATACATAAGATCAGATGCGTTTTTAGAGGGTTAAGATCCGATGCATGACAAGCACATAAAATTCGTTCTTTGCTTTATCTGCCAAAAAGGGAAATGATAAAAAGGAAGGTTGAGAGAAAACTTGAAGGGAACTTGACGTCGTTGAAGGTTCTTCTGTCATTTTCCAATGGGCAGTTGTTAGTATTTCCAAATGCTGGTAGTGAGGTGAGGTAGTACTATACTAGTACTAGAGGATGTGGAGAGACAAGAACGCGCACTTAGCGACACTAGTAGAGAGGAGGCATCTCGAAAAGGGGATTAAAATGCACAAGTTTTCCAAAAGCACACACGGGAAAGAAAGATCACCTTCTAGATTTTGGTTGAACTCTTCGCGCTCGCATTGTTTTCTTGTGACGACAGCGAGAACAACGTACTGGGCACGGCTAATTGGCACCACGTCAATTAGTTCGATCTGTATTCTTCTTTGGAGAAGAAAGGGCATGGAAAAGGGAAAAGTTTGCAGTACAATGCTTAAGCGCCAGCAGCTGCAGTGGTTGGTTAGTACTTAGTAGGGGAGTCGAGATGAGACTTGCTGCCCCTCTAGATCGATGTCTGGGGGGGAAAGACTACTGGATTTTGGTCGCAAGGTCAAACACACACACCAAACTCGATCGATCCGTACGACAATAGTTCGGTCGCAGTCCACTCAGGTTGACTGTTCTAGATCTGCGGTGTACTGTTGCGCACCGATCGAAACCAACCAACCCCCAGAAAGACCATGCCGCCATGCCATGCACGAGCACGACGCATCCACATGCCCAGTCCCCACACCTCACCCGTTCGGGTTGTTGTGAAACTGGCCCAACTGTACTCGGCGGGTGGCGCCCTGCCTGCCCGGTGCGTCTCCTACTCTCCTTACGATCCACCCGTGATCAAGTATCTAAATCCTAATCACTATATTTCGTAAGATCTGATATAATAAAAAGAAGAGCACTTTCTCTACATCGTTGTGTTCCCTTTACTTTTTGCATTGTGATTATGCTTGATCTATTACTAGTTGTACGATTATCAAATCACTTCTCGTGACATTGGTTTTATAACATGTTATCAGCATGCTCCGACAAGCCTATAGATCAGGCTATCTTTACATTGGTTCGAGGTAATTATCGTATCGAGGATCGTAAATTTTTAGTAGATTAAAATTTAATGTTTAGATTGCTTTTGTTCTACTCTTGCTATCTATATTAAATTTCTTATCTACTATTTTGGTGTTCTTGATAACCTAGAGATCAATCAAGTTTGACCTAACAGACGTCACCTGTCATACACGAAGAGTTGACCGGTGGAGCTAGAACGAGCACTGGCCCTACATACAGGTGGAAACCACCCGCAGCCAGTATGACACTAGGACGATGCCAACATGGCACATGCTCAAGTGTAACAGCCCAACAAAAAAAAATCAAAACCCTAATCTAAATGGGCCAGGGGGCATTCCGGGCCTCCCCAGCCCCAACCCCGCACTCCACTCCACCCGAGCCCCTCCCCTCGGCTCAACCGCCGCCGCCGCCGCCCCTTTGGTCGCTGCCGCCGACGACCGGCCGTCGAGCTCCGCCCCGCGCCTCCCTTCCTCTCCTCCGCACTCGCTCCGCCTCGCTCTGCCCCGGGCGTTGCCCCGTTCGCCCGCCGCCGCCTTGTCCCGAGCGCGCCGCCACCTCTGGTCGCCGCCGCCGCCGCCGCCGGCCATCGCCTCCCCTCCTCAGCGCCTCCCGCTGCTCCCGCAGCGCGCGCCTCCCCTTCGTGCCGCCTCCCCCGGTCGCCGCCGCCATGAACGGCAGTGGCCGGCGAGCCACTGCCGGCAGCTCCCTTGGTCCGGCGAGTCGCCGGTGCTGCTGCTCGCTGGCGCGCCGAGCTCGGGCCGCCGGCCATCTCCTCCGTCTCCGGCCTGTGAGCCGCGCCTCGGGCTCGATTGCTTCCCCGTGGCCCTCCTGCTGTTCGGCTGCCGTCCCCGCCAACTCCAGTGAGCCGCTGCCTCTTGCTCCCCGTGTGCCAGCCCCGCCTCCCCTTACCCACTGCTAGCGCCATTGCCATGAGTGAAGAAGACGAAGACGAAGGAGCAAGAAGGGGAATGCCATGCAGGAAGTCGATCCGCAACCCTGATGTCGTCGTCGACGCTTCGTTCGTGTTCTCGCGTCAAGGGTAAACCCTTACGCTTGTGGTGTGACCCTATGTGATGTGCATGTGAGAGATTGCGACATTTAGCATTTCGGGTGTTTGCTAGTTGTAAACTCGTAGTTAGGGCTAAATTGTCCGGCTGTCTAGTTCACTCCTAATCAACATATGCAACTTTGCCTAATGTAAATGTCCATGCTAAGGTGGTAGTTGAATAATGAATCCAGCATGAAGACTATTGCATGCATGTTATAGAACTTTATCGAAACCATGTTGTTAGCTATATCATTTTGGGTTTAAGTTGAGCATATCATATATATGACAATGTCAAATCTTAAAACCTCACTTGAGTGATAATACATCTTGTCAGACCCTATAGGATCACGGCGTGCACCTTAAAATGCTATACTAATCTCATGCATGCTATTACTACACTAATCTAGAACCCATTAGGATGAATTAACTAATTGGGCCTTCATCTTGAATTAAAAAGTTATTCTATTATCCTTAGTCGCATTTTTGAAACCATGCATGCATCCATATTCTGGATTCACTCATGATTAAGATTATATCACAAGTAAAACTAAACCAAAATGTATAATGAATAGCAACTAATCATGCTTAGGTTAATCTCGTGCTTCGCTTTAAATCCACCGTAGTTACCCTGATGCATCTTGCCATGTTAAACCTAGCATCATCCTCGCTTTTCTTCTGCTAGATAGGATTCGTATCTTCGTGGTGTTTTGGCTCTTTGCGTATCTTCGCCAAGCTCCCAGGCAAGCTCTGCTGCTTGTTGAAAATTCCAGTTATCTATTTACCTGATTGGATGTTGAATGCCTGTTTGTTATTGTTTGATATTTGGTTATGGATGTCTGGATCATAAATCGATGTCTTAATTAACTGGAACCCCTAAGTGAGATGAGAGACGAGGGGGCATGGTTGGGAGGGCGTCTGTACAATGTTGGGGTCGCTCGAGCCTTACGTCGAGTTTTCTGGAGGTACAGTACGTGAACCCTCCCTCTATGTTCCCTGAAAAGCCGCGAGGCAGTTGGTTGTGTCGGGAACCATAGTTGAGGTCTGGTTGGTGCCTGCTCATGGTGGACTAGCTAGCCTCATGAGTCGGACCAAAAGAGTCTTTATGGGGTCGTCGACCAACCAATGTCTAGTTTTGGAATTGAACTGGTTGATGATGATGACCTGTAGGTCATATCAAGAGTTCCTGTTGTTTCATGATGTTGATCGGTTGGATCTGATATTGGGTGGACTGATGTTAACTCTGTGATGTTATGTTATGAGCCATATACTCGATGTTGATCATAATTACTAGTATGACTAGGGTAATTTACCGTATTCCTGTTGCTGCCATGATTTTTATCTCTCGTCAATGCCATGTCATGTTCAATTGGAAATGTATGGTGTGGGGTTATCAAATATTCCATGCCGGTGGAAGTGATTGGAATAAGTAGCAACTTGCGAGTACGAAAGTACTCACGGGAAATTCCGTTTCCGCAGGTGGGCTTGGTGATGATAAGTATGGCGTTTTTCCTGCTCGATTCGTTTGCCTCTCCAGCTAAAAAGATCTTGCGGGTATTTGTTAGGTTAATGATGGTCTTCCGGACCATCGGGTTAGTTTCTATTCTTACTTCCGCTGTTTGTCTTATTGATTCTTGTGACCCACAGGTCTTTTGAATGTAATGTAAGTAATTGCCCATGTATAAGGGACGTGTTTAATTATCTGCTAAATCCTTCTGTAGAGCTTGTGTTCTGCTTATCAAAGCTGTTTACCACGTCTCTTTGTGCACAATGCGTGTATGATTGAAGTGTGCGAAGGGACGGTAGTGAGTTGATACGAATCTTCTGTGCGAGGTTCGTGATTGCGAGTCGAGTGACCCGCCAGCTGTGATGCGATTGCCGGCTGGGCAGGGTGTGGGTGTCCGTGTCAGGCCTTCGGGTGACCCACCAATTCGTGCTTTGGCCGATTGGGTTAGGGTGTGGACACAGACGTCGGGCTCCTCTCGTAATTGCGAATTGAGTGACCCGCCAGCGGTAGCTGGGCAGGGTGTGGACGACAGTGTCGGGCCTTCGGGCGACCCACCAATCCGTGCTTCGGCCGATTGGGTTAGGGTGTGGACACACACGTCGGGCTCATCTCGCAGGAAGTCGAGTATTAACCCGCTACAGGGTCCTTGGAACTATATCTGGCTCATTGAATGATGCCCGTTTCTGGCCGGCTGTTCCAGCAATTGTATGCAGTGCTGGTCGGTGTCGAACCCTGAGGTGGTTGTTCGGTCTTTGACGGTGTGTTGTTCGTGAGTCAGGTACTGTTCCGGGTCCCGACATCAAGTGCGAGCTTTAGCTATGCTTGTTGACCTCATAGGTCCGACAGGCGGGTGAGCCATGGTGCACACACATATGCAGCTTAGCCACGCTTGACGATCATGCAGGTCCAGTGGGCGGGCGAGCTACGCCGCAACGGCAGCGACGGTTCGGCCGTGCTTGTCAGCCACGCAGGTCGGCGGACTAGGTTGCGGGGCAGGCCGCGTTCAGGCCACACGATGGCCACGGCAGTCCAGCCACGCCTGCCGGCCATGCAGGCCAGGCTGGTAGGCGGACCAGCCCGCAACGTGGGCCACGCACAAGCTATGCAACACAGCGATGTCGGGGTTCGTTAATATGCAGGATTTATCAAGAACACCAAAATAGTTTCTTGATAAATCCATACTTCGAGGATCTCCTGAACGAATATGCAGGATATCCGGTTCATCAAACAAGAAGTTTGTCGACCATGCTCGACACACTCCGCATCACTCCAATGGCAGGGATAGGCATGAAGCCAAACTAGCAGACTACAAAGTGAGAAAATCCAAACCTCAGGAAGAAGGGCAAGGGAAGAAGGGCAAAGGAGGAAAATCAAGGCATAATTCATTCCCCAAGATAAACCAGGGAAGGCGAGATGCCATATGGTTTGCAGGACAAAATTTTCTATGTATCTAGCCTCTGGGATATTGGTCCAAAAAGTACCATACTCCTAGGTACATTGTTGGTGCTTTCCGCGCCAAGAATGGACGATGAAAGAAAAATTAGTCTCAACTTGTCATGTACCAACCAATGGAAATAGAGCACACAACTACAAAACCTCCTCTGCTCTTCCATGATAATCCCATCCTCATTGACAATGTTCCTTTGAATGTCAATGAGGTTGCTCTATTAGATATTGGAGTGACAACAAAAATTTGAGGATGTGAACCTCACAGAAGAAGAGATTGATGCAGAGTTTGATTAATACCTTGTAGAATCAATTTAGTACCTTGTAGGTACTCAGAGCATATTTGGACATTTTGTTATTAAGTTTTAAAGGGATTTTTATAATGGTTGTAAGCTCTAGTAAGAGCGAATTTTCTTAAGCATTATGTGTGCATGCTTATAAGTAATGCTGCTATTTCCTCTGTCGTAATATAAGTCAAGTTATATTATTAAAATATTTCCAATGCTGGTACTTCCTCTGCCATAATGTTTATTGAATTCGATACTTTAAATATAGAACTCGAGTGGTATCCTGAAATAATAAAAGAAGAATTTTTTCTCAAAGACAGCGGCACCACCAACATCATTTTAGAGAGTCAAAATATTTTCAGTCTAGCGCGAAGAAGACTTGGAGTATTCTAACCATAGCAGAAAGTGATTCACACATTATACGTTGAGGAAGAGCCTCTATCACTCTACCCATGGGTACTACATTAGTCTTGGAAGATGCCTTACTATACCCCGAATCCACAAGAACTCTCTTTAGCTTTAAAGACATCCGAGCAAATGGGTTTCACGTAGAAACTGAGGATGAATCTGGCAAAGAATACCTCCTCATCAAGCGTGAGCGATATGAAAAGAAAGTGGTCAAAAACTTCCTTCCTTCACATCTGAGTTATATCACACTCGAATAAAACCACACGAAGTGTTTATAGCTCTAAAAATAACCTTCAGAAGCTCAAAATTTCATGACGGACTGGGTCATCCAGGTCTAGGAATGATGAGAAAAAATTATAAATAGCACTATTGGTTATGGTCTTAGCACTAAGAAACTCCTGAATCAAGAAGATTTCGTGTGCACTCCCGCACGAGAGAAGCTGATCACTAGACCATCTGCATGAAAGTGAGGGATGAAAGTCCAGCATTCCTAGAACGAATCCAAGGTGATATGTGCGGTCCTATTCAGTCCATTTATGGGCCGTTTAGGTACTTTATGGTATTAATAGATGCATCTACCAAATGGTCACATGCATGTTTGTTCTCAATGAGGAATCATGCTTTCGCAAAGCTGATTACCTAGGTCATTCAACTGAAGGCCAATTTTCCTGATCACCACATCAAATTCATCAGAATAGATAAATGTTGGAGAATTCACTTAGAGACATTTGATGATTATTGCATGGTGATGGAAATCAAGGTGGAGCATTATGTACCACATGTTCATACGCAAAATGGACTTGCAGAAGCATTGATCAGAGGATCAAATTTATTGCCAGGCCCAGTTGTAGAGCTGTAAATTACGAACAACTTGTTGGGGGACACGTAATCCTACACGCAGCAACTCTCATCAACCTTAGACCATCCGCATATAATACCAAATCACATCATGAACTAGTGATTTGAATTGGCATCCTACCCACCTCAACGAACGGCTATGGGTCCACATAGAGATTCTGGGATATATGTGAGATTTGAATTGGCATCCATTGTCCGGTACTTAGACCCTTTAACAAGGGACTTGCATAATGCAAGGTTCGCTGATTGTATCTTTGACAAGGATCTATGCCCGACATTAGAGGGAGGAAAATCAAACCCTTGATGGAAATATCAGGAAATCCAATGGGAAGCCACTGGGATCCATGCTTTGCACCCACACACTAGAGAGGCAAAACTAAAGTTCAAAGAATAATTGATTCGCAATAATTGGCAAATCAGTTGCTTGATTATTATACTGGTCGTAAATGCATTGCAAAGTCACATATACCTGCAAGAAATGCCCCGAAGAGAGTAGAGGTTATACCTCCTACTATCCCTATCCAAAGGCCTTCTTATTCTGATAAGAGGATGAGAACTTTGGCTTCCCAAACCCTACTCCCCGGAGAAGTCCGGAAAATAGGGGACAAGGAGATTTGCATGCCCAGGTTAATGAAGTACCCTAAAGAAAGAAGAAGAAGAAGAAGAAGAAGGGGAGTTTAGTTGAAACCTGGCTCAAGTGTGGAGCCAAAATTGAATAGCATTCCAGACTTGAACCTCTCTACGGAGGAAGAGACTAGCGAAGGAGTGTGCATACATAGGTACCAGGAGACTAAATGATCATATACACATAACAGGAAATAATGGGACTGAGGATGGGCATAACGACGAAGCTTCTCATAAAGAGATTTCCATCAATTACATTGATTCAGGAGAAACTCTTATCGAGCAAAAATATGTATGAATAATTGCTTTGCTACGAAAAATTGTCAGCATCATCAAGGTTGATCTAGAACCTACTTCTCTCGTATAATCCAAAGAAAGATCACACTGGAAGATTGTAAGAAGGCAATGCAAGCAGAATTACAATCACTTTTAAAAGGAAGGTATTTGGGCAAGTAGCTCGTACCCCTTCCCACGTATATCCTGTGGGATATAAGTGGGTATTTGTTCGTAAGAGGAACAAATATAATCAATTAGTAAGATATAAAACGAAACTTGTTGCTCAGGTTTCACCCAAAGAGAAGGAATTGGAAGAAACCTATTCTCCAATCATCGGTGGAATTACCTTTAGATTTTGGCAGTAGACCTGAACTTAAGAATGGTATTAATGGATGTGATTACAGCATATTTGTATGGCTATCTATATTCAAAAGTTTAGATGAAGGTACCTGAAGGTATACCAATTCAAAATCAAGACCGAGCTAAACGAGGCCTATATAGTGCAGAACTTCAAAAATCACTATACAAGTTGAAGCAATCCGGAAGGATGTGATATAATTGAAGTGCATTCTATGCAACAAAGGCTACATGAACAACGAGGATTGTCCTTGCATATTCATACGGAAGTCACATAACGGTTTATGTATAATATTCGTCTATGTTGATGACTTGAACATCATTGGGACACCGGAAGATATAGAGGAAGCGAGCTTATTCTTGAAGTGTGAGTTCAAAATGAAATATTTGAGGAAAACCAAGTTCTTTTTAGGCTTGCAGCTTGAACAACCCATGAAGGAATATTAGTGCACTAGTCTGCATATACCTAGAAACTGTAGGATGGATTTATCTATGAAAATTCTTATCCAACAAAGAGCCATATGATAGTAAGATCCTTGCAACAAGACAAGGACCCTTCAACCCAACAAAGAGGGAGAGAAAGTTCTACGGCCCCAGAACCCCATACTTAAGTGTAATTAGAGCGCTTATGTACCTTGCAAATTGTTGTAGGCCCAATATTGCATTTCCCATAACCTTTTAGCAAGGTATATTGCTGAATGCACCAAAAGACATTGGAATGGGGTCAAGAACATCATCCGCTATCTTCAGGGATCAAGAGATCTTGGGCTATTTTGTAGAAAGAACCAAGACCTTAGCATCATGGGATATTGGCAGATGAAGGTTTCCTGTCAGACCAACATAATTCAAGGTCACAAACAAGATTTGTATTTCTTAGTGGAGAAACTGTTGTATCCTATAAATCATCAAAGCAAAGCCTTGTGGCTACATCGACGAAGCACTCTGAAATAATTGCACTATTCGAAGAAGCACGGGGATGTGTATGGGTTCGACGGATGACAAATCACATACAACAATCATGTGGATTGAACATCATCTGAACCTCGACCATTATATATGAAAATAACGCTGTTTGTGTTACACAAATCCAGATGGGATATGTAAAGAGTAAACTTACCAAATATACACTACTACATAAAGGACTTTTCTGGACCCCTCATCTCAGACGGTTTTTGTAAAACTGACTGTGTTAGAGAAATCTCAGCCGGTTGTAAACATTTCAGTCGGTTCAAAAAAAAACAGGCTAGAATAATTAACTATCTCAGCCGGTTTGCAAAAAAAAACAGATTGAAATTTTTTCACAATCGGTTAAAAAAGCAAAACCGACTGAGATGTGTAATTTATCTCAGTCGATTTTGATTAAAAACCGACTGAGATATTTCAGCCCAAGCCCAACATCAAACCCTAGCATCCCCGCAGTCCACGTTGACCCCATCCCGTGCTCCTCGCCCCCTTCCATCTCCTCATCCGCCACCGCCCCTGGTAGTCTAGCACCGAAGCCATGCCACACAAATGCCATCCACCTGCTAGATCTGCACGCTGCCTCCAGATGCGCAACAGTCCCGCTCCCCGCGCCGTTCCACCACCAGACCCCGGCCGCCAACGCCAACCCGACCACGCCCAACTGTGCAAGCGGAAGCTTCAGTTCAGTTGGCGCACCTGAATCCTCCTCTCGCTGCTTCTTGGTTCTTCGTGATGGTTGATGTTCCTGTTCCTTTCCGAGTGTATCTTCTCCCCTTGTTCTTGGTGATGGTTGCTGCTTCTTGGTGTATGATCCAGACGATTCTGGGGAATTGCTTGAGCAAATTTGTTCTTCTTTTCAAGAGAAAAGTAACAGCATCTCTCTGCCTTCTCTGAATCTCCGTTTGTCATATGCGCTTGTTTTTATAAGCAATGCGTATTCTTCTTCTTGGAAGGTAAATATGCAAGAGTGTGGCAGTTCTTGCCCATCCCTCCCAAAACTAATTTCTGCATTGACTTGTTTGCAGGTGAGAGGGGATAATGTGCAGTCTGGTGGTCTGCTTCTGAGAAGAATTGGTGGTCTGCCATGAAACTTGGAAGGTGAATTTTTTGTATGTCACATATCAGTACAAATTTTATTTGGCAATTAATTTCTGCCCCTTTCCCAATTTCCAGATCTGGTCACTTCTCCTTCCCTCCATTCACCTTCCAACTTCTCTCGCCTCCTCTACTCCCCGGCTTCTTTTTGGCGCAGCCGGCGTTCTCGAGATGGCGCTCATGGAGCTCAGTGCCTACCGCGAGTCCTCCGTGCCGACGCGCTTCCTCCTCGTCCCTGTCATCAGCTCCCCGCAGCAAGCACAAGCGACGATTCTTGGCCATCGTCGAGCCACAGTCCAAGGAGCCTCCGGCCAAGAGGATGAAGGCGTCCCCTCCTCCTCTTCTCGTGGTGAGCGCACGGAGGCGACGAAGAAGATGACGCCGGAAACATGGCGGAGTTATCACCGGAGCTACCCGCTTCCTTGAGCTCTTGCAGAAGCAGAGACGTGGCTGTCGCGGCGGCGAGACCTGCGGCAAGCATGGGCGGTCATCGCCACTGGATGCTTTTTTTTAATTTTTTAGGCAATATCCCAGCTGGTTTAGTGGACTAACCCGACTGAGAGTATTACTTGTACCGTCGGTTTTTAACTTTCACCCGACTGAGAAGATATTATCTCAATCGGTTTTTATAACCGGCTGAGATAATTCATATTATCTCTGCCCTTTGTCTTCAGCCGGATGGGAAACCGGCTAAGAAAGCCATTTTGGACCAGCTGTAATTGTGTTTTCTGTAGTACTGATATCAACCCCAAATACTTCTTATCCATGAATTATAGAAAAGGAATGAAGTAAAAGTTTTGCATACTAAGTCATGTGAAAATCCTACATATTTATTCACCAAATCATTACTTGCACCTATCTTTGAAATGTGTCTTCATAAAATATGTATGATGACACTTAGAGAAGTGCAAGCTTCAGGAGGAGATTATGCTAGGAATCTCTAAACCATTTTGATCATGAAGATCAACGAGTTGAACTCATTTCCTTTTAACGAGGTTTCATTGAAGCTTCTCAATTAAAGGTTTTTAACGAGACATCTAATGCAACACACTAGGCATATGCTACGTGCAGGTTACTTGCCCAATAGGAGTGTTGTGAAACCGGCCCACCTAGGGGTGGCCGATGCACCTGCCTAGTGTGTCCTCTTAGGAGGTGATCATTATTTATTTATTTATATAATTAGAGACTTTGTAATTGTGAAATCTAATCTAATAAAAAAAGCATAATTTCTACATCTTTATATCTATTTTACCTTTTATATATTATGATAGTGTTTAATCTATTATTAGTTATACAATCGTCGAATCATACTGAAGGACTATATTTTTTCAACACCGGTTAGCGGATGACTGTGGTGGCGCACGGCAAAACCGTCGCCGGGGCCCCGCCAGCCCGAGCGCGGCTCCCCTCGTGCGTGCCCACGCGCCGACACCTCCGCACGGACCGCAACCCATCCGTTGACCCGATTCTGACGCGATCCTACGCGTTTTTCTCCCTGTCCGTCTGCCACCACCACCCAGTTATGCGCGCCCAGCAGAGCACAGCCGCCTCCTTTATATCGCTTACCACCCCCACCCCCTCAGCCTCAACCAGCATTCCCATTCCCATTACCCAACTGCCGACGCCAAGTTGCCGACATCTTCCCCCGCTTGCGAAGCTGATCAGGCACCGCAGTAGATCGAAGTTACAGAACCATGGACGCTATCGCCTGCGTGGCGCCGGCGCCGCGCTGCTCTCCCGGTCCTTCGCGGACGCCGCCATCGCGCGCGCGCTCCATTTCTCCCTCTCCGGCTCCCCCGTCCCCGAGCCGTCGTCCACCGTCGCCGACCTCGGTGGCTGCAGCGCGGCAGCCACGAAGGCCCCACCCGCGTTCCGCGGGCCCGCGGTAGCGCTGCCCCGCGGGGAGGCACCGTCCACGCGGTGCAGGCTGGGGCCGGCGCCGGGCGGGCGCGCGGGGAAGCGGAGGCCCCGGCCGTCGAAGCGCGTGCCCACCACGTACATCAGCACCGACGCGGCCACCTTCCGCCTCATGGTGCAGCACGTCACCGGCGCCGACGCGGAGCTGCAGGACATCGACGCTGGCCTCGGCCTCCTCCTGCCGCCCTTCGACATCGAGCCTTTGCAGCCGTCGGACCCTGCGGCGGCCGCGGCCCACGTTGCCGCGTACGCACTCCCGACCCAGGCAGCGGCGGCGGAGCAGCCGTGCTTCCCTACTCTGGATTCCTGGAACGTCATATACGAGAAGAACGAGGTGGTCTGAACTTTGAGGCTAAACGTTTGTACGTCGAACATGCAGCATTCAGTTGACGACGGCGCCGGCCATGTTGTGTGGCCTGTGATCTCTTGCTCTCTTTGCTCGTAGAATCGTGGAGAAGCTATTTACATGCAAGTGCAAACACTACGTGTGCATTTGGTCTAGGAATGCAGCGGATCAGTGTGCTGATACAATCAGGTTTCAGGCGCTCCTGCTGTGATGGATTGCACTAGCTGCACTTGTATATATATGCTTCTAAGTTCTAATCGATTTGAGCTTGGTCCTATCTTTGCACTTGCATGTTCAATCTCTGGTTCTTCCAATTTATACATCGTAGTCTGAAACCGTTGATTTTGTGTTTCGATCGAGATCATGGTACAACCACAAACTGAACTCGATCAGTCTCTGGTTATTTATGCATGTACTACGTAGTTTTCACCCCATGATTTACCAGTAGTCCATAACCTCATTCTTGTTAGATCTTGAATTGCTAGTTCTCTAATAAGCACTACTCTGCCAAGCTCGTGCAATCACAATTCATACGAAGAGAACGGGCAAACCCAGGGCTGCTGCAACAAGGAGCCCTCTTGTAACGCCTAAGGATGACACGTCAAGTTGCCAAATATGCCAAGGGAGGGCCATGCATACGACTTTTCTCGTGGGGTGTGAAAATTCCCAAACTTTTTTTTGAAGAAAGACAGCTTCAAGTTCAACCTTAAGATTTCGAGGTCCACTCGCTCAATCCCTTTAGGAAGTGACCTGGTAATATTCACCTGCCCTTTGGGGCCATCTGCTCTGCAGTACCAGTACACACTACGGCCCCCTTCTAGACAGTTTATAGGGGTGCTTTTGGCCCCAGGAAGTCATAAGCTGTCTAGAAGGGTTATTTGAGTTTGTACTTAAATCTTAAGCACCTCAGTTTTCCTGTTGGTAGAAGAAAACTGTATTTTTGGTGCTTCCCGAGCTTCTCCCATACGCTGCCCATTGAAATGACAAAACTACCCATGTCACTTTGAAAAAATTACCCGCTTTCTGCTATTACTTGGATCCCCCGTCCCGCCCGGCTCCCGAATCCTTTACTCCCAGGCCGCCGTCGCCCCCTACCCAGCCGCCTCCTCCCGCACTCCTCCTCCTTCCCCACCCACCCGCCCGTCCCCTCCCGTCCTCCTCCACACCGGCGCGGGCCGCCGCCGCCTTCCCTTCCTCCACACCCGTCCCGTCCCTCCTCCTCCACCCCGTCCCGCCACCTCCTCCCGCGTCCCTCCTCCTCCTCCACCCCGTCCCGCCACCTCCTCCCGTGCCCCTCCTCCACCTCCACCCGCCCGGCCGCCCCCTCCCGTCCTCCTCCACGCCGGCGCGGACCGCCGCCGCCTTCCCCTCCTCCACCCCCGTCCTGCCCCTCCTCCTCCACCCTCATCCAGATCCAGCGTTGCCGCCTCGGCCCCGTCCACCCCGACGCCGGCTTCGGTTCCGCGCCGCCGCCTCGGCTCTGTCCACCCAGACGACGCCATCCACCCCGTGGTCGTCTGCCAGCCTCGTCCACCCTGTGCTTGTCAAGAAGATGTTTCGCGTGTCCGGCGCCTCCCCCCGCTAGAAACCGCGGCCCCCTCCTGCCCTAGCCCGTCCCCCCCGAGAGCCAACCCAGCACTCGCGCTTCACGTCGGAGCTCCGCCACGACACCAAGAGGTGGATCGCCGCGCCAATTCAGAGTTCCACGGCCTACATCGCCGGAATTTCTCTCCTTCTCCAAGTCCGGTCAGCGATCCTCCCAGCGCCGTTCTCCTTCCACCGGCCGTCCCGCTCCAATTCCTCGCCGGTGAGCAATCCTCTCCATCTCCTCTACCTTTCCCCTCATTCAATTCCCCATCCCCTTCGCCCTTGCTTCTCCCCCACGAGCTGCAACCGCCGCCTCCTCCTGTCCTCGCCGCCGGCCGCCACCGAGGAACCGCCAGACCCCGGCGAGCACCGGGTTAGCATCCTCTCGGTGCCGTAGTTCCATTTTGGTGTCACCCGGCCCCGACGCCCATCCCACCGCCGGCGAGCTGCTAGGGCTGAGCCCTCTCTCTGTTTTCTTCTTCCTCTGTTCCTCCTGGTCTTCTGTTCGTGCACTGGTCTGTACAAAGACGGCTCTGTAGTCTGTTGTAATAGTTTAGTGTGGTTCAGTAGCAATTGTGCAGTACCAGGGGAATGGATGTAGCAATGTTTTGAGTTATCAGGAAGTAAGTTAAATGTGTGAGTTCAAATGGTTCTGGATGAATGAATGTGTCAGTTAAACTGAATGTGTTTATGCTAGAATTCCTGTGAGTTTAAATCTGAGTGAGTTCTTTCGTTTCTTTGCAGTAATGATCATTGGATGTTTTATGTACAATCGTGAGACAATTATTTAATTTGTTGTATGAACATTAACCTGCCATCATTGGAACCATGCATAGATGAACAGATGAGATGGAAGAACAGATGAACAGATTGAAATGGAAGAACAGCAACAAATTCGTCAAATTGAAATGGAAGAACAGATGAACAAATGCATCATTGAAACAAAGGAGAAATTGTATGCTTGATGTTTGATTAATGCAGTGAGGAATGAATGAGGCGATTGACCTAAGCATAGTTTTTCCTTGACCTTTTGCACATATGTTTAGTGTTCTGGATCTTCTCCCAAGTTGAGCATTGCCATGAGATTTGATGTACATCCTTGCATAGAATCTTGACTTGTGCAATGGTAAAGCATAGTTTAGGTTCAGTTTTGTTTTTCTGTACAGTAGCTATCATCATCTTAAAAGTTTGCCATTTGTTTGTAAGAACTTGTCGACGATCGGTGATTCGGCGATCTTACGGTATTCGTGGAGTGATGATTACTGGGGGGTAGGGACCTCTAGGGCCCAAGTGCCAGGAGATCTGACAGCAGGGGACAGCCGTTTTTATACAGGTTCGGGCCTCCCTCAGGATAATAACCCTACGTCCTGTTGCTATATATTGATGAAGAACACGCTTACAATGGGGGATGTATGTTAGTGGCTACCCTAGGCCTAATCGTAGACTAATCTATCCTAAACCGCCGGGCTCGACTCCTGCGAGGCAGCGGGTCTTCTAGGGCTTCGCCTCCGGGTGCTGCGACTAGATTGATCTGGTGAACCTCTCTTGACCTAATTTGACCTCTCCTCCCCTATGGGATTGCTCATCCTTATATAGGGGGTTCCCAGGGTCGTACCGGACGTGGACTTATGCCCGAGTAGGACTCTGGCTCCTTAAACGTCGGGATTAACTTCCTAGTTTAAGGGGAGTCTTCCCTCCTCTAGAGGGGTTACCTTATCGTCCGGGGATCCTTCCCGGGTACGCTGTACCTTCCTAAGTCACGGGATTCTGTATACGGATACGCCTAATACACGGGATATCATACTATTCATCATCAAGCCCCTCATCAGTACGCGAAGTGAGGTTATGATGGTTCTGTTAGAAATCTGCCCTTGTCGGGAACGAGCTCCGAGTAGGCGATCCGAGTAGCTCTCGTCGGCGACTTCTTCAAGTAGGTTCAACCCCTACCGAGTAGTTGTGAAAGCCTTATCGGAATTATCCTCGGGTAAAACCCAGAATGCTTTCTGATCCGATCTGGCCTGTTGATCACGGACACGCGTCCGTCTGGCATATTTTTAGGAAACCGAATCATCGTGGCGGAAATTTCGCGTGGTGATGAGGAATCTTTTCTCTCTCTGCGCTATTGTGCCGCCGCGCTCGCTTGGGTCGTGGGTTATCAGACCCTCTTTTTCCTGCGACATGCCTTGTACGCGGAAAAAGCAACTATCCGCATTAAATGTGATGGAACTGATCGTGCCGAAAACCGCGCTCAGCTCCGGTGAAAGTTTAAATCCTTAGGAGTCCAAGAATTGGGGTTTTTTGCACGCATTGTCTCTTTACCTCCCAGCCTTCTTGCTCCCTTCGTCTTCTTCCTCACGCTTCTGCCAAAA
The DNA here is from genome assembly GCA_019208055.1 of Stipa capillata. NCBI lineage: Eukaryota > Viridiplantae > Streptophyta > Magnoliopsida > Poales > Poaceae > Stipa > Stipa capillata. The sequence continues at coordinate 124,070 of JAGXJF010005700.1, read as the reverse complement.
ACCCTCGCCTCATCCTCGCTTGGTCGATCGACGAAGATGGGCAAGAAGAATGTCGTGAAGGGGTCTCCCGACCGCACAAAGGAGTCGGGGAAAGCCGCGGAGGAGAAGGCCATCGCCATTCCTCCTTTCGAGGCCTCGGTGATAGACTCCCCCGCCTTGGAGAAGCTTGTGGCGGACGAGATAATCCTCCCGGCGATTTTTGTGCCTTTCCGGGAGGCCGTGAAGGAGACGGTCCCCACCCCCGACACGGAGTGGACCATCGTCTTCGTGGACTTCTTTAGGTGTGGATTCCAATTTCCACCCTCATCGTTCTTCCTCCTCGCGCTCCAATATTACCAGATCGAGTTGATTCATCTCAACTCGGACTCGGTCCTAATGCTGGCGGTCTTCGCACACCTATGCGAAGCCTACCTCGGTATTAGGCCGAGCCTGGAGCTTTGGAGGTACTTCTACAACCTCCGTCGGGTGAAGGGCAGTGGTGCAGGAGTCGTCGGTGGCGCCGGATTCCGTCTCCGAGAAGGGAGGAATGATGCCTACATCGGCTCCTCCTGGAAATCTTCGTGGTCGGGCTGGCATGCTCGATGGTTCTACTGCCAGCCCCCCAGCGAATTCTGGGTTCTCCTACCGCGGACTCGCCCCCCTTCAGAACAAGAGCTGGGGAGAGGCCCCGAAAGAGACTAGGCACCTCACGGCGCTCGTCCACGACATCGCCAATCTCGCCGCCAAAGGCTTGACGGCGTGGGATGTCGCGGAGGATTTCCTTCGACGCCGGATAAGCCCTCTTCGGTCGAGGGTCGCGGTGGCCTGGGTGATCCCGCAGAACCAAGACCCGACAAGGGACTTTGACACGGGTAAGTACTACGACCTCCTCCGCGCCAACTCAATTGTCAAGACTTCTCACATACTTCTGCCTTGTCGCGCCATGCAGAGTTGTCCTCGGAGGAGCTTCAGAGTAGGTTGAACAACCTATTCGAGCAGTCCCCCCAAGGAGGGCGTACGGACGTGCCCCTGCCCCTTCTGAAGCAGAGTCCGGATGGCCGACAGGAAGTGTTCTCGGTGAGTTATCCATCTTATCTCCTTGTCTAACTTGGGCTTGTCCGAGTAGCCTTACTGAAAGCCATCGGACTTCTTCTCCCGCAGCGCGCAGGCCGCGGGGGCCCCGACTCGGAGGTCGAAAGAGCTGGCGCTCCCGTCGAGGACGATGAAATCGAGATGTTCGACATTGCCCCGCCACCTTCCGAGAAGAGGGAGGAAGGTCCTTCCGCAGCCGAGGCGGGGGCGGAGACCTTCTCGACGAATTCTCCTGCCCGGTATCCTCAACCGCAGGTTCGAGCTCTTGCCCGACTACTCTTTCTTCCATACTCTTTCCTGAATGGAGATCATAAGGAAGGATGTGTTGGGCAGCCCGAAGCGAGCAACCCCCTTGCCAAGGAACCAACTCCCCCTCCCACGACTGCTCTTGGGGAGGAGACCGTGGCGGACAAGGGGGAAGGCGCCGCTGGCTTCCGGCAAGCGAAGTTCAGGTGCCTTGGCAAGGAAACCTACTTCCACGGGGAAGCGCCCGAGGTTAGTTTTTCTTTTGCCGCCTTTTTCTTTTGATTCGCCTTGCTGAAGACTTGACTTGATGGTTTTTGGTGACTAGGTTATCGGTCCTTCCTGCCAAGACCTCGACTAAGGCGGACGTCGAGCAGGAGCCCCCGGCACCGAAACCGGCACTGGCCCCTGTCGAGCAGCGGGCCCCTGCGCCGGAGTTGCCGCCGGCTTCTACTGAGCAGCCGGAGCCCCCGGCGCTGGAGTCGGAGCCGCCCCTGGTCGAGCAGGTCGTGCCTCCGGGTTCTTCGGCGCCGGAGAATCTTGGCCTTTCTTCCTTACTGCAGGTAAAGCACGGGAAATTAGTGACAAGGTAATTTGACTTTGCTTTGTACTAACCTGTTCTTTTTCAGCTCGCTATCTCCCGGGTGGCTCCACTCGAGAAGGCCCAAGCGGAGCTGGACTTGGCGCGCATGGAGTCGAGGAAGAGCCTTGAGGAGGCCGGGAAATGGCGGGCGGAGAGCGAGGCGCTGTGGAAGCGCCTTGAAGACTCCGAGAAGCAGCGGGCGGCCGTTGAGGCCGATCTGAAGGCGCGCCTCTCGGAAGCAGAGTCTACCCTGCAAAGGATCAGTCCTACGCGGGGAAGCTGGAGGGAGACCTCGACGGGGCCTTGAACGCGCTTGAGAAGGCGCTGGGCGAAGTCGGCGTCGTGGTCCCGCCGGGCCTTGCTCCGGCCGCCCGCCTGGCGGACCTGACGGCGTCCGTCTCTCGGTTGAAGCCCACTGTCGAGAAGCTTCTCGAGGACGAGCTTCGGCAAGGTGTACGTGATGCCCTGGCCTTTGCTCTGGCTCTCCTGAAGCGCCAGCATTCGGACTTGTCCTTGGAGGCGCTCATTGCTGATCTACCGGAGGGCGAGGAGGAGGAGCTTCTCGAGGCGGTGCAGGGAGCGGCGGACGCCTTCGGGGACACGGGTCCAGGCGCCGGGCCCTAGAGTAGGATTCTGTAATAACATACTTTTACACCAATACAGTGGTTAGTAACTGTGCGATAGCTTGTGTGTTTTTTGGCTTTTGGAAACCTTGTCTATTCTGCTTATGTGAAGCCTTGTCGGGTACAAGCGTAGACTTTAGTCGGAACCAGCGCCCTTTGCCTCCCTTCGGTGCAGGTGCACGAATAGTGCCGTAGGCCGTTCTGCTGCGATCGACCAGACCTTAGGTTTAGTCGGATGGAGGGCTCCGTGGCTCCTCGTCATCAGTAAACGCGATAAGGGGTCTTTCGTACAGCTTGTCGTGGCCATGGCGGCACCTCCGTATTCTTTTGCTGAGGGAGGACTCCGGTTGCTTGGCTAGTAAATTCTATACTTGCCCGATCGACAAAGTTTCACTCTACCCGAGGTATCTTCTACTCCGAGTAGTCGAAGACGTGGATAAGCGTACGGGTTCCGTGGATCTAGTTGTACTTGTACTTTCTTCCCTTCCTTTACTCGGGATTGGGGGACATTGCTACGGAACTGGGGAGCTTAGTCAACCAGGCCTTAGGTTTGGTCAGGTGGGGGGGCTCAGTGGCTTCCCTGTCACCTGCAAACGCGTTAAGGGGTTTTCCTCGCATCCATGGCAGTTGCAGCGCAGGACCCTTTTTCCTTTGTGCGGGTCGAGGAAGTCGGTACTCGTACTCGTGTTTCGACTTTACCGTATTCTTATCCAGCCCCCGACTGACTGTTCGAGAGATATCTCGATAGGCAGTCTGAATTAATACTGAAAAACATTGAACTAGGGACTTGATATTATTTAAAGAAAACTGTGTCTTTTACAGATTACTGCAAGAAGAAATAACTCTAAGAAAACTAAGAAAAACTAGGCCGTCCCCTCTTCATTTAGCTTATCGCCGGTTGCCCCAGAGACTCCCGTCCTCTTGTCGTGACCCGCTGACGGAATTTTTTGTTGAGTGCGCGTGCTGGGCGGCGACGCCCGGAGCGTCTTACCATCGACTTGTTCGTAGCTTGACGATCTTTGAGGCTGGAGCTGGTGCAACCTTGTAATCTGCCGATGAGGAGGCGACGGTTGTACGATCTTACCGAAGGTGGTTGCACTGGACTCTCTAAAGGACGCGACCTTTCTACCGTTGACGCGAGCGACCTGGTTTGGGCGGCTTCTCCCGAGGAACCGTTGTCCTATTTAGGGGAAGGCCCTGTTTTCCCCCTGTTCCGACTTAGTCGCGGAACTCTTTCTCCGACTTGGAGGGGGTACTTTCCGAAGCCGTCGCTCGTAGTCGTAGCGGTGGTCTTGGCAGCGTGGAGGCGGGAGGCGCCACGCCGGCGTCTTGGTTAGAGGGTAGGTGCTGCTCTGCGAGGTCGAGGCTGCGCTTGTCGCAGAGGAGTGCTTCTCTGGGGGAGCTCCTTATCATGAGGACACTTTTTGGGCCGGGCATCTTTATGCACTGGTAGGCATAGTGCGTAGCTGCCATGAACTTGGCCAGAGTAGGGCGTCCCAAGATAGCATTGTAGGCTGTCTCGAAATCGACTACGTCGAACAGGATTTTCTCTGTTCGGAAGTTCTCCGGTGTACCGAAGGTAACCGGGAGCGTGACTTGCCCGATCGGCGTGGCCGATGACCCCGGGACGATACCATGGAAGGCGTGCGTCACCGTCTGAACAGACGATCGGGGCACTTGCATGGCGTCGATGGCGTTAGTAAATAGGATATTGAGGGAGCTTCCTCCGTCTATTAGCACGCGGCCCACTCGGCAATTGTTGATCGTTGGCTCGACCACAATAGGGTACAGTCCCGGTCGAGCGCAATTTTCGGGGCAATCGGTCTGGTCGAAAGAGATCATGACCTCAGACCACTTGACCGCTCGAGGGGCCCGCGGGACACTTGCGAGAACTTCTCGGGCGATCGCCTTATACTACCTCTTGGATTCATAAGAGGTCGAGCCCCGAATATGTGCTCGATTGCTCTAACATGCCCTGGAAAGGCTCAGGAGTGGAATCATCGTCGTCGGAAGTCGTTTCCCGACTGTTATTTGCGACCTGAGGGTTCTCCTCGCGGAGCCTCTCTCTTTCTTCCCGAAGGTACTTCTTGAAGATGCGACACTGTCGCAGATCATGCGAGTCGGTCTGGTGAAAGTCGCACCAGGGCTTTGACGACTTGTCGGAGGATGTGGTAGGTTTGTCCTTGGAACGTGGCCGCCAGGTGCGCTTTTCGGGGACCTCGGCCATTACCTCGTCGGATCTGATCCTTTTCTCCTTATTTCCTCCGGAGGGCTTCTTCTTGCGCTTGGCCTTGCGCGACTCGCTCCTCGACCGGAGGGGAGAACTGGTCGACTCACCCTGCTGTTGTTTGATATAGCGCAGGGTTTCCTCCGCACAGGCTGCCTTCTCGGCCAGATCCATGAGTTGCCTGGTGGTTCTCGGTGGCCGCATGATCAGATCGTGCGTGCACATCTCGTTTCAGCTGCCTCGAGTGAAGACGCGGATGACGTCCGAGTCGGTTATCTCTGGGATAGTGTTGCGGACAGCACTAAACCTTTTGGTGAACTCTCGAAAAGTCTCGTTTGGTTGTTGGACGACAAGGAATAGATCGTCGACCCGACCAGGCCTTGGGAAGGTACCTTGGAAGTTCCCGAGTAGCATGTCACATAGCTGTCCCCACGAATGGATCGTTCCTGGGGGTAGATTCGTCTACCATGTCCGAGCGGCTCCTCTGAGAGCGGTAGGAAGATAGTTGGCCATAATCTTCTCGTCCCCTCCGGCTGCTTCAATCGCGGTGGTGTAGATCTGAAGGAATTCCACAGGATTCGTGGTTCCGTCGTACGATTCTAGCGAGCCGGGCTTGAAACGAGAAGGCCAACGTACCTGTCGGAGTTCCTGGGATAGCGCCTGGCATCCGCTGAAGGAGCCCCGATAAGGTGCAGTCTCGCTGCTATTCGAGGTCGAAGATCGGCCCCGAGTATTGGCGTTTTGTGCGTGGTCTCTCCGAGAAGGTTGCTGCTCTTGCTGACGCCTTTGGCGGCGGCGCTTTTCGAGCTGTTCTCGGAGGTCGACAGGCGGCTCCTCCTGAGGAGGCCTGTTCCTGGGGTATCGTCCCTCCCGATCGCGCTCTCCTGGCGGAGGAGGGGTGTCCACCGAGTAGAACTACGGACCACTGACTGGGCTCGGGAAGACTCGGCCTGGTTCTGAGCCTCTTGGAGGTCAGCCCCCAGCCGTTTGTAGCCACTGCACACCCGCGGGTGTCGATAAGTCCGCCACGGGAGGCTGTGACAGCAGATTGCGCACTTCTGCAAGTCTTCGAGCAGTTCAGGACACGTACTCCCTCGTTCCCGGGGGAGATCTCTCCCCAGCGGCAGGCAAGTCTTCGTTCCGGCGGGGAGTTCTTTCCCCGGTGGCGGGTAAGCCCCCGTTCATGTGGGAGGCATCTATGTGCGAGCCCCCGGGCAGATTGTGATCTTCGAGGTCTTCTCAACCGTCGTCGATCGCGAGTACCATTCGAGGTCCTTGGCTGGACGAGGTGTACTCATATTCCATCACGTTGTCCTCATCGGACGCGACGCGGATAGGGTCTTGATCGTTCTCACGATCAGAGTTTGCAGGAGAGACTCCAACCATGGGGCTGGTCGTTCCTGCCGGGAAGTCGTCGTTCAAGACCAGTTTCCCGCTGAAGGCCCTGGCGCACTCGGTTCTGAAGTGATCTGCTTCGCCATCCGAGTCTTCTTCAGGGGCGTATTCTCCGAAATCCACTCGGTCCGTAACCGGGTACGGATCCATAGGGCCAAAGTTGTCGTAGAAACCCGGTCCGAGTACCCAGTATGGGGCGAGGGTGCGATCGGTTTCCTGCCGAGTTTGCTTCCTCCTCCTCGGTCAGGACCGGTGAGAGCTGTGCAAACAGCACTGGGATCTGATCGCGCTTAGTTGCGCGTCCTGCCGACTCTGATCTTTCCTGGACGGCTTGGTCCGGAGAGGTCCCCACGGTTGGCGCCATCTGTCGACGATCGGTGATTCGGCGATCTTACGGTATTCGTGGAGTGATGATTACTGGGGGGTAGGGACCTTCAGGGCCCAAGTACCAGGAGATCTGACAGCAGGGGACAGCCGTTTTTATACAGGTTCGGGCCTCCCTCAAGATAATAACCCTACGTCCTGTTGCTATATATTGATGAAGAACACGCTTACAATGGGGGATGTATGTTAGTGGCTACCCTAGGCCTAATCGTAGACTAATCTATCCTAAACCGCCGGGCTCGACTCCTCGAGGCAGCGGGTCTTCTAGGGCTTCGCCTCTGCGTGCTGCGACTAGATTGATCTGGTGAACCTCTCTTGAACTAATTTGACCTCTCCTCCCCTATGGGATTGCTCATCCTTATATAGGGGGTTCCCAGGGTCGTACCGGACGTGGACTTATGCCCGAGTAGGACTCTGGCCTCCTTAAACGTCGGGATTAACTTCCTAGTTTAAGGGGAGTCTTCCCTCCTCTAGAGGGGTTACCTTATCGTCCGGGGATCCTTCCCGGGTACGCTGTACCTTCCTAAAGTCACGGGATTCTGTATATGGATACCCCTAATACACGGGATATCGTACTATTCATCATCAGAACTACTGAAAGTAAGTCAAAGGGTATCTCATTTATGTGTTAAACTGCGTAAAAAAAACATATGTAAATAGTGTTAATATCATTCAAATAGCAAACAAACAAGACAAAGTGTATTACAGACTTTTCACAATCCACATTTGTCTATAAACTCAAATCTCAGAAGTCGTCTAGAAGGGGATGGTGGAGCTTATCAGGCTTCCCCACACCGCAGTTTCCCCACACCATTAAGCTTAAGCCGGCTTATGCACAAGCCGAAGCCGTCTAGAAGGGGGCCTACAGAGGCTTTTCTGTCGGAGTTGAAAAGAGGAAGAGGGAAATGCTATCCAAAAGAACAGAGCTGCCTTTTAGTTCCTCCTTTGCGATTGCGATTGTGTTCCATTCACATCGCACCAGGTCCAAATTTCTGAATCCTCTGAGTCGTCTTCAGAAAAAAACCGTCGAGGCAACAAGTGGAGGAGGAAGACATGGTCGCCGGGCATGGAAACAGTCTGGATAACTTTGCTCTGAGACACCTGTGTCTTGAGCGTGGAAGTTTAGGGCAGCTCAGCAGCTGACACACAAATGTTGCCTCTGAGCTTCGAGTAAACCTAACAATAAGACATTACTAACTCGCTTGGAGCAAGGATCGCCCATAGACATATCAGTAAAGTTTCTGAAGCTCTTAATCATGACGCGCCATGCGAATTTAACTGAACAGCGCGGCAAGGATCGCACCATGTCAATTGCACACAATCTGCAGAGATCTTGATCAAAATGCAGTTCGTGGAGATATCTTAATCACCAAGCACCATGGAACATGTGATCGAACACTGCTCAGAAATCAATCCTGTATATGTGGCCCATGGCTGCACGCTGATTCACCTGATGGGTATATCTGCTACCAACACAACCATAGTTTGCCTCTGTAGAATCTCGAGCTATGTATCGTCTGCATTCTGCACAGCTGCACTAGTGCCTCTGTGCCTGGGCTTTACTTCAACTCATGATGTAAAGCCATTGCCAACTGTCGCACCGTGTCACCGTTCTCAACGTAATTACGGGGTGCGTCATATGGTCATAAAATTTACGGAAAGGAGAAGAGCACACACAAAATAGGTGCAAAACCCTGGGTAAAGAATCAATAAAATTCTAGACGGTTGATTTATCTTAACAAGTTCCATCGTCGGAAGATACCAAATAACTAACAATTCCAATGAAATCTGATACACAATAATGTTTTGCCCAAGAGATGTTCAATCTTGCATTCTAAACCAAAGAGGAGACAAAAGAATGGAGACAAAACCAGACATACTTCTGCAGTGGCGTCTCAAACACCATATGCATCCAGTAAGCTTCATAGCGCCACAAGCCCACAACAATTGGTAAAATCTGTTGACCAAGACAGTACAAATGTTCGTCAGAATTGATTATCAAAATACAAATTGGCATAATATTATATGCTAAATCGAATGTTAATCAACAGTGATCTATTCTATAGGTGGATGTGAAAGAAAAGAGAAAAAGTGCTGAGCCTTATGTAAATTCACAAATGAGGTAAATAAGTTCAGTGGTTAAAACATTGTGAGAAGAAGCACCCTTTAAGAGAAGGTGTAAAGATTTCCATGGTGTAAAACAAATTTCATCACATCTGATGCTTTTCGTCAAAATATATTTGTACGATGAAATGATGATTGATAATTAGTAGCAGTACTGTACAGGAAAAACATTCCCATAGATTTTCAAGTATATTTACATATAAAAACTAAGAGATTGTCTTTTTCTCAGCTGTGTGAATTATTTTAAGTCCCAGTCACTTTTTTAACTCTTTGGATCAATGTCCGGCAATCCTCATCTCCATTAAATGACATGCAATTTTGCAGATAAAAATTGCAGTAACTTTTCACTAAAATTTCATATTTTCAAGACTGCAATTTTAGGCTAAATGGTTGTAATTTTACAGACCAAAAATTACAGTAAATTTTTACTACAATTGCATTTAGGACTTAGGCTAAATGACGTGCAATTTTAAATGATTGAGATTTACAAAAATTTCAGGTGATAGAGAATTAGCAAAACTAAACTGTGATAAAGGTAAAGTTCTCGATGAGCAACATGGTTTGCTCTGATACCACCTAATGAGTATTAGGATGTCCCAATCTTTCAAAGAAAACTCGATATCGATTTGAGTGGATGTGACCTTGATGATCCAATGACACTGTACCATGACAATGTGCCTTAGCAATCGCTAAACCAATTTTGAACACAATTGATGATGTTAAGAACACGGTCAACTTTGAAATGAGGTTCTAATCTTTGCAAGCAATTGAAGAACAAGCAAGAACTATGAAGAAGCGTTTTAAATTTTGTATATAGATGAAGTATAATGATAAATTGGGGTTCCAATAGCGGTCTCTACAACTGGTTGTTGAACACAATCGACGGACGTGAAATTGCAAGTGACAAACTCTTATCTAAACAAAACCATAGATTACAGAGGCCTTAGGGGTATATTTATAGGTGAAAAGCAGTCTCTAGCCAAAACAGACTTGAACTGCTGAAAGACAGTTCGAGCGGCTTAAGCCGCTATCAGGCTAGTCTGATTGGTAGAAATCCAGACCCTCCAGGCTAAGATCCAAGTCAAGGTCGGGCTCTCTAGTAGCAATCCGAACTGACATCCGGACCCTCCGGGTTGGGGTCCAAGACTTCTAACAACGATCTAGACTATCATTCGGACTGTCCGGGTGATGGTCTGGATTTTGACGGTGACCGAAGCTTGATTGAATATCTTCTTTGTTTCCTTTTCGGCCTCAGTGTCAAGCAATTGCGATGGTTTCGGTGTCTGAAAATTCTCACTTGAATCATCATCTCCGCCCTTGATCATTAGGCTCGGTACTTTGTTCCTTAACAATAAAAGATAATCGAATTTAGGCAGCATCACATTCATGTGTAAATCATATGAATCATCGAGAAACGAAAGTACTTGATAATTGATATATCGTGCACGAGCTCTAGTCATTGGTCTTGTAGTATGGGTACTTGAGTAGGTGTATCCATAGGTGGGATGTCCTTATCATCGACAGTTGTCGGAGTTACTGTCTAGCGGTGGTGCAGACTAGCGATTCCAGGTCTGCGAAACTCGTCTTGGCTAGCGTATTTGCCCCTCTCCTTTGGAGATGCTAGTGGCCATGACGTTAGAGCTATAGCCTCTGCATGCACGGTGACAATACCACACGACTGATGGAGTTGCGGTGGCGCATGTTGGACTTTCCAGTGGGAGTTGCCTAATCACGATGCGATGGTGACGATGATGACGTCAATGTCTTTGTGAGTAGGCATGGCATCTTTGTGTTGCTCAGCTAGCTTGTTGCTGCAACTAGAGTTGTTTGACGGTGCTCTAGGTCTAATTTAGCTAGGTGATAAGTCCGTTATAATCGTGGTTTTTAACTCGGTCTTTCTCTAATTGACCTAACATTGTCTAGTTTAGCCTTGTTTTTCTCTTAAAAAGACACTTTTTTTTCCTATAGTAGAATAGCAGAGTTCCTTTCCCACTCGTTGGTTTCCAAAAAAAAAGTTCCGTTCGGGTGACCTTGCTCAACTGGTGAGGACTAGACATGCAGTTGACCAAGAGTGGTGACCAAGAGTGGATTTCGCTGAAGTAGCCCAGAAATAATCATGGTGTTTGATGCATAAAAGTGAATCTGTTTATTTTCTGCTCGCTTCGCGTTTTCCAGCTGCTCGTGTCTCCGCCGAAAAGCATCAAATGTCATGAGCACATAATCCACGTACTCCCTATGATTTCGATCAGAACAAGGCAAAGACGACATATGCAGTATATGCTCTATTGTGATGTCACTAGGATGTGAATATTACTAGAAAAGAAAAGAACAGAACAGAAAATGAGGTCATATGCGAAATGACATTTTACCGCAAACTAGTGTCATACCCTAATATTCCTTATTTTAAAGGAAAATGATATGCATCTCTGTTGTGATCTTAGTTTTCTATCACACTAGATTTCATTTTATGAAAAAAGTTTCCATCACACCAAAAAATATTTCTCACATAAAATTTATTACATAGAAGCATTTCAGAAGATAATATTTTTATAATATAATTTTTATGTTGCACGTATAGAAAAATACTGCTGTGACATCATATATCAGAATTAGACTACCGATTACTAGTCTCTATATTTTAAGAGACTTGCTAGCAATTCTTCCAACCAACATATTATAGAGCGTCCAGTGGAACAAAGGCTTGGCAAAGAGCGAAAGAAATATGGCCTTTGGAGACGGCAAGAATAGTTGGAATCGATTTATTACAGTCGGACACATCACATAGATGTTATTATAAAACGAAAGCGTCATCAAAAACCATCCCTAGCCAGGTCGGCATGCCATATATGTATGTTTTTTCTTTTTCAACACATGGCGGTTTGGACAGACCATAAATCACTTAAACAAGCTTAAGTACTCGGATGTTTGTTTTCTGAGTTGATGAACTTGATAATTCCATCTTTAAAGTTAGTGTTCTCCAATGCAATTTAGGTTCAGTTTGTGAAATTGTGTTGTGATGAATTTATTTTATAATTTATTCTAAAAATAATCATAAAAATTAAAGTAAATTTACTAATAAAATAATAAATAGATAAAAGGTTGTTGAACAGACGGAATGATCACGTTAGTCGATATCAAAGTTTGCCCCCTGAACGTTCGCAGTGCGATAAGCCGATAAGGCTCTCAAAGTCTCGACCCTAGTTGACCTGTTCACCGCGGTAAGGTCGACGCAAGAGCAACGACTTGCTGGCCTCGCACGCAACGCAACCGACGCCTCCCAGCGCGCGGCCCCGCCCAATTACCACCCGTCCGATATCGATCCGACGGGCGCCGCCGCCTCCACGGCCGCCCGCCGTCGACAGCGACGTCGAGGCGCGGGGAGCCCTAGAAATGCCGCTCACCGGCCCTGCCCCTTCCTCCCGATCTGGCATTATTGAGCTCCCGCAACCTTCGAAGAGGTTTACACTCGCCCCTTTTTGTTACTTCTCTATTTTCCGGGTTAATTTTGCTGTGCGAATGTTCCGATGCTTTTAGAGGCGAGGCTTAGGTTGGTTAATGGTCAATTTATGTTAGGAGGGGAATAACGGATGCTTTGCTTCAACGCCACTCATGGGCGCTCTTGCCTTACTGCGAAATGTTTGTTCTTGTTTGCTTCAAGTAGTCTATATGGCGCTTTTTGCCTTTATTACTTCCTTCTTATATGCTCTGCAAATCTGATATCTTCCATGCTCACCCAACAATAGTACAGTTTAATTCTGCCAAGTGAAATATTTGAAGGCTGTTGCTCGAGAGGTTATTATCACAAATTTAGTTTCAGTACATACACATTTGAATTGAGCCTCCTGTGTATATTTGTAACAGTTATAGCAAGTTGTTTTAATAAAGAGTGTTCAGGCTGGGTCACAACATTTGAATTGAGAGAAAAGGACTTGTTCCGGGCAAAACTGGTGGAATGAATTCAGTATACCTTATTATGGTATGCTTTGATGGATGGGAGAGAACGACAATTCTGTGTTGCTTGTCCACGAAGAAGTGCATCTTTGAGAAGTAAACTGCAAAAAGAATGCCCGTGTCGCAATCTGTTGTTGCCAACTTTTGTTCTCCTCTTCTGTTGGCTTCACTTCTACTTATACACTACTGCTCTGAGCCAATTGATGTTCTTATTCTTGCTACTTCACTGTCTATGGTAACCTGTGCGTTTCTGGGTTTGCAGTATATGTATTTGTGCAGATAGAACTTGCAATAAGTTAGTGCTTTGGTCTCAGCTGTGACAGGTTGCAATGGCCACCCCGAGAGCGTGTTGGATCGCCGATTGTTCCAGGTGCTCCGCCTTGTTTGCGCATTGTGTCAGATACTTTTTGTTGGGTCAGCGGCGGGTCAAACTGCACAGTTGAATGTGGATGCTTCGCCTCAGAATGCTCAGATGATCCCTGACAAGATGTTTGGCATCTTTTTGAGGTGAGATTAATGTTTAATTGTTGATGCATACATTAATTTTGAGTAGTTATATGATCCACATGTAGTTAATTGGTACTCTTACCCTACCAACACCATACCTGTGCAGAGAGGGACATGGTTTGATAATGTTGGAACATTTCCAAGGCCAACTCAACAAACTCCTGCGCACTTGTGTACATTGCCTAAATTGGTTAACTGCCAGTGTGTGTGTGTGTGTTATATGCCATGTAGAGCCAACTGCAGCCCACATAACATATTAACATATTCAGATCGTTGGGTATTACATTTGCATGTCACGGCCTGTAGAAATGCAACAAATACATTTCGTTCAGGAGTTCAGCTAGTGTTGACTTATTGCTATTTTCTGCAACATTATGTTAAGGGACAACTTATGTGTGATGAAAATAGTCAGCAAATTTGTTGGTTGATTATTCCTTTCAAATTTGTTGTGAAACTAGTCAGCAAATTTGTTAGAGTTTACTTAGTTTTTGTAATTGGCTGAGGATTGTTGCTAATTCTTGGTTATACTTGTAGGAGATAAACCATGCTGGTGCTGGCGGGTTGTGGGCAGAACTTGTAAGCAATAGAGGTAATCGGATTTGATGTCTGAGGTGTGAAAGATATGCATGCAGTTTGTTTGTCTGATAGAATTGAGTGCTCGTATTTTGGCACCTCTTGGCGCATTACTCGGCATAGTTTAATTTTTCATCATCAAACTGGTACTTCGTATTCGTAATCGCTTATAGTTAATTTCCAGGAAATTGCTGCAGGGTTGTAGTGCTTCTGCTTGCACCAACTATATTGGTCTGTGCTTTAAGTAGTTGAATGCAAAACTACTAACTAATTGTTCAGATCTCATTCTGTTTAATACAGCTCTGTCATAGCATTAGCAGCTATTAATCATTTATACCTAATGCTACTATGTGGTGAAGAGTTGTTTGGAGGACATACGTTTAGATGTAGATAATGGGCTAAAGACTGGTCCTACAAATCTCTAACAATCTAACTTACAGGTTTGAAGCTGGTGGTCCTAATACTCCTTCAAACATTGACCCATGGTTGATAATTGGAGATGAATCAAATATTATTGTGGCAACAGATCGTTCATCATGTTTTGCTAGTAATCCAATTGCTCTTCGGATGGAAATACTTTGTCAACTTAGTGGAAGTAATGCCTGCCCACCAGGAGGTGTTGGCATCTATAATCCTGGTTTCTGGGGCATGGTATGACTTTTACCTATCTAACACAAGTTCAGGATTCTGGGATCTCATGTGACAATTTGTGTTTTTCTCATTTTTCATATATCTATATAATATCATGGATAGGAGACAAAATATTTTTCCGTTTAGGTGTTTGTTAGATAATTTTAGATCATCTGCAGTCTTTACTCATTAGTGACATTGTATTAGCATTGATACAAAATATGTTAATTTCGTCTTTCTTTAGGCTTTTATATGTGAAGAATATAAGCTTGTCTCCAGTATAACAATAAGAATCGCTTGTGCTACCATTGTTGCAGAACATTGAGAAAACAAAGGTTTATAAAGTTATCATGTACATTAGATCATCAGACTCCGTGGATCTGACAATTTCTTTGACAAGTTCAGATGGCCTTCAAAATCTGGCTGCTCATACCATCACGTAAGCAATACTATGTGGCTTAATTTACCGAGAGTTCTGCATTTGTTACAGCTATGCATCTTTAGTGTAATGACAATGTGTGTTTTCCTTTTTTCTCTGCAGAGCTGATAAGGAAGATTTTGCAGAGTGGACGAAGGTTGAGTTTGATCTGCAAATCAAGTGAAAGAAATTCGAATTCAAGGCTTCAGCTTACAACCAGCAAAAGTGGCATAATTTGGTTTGATCAAGTATCAGTTATGCCATCAGATACTTACATGGTAATTTACTTTCCAAGTTCTCTTTGGATGTTGGCCTTTCCTTTCAGGAAGTACCATAAAAACTGAATGCATATTTCCACTGTACATCCCTTGCATCTTTTTTGAATGAAAACAGTTCCTTTGCATCCAGAAGGGTTCATGAGAAACATAACGTACCAGTAAATATTAAATGCTATTGTGCAATTAACAACTATTATGTTTCAATTATCATGTCATATATCCAAACCTATTACAGCCTGGAACCAGTATTCTCACTAAAACTTCAATTATTTGTCCATGGATAGCTACGGTGCAGTCAAGCAGTTAATAGTAATTTGCATTCAAATGTTTCTGAATACAAGATGCATTAGTCATCATCAAAATTGCACGGGGTACTATTATGGTGCTTTTACCTCTTGAAATATCCACAAGATTCTATCTATTTACATAGTTACATTGTAGCATTGGTAATTTATTCTAATTTACATAAAATATGGTCTAAGAAGAAGAAAAAATGAAAATATTTGTGGAATTTCCATCTCTGATTAAGAAGTGTTTTTATTTATCATTTTTCTTCTCAGGGGCACGGTTATCGTAAAGATCTTGCCTCTATGCTGGCAAATCTAAAGCCTCAATTTTTGAAATTTCCAGGTTTGTCATATTTCCTTTCATTTTACATCTGTGATTCATATATAGAGGTGAAGGTATTATGCATTAATGTGTGATGGAAGTGCCTTGATTTATTGCACTATAAGAGTGTATATAAAGTTGTACAGTACTGTGAATAACGTACATGTTCTATATGGCTAGAAGTCAGGTTGATAGAGTATTTGGTGCATATACCTTGGACATAGTTTGACTGTTCTGTTTTCCCAATGTATTTCTGCACTCAAAGTACAATATTCAAAGTACAATATTACACTTGGCAGACTTATAGTAACAAACTAAACTAGTGATCCCTCCATTACTATATGTCCTAGGATGAATGCAGATATCTTGTAAAGATGTACCTTGCAAGTTGCAACCAATGATTATTAGTTGGCATTGAATCATGTAGTTTGACACAGAACTTCTCTTTACACAGCTTACGTTACCTAATCCTTTAATAAGAGCTTACCTATACTGTGAACAGATCTAATCCTGATTTGGAACCTCACAAAGCGCCAATAGCCTGTTTGGTATGCTTTCGCAAGAGCATTTAAAGTAAGAAAAAAGAAGACAATTTTCTAGAATCACTTTGTACTGTGTAGTATATTATATTCGTGCAGTTTGTTATGCCAAACCGATAAGGTTCAACTAAGGAAATAAATTTTAAGCTCTATTGTGCTTAAAAACTGATTTCTAGGGATTGATAATATGTGTGTTACTTGCTTTAGGTGGCAATTATGTCATGGGAAATTATCTGTTAAATGCATTTCGCTGGAGTGAAACTGTTGGACCTTGGGAGGAGAGACCTGGTCATTTTAATGATGTTTGGGGCTACTGGACTGATGATGGACTTGGATTGTTTGAGTTCCTTCAAGTGAGTAAAACACTACTGCTTGACTTTGATCTGGAAATCGTCCGATAGTTGCAGACAGAATTCTGTTGAAGCTGAGATATGCTATTTCATTGCTGTAGTTAGCAGAAGATCTTGGTGCTTGTCCAGTTTGGGTGGTCAATGATGGTAATTCCTATGCCCTAAGAAGTAAAAAGGTTTAAAAAGGCTTGTTATGTATCTGGTGGTGTGATCTAATTCTTTTCAATGTGTCAGGGGCTAGCCGTAATGAACAAGTACCATCTGCAACAATAGCTGCTTTTGTAAAGGTTTGTCTTGAATGAAGTTACAATTTTCCATGTGCAAAGTGTATTTGATCTGTATTTTGTTCCTCCCTTAGCAGGTTTTCTGATTTTCTGAGCACTAATCTAATAAAGTCAAACGTATGATTACCTATCAACTCTGTTCACTGAATTTAACCTCCAATAATCAGGAAATGATCACAAGATAAATGATCCATCCATTTATTTCAAAAGCCATCTCAGGAAAGAACCAAGTAAAACAGAAAAAAAAATACAAGCATAATCTTGTCACTAAGAATTCAGTAAAGGTTCCTACTTCCTAGAGAAAAAATAGCAAGAATGAAAGCTGCCAAATAAAACCACGTGTGTGCGCTTATACAATGCTAATGATGAAAACAAGTGTAGATTGCTAATTTACTATCGTTGGATGCATAGTTGAACTTATAATCACTTGGTCCCTATTTTATCTATGCAAACAAATTTGGAATTTCATCATGTTCTTAATTATGACAAATTTGGAATATCTAGGCAGCAGTCGAGCATGAATATTCCAGAAATGAAAAAGAAAATCAACAGTCATCATGGAGTACATGTTTCTTGCATGTCATAATGATCTTAATTAGGATCCTGCCTTTTCCTGTACGTATGGGTGATCTAAGAAATACTATTACTAATACACTATGAGAGGAAAGTGTTGTTTCCTACAATACACGGTTCGATTTGTAAGAAATTTTTCTGATTTGAATTTCCTGCATTATTCAATTCATACCTTGTTGTGTCCTATCCCTACAATCTCTTCATGGTTGCTGTTGCAGGATGTTGTTGACGGTATTGAGTTTGCCAGGGGAGACCCCGGGACTTCGTGGGGTTCAGTTCGTGCAGCAATGGGACATCCAGAGCCCTTTCAGCTTAATTATATTTCTATGGGGAATCAAGAATGCTCGATGCACTACTATAAAGGTTAATTATATATCTCTTATTCTCTTCACAGTTTCTTCATGTCTGGCTTCACAGGAGAGCGATCTTTTCAAAGCAGCATTTCAAATTTTTTGGTTGTTGTTCTTATATGGAGATCCAAATGCTTGTCTGATTTTGTAGAGAACTACCTCAAGTTCTATTCTGCAATAAAAGCATCCTACCCAGATATCAAAATCATATCAAGCTGCGATAGATCTACCATTTCACCAGTCGAACCTGCTGATCTATATGATATTCATGTAAAGACTGTTGCTTGGTCTTCACTTAGATAAAGTATCTATCAAATTATACATAAATAATACTTTGGCATTGTTTGACATCCTCTTTGTGGTAGGTCTATACCTCATCTGGTGATATGTTTTCCAAATCTAGCATGTTTGACAACACACCCCGTGGTGGACCCAAGGTACGATCTGTGCTTCTATCGCATCAGTTTTCATGCTTACAACTCACTGGTATATTTTTAGGCAATTGTTAGCGAGTATGCTGTGACTGGAAATGATGCTGGCCGAGGAACACTAGTAGCTGCTCTAGCTGAAGCTGCATTTCTCATTGGATTAGAAAGAAACAGGTTCTTTTATGCTACTTCTGGTTTGGCATCATGGTGATGATAGATTGCGTGGCGAACTTGAGTGTTTTACGAACTGTTTCTGTGCAGCGATGTGGTTGAGATGGCAAGCTGTGCTCCACTCTTCGTAAATGACAATGATCGGAGGTAAATGATTCAACACTTTGGATCGAGAAATCTTTCAGAGTGTAATTTCCCTAGTTGTGCCACAATCTGTCTAGTGAAGACAAGCTACAATTTGGATAATCCCTTGAATTACTCCAAAGACGAACTATGAAATTGAAGGATCTCTAAAGAAATATACTTTCACACTGTAACCATTTTCCTACTGATGTTTGTGCCATCCATGAAAATACTTTTCTGCTTAATAGGTGGAGTCCAGATGCCATCGTCTTTAACTCGTGGCAGCACTATGGATGTCCAAACTACTGGATGTTACACTTCTTCAAGGACTCAAGTGGTGCAACACTTCATCCCTCAACCATTCATGTGTCAAACTATGACCAATTAGTCGCATCTGCTATCAATTGGCAGAATTCCAAAGATGGAAACACTTACCTGAAAATAAAGGTGCTTTTATTTTCTCATTGAAGCACTTAACTGAGCTAGTGAAAATTTAAATAACCAAACGGATATTTTATTTTACTTTCGCAGGTTGTCAATTTCGGTAACAAAGCTGTGGATCTTAGTATATCTGTAACTGGACTGGAGAATGATATTCAGACATTTGGATCCATAAAAACGGTACTTACATCTGGTTGGCTGCGGGATGAGAACTCCTTCCAACAGCCAGACAAGGTTTGGTACACTGACTTGATTTCAATGACTGCAAACTGATTCCAACATGATAATGATTCTATCTTTAATTAGTAGTTGTATTGTTTGTAAATTGTAATGTTTACAAAAAAATATTGTCTTGATCTCGTGTGAATTGATATAGGTGGTGCCAGTGGAAAGCCCGATAACCAATGCGAGAGAGCAGATGAGTCTTGTACTAGATCCGTACTCCCTCACCTCATTTGATCTCCTCTTGGACTCGAGCACGAAGATGCATTCCGTCCTGTAGTCGAGCTTGCATTCAAGTATGTGAATAAAAAATGGAATGTGATAACGACAGAGAGCCTCTCTTATGAATTTGTGAATAAACATAAACTGCATATTGCCGCGTGTGGATTCCTTGTACATTGCTGTCCCAGAGGAGCTTGGTTCTTTTTTGAGAGGAACACAAAGCATTCCATTATATTTCATATCTGATAACAGTTAAGAAAACATACACATGGATCCCTGATAAAACAGAAAATAACAACAAAGCCCCTAAGTGTGTCTTCCTCGCCGCTTCACCGGACACCATTCACTAGTACAGAAAACGATATCCGAGGCGGTTAAAATAGCACATTCGAGGAGGTTATAGCACCCGCCTCGACGTAGTGGTTGCGGATATGGGGGCATACATTGGAGGCGGTTATGCAAATGCCTCCGATAAGAGCTCATCCGAGGCGGTTAAAACTCATTAACCGCCTCGGATAAGGGCATATCGGAGGCGGTTACATTTTCGTAAGCACCTCGGATAATGTATTATTAGAGGCGCTCAGAATAATACAACCGCCTCCGATAACCGCCTCCTATATTCTCGCCGGCGCGCCCTGTTGCCCGGAAGCTCATCACCACTACATGCACACGCCGGCGGGGTACATCTATTATCACCACTACACACCCACGGGAGACCCACGGGTTGGTATCAAATGAGGAAGGCCCACGGGGGACCCACGCAAAGGCCCACGGCGTACTACTATGCAGAAAATCTCAACCCGCAACGCGCAGCCAGGTATATAAACCACTCAACCGCGCGGTCGCTGGGCGAGGTGGGACTAAACCAAACGCCAAGGGGTCTGGCGTTTGCCCCCCAGAACCAAACGCCAAGGGGTCTGGCGTTTGCCCCCCAAGCGTCGCCCCGGCAGAGGGCGAGACGCCAGCGTCACCTCCACCGAGGGCGAAGCACCAAACGCCACGTCCGCCGGCGTTTGCGCGGCTAACCAAACGCCAAGGGGTCTGGCGTTTGCCTCCCAAAAAGGCTTCCAGGCTGCTGTTCGCCGTGTCTCCGTGTTTGCCGAGTGTCAGATATCGACTAAATCGAGGCGGTTATATATCGGCAACCGCCTCTGATATGTACTCGCTTATCCGAGGCGGTTGCCAATATATAACCGCCTCCGATAACATCGATATACGAGGCGGTCATAAATAGTTAACCGCCTCGGATAATATTGGAGGCGGTTGCTTATTTATAACCGCCTCCGATGTGGTCGTTATCCGTGGCGGTTGCTCCCGGAATAGTTATCTGAGGCGGTTTTCTCGTGCTAACCGCTTCCGACATAGGTTATTCGTGGCACTTTTTCTAAACCGCCTAGGATATGGCGCCACGGATAGACCATTCTGTAGTAGTGATTGGAAGCTTCGCCGAGCTGCTGAACCTGCTGGATTCAAACCGCGCCTTGCACAAGCATCGAAGGGACCACAGTCCGTTGGAAGGCCACAATAGTAGACCGCTGGTGGAGGCGGAGCTTGAACGCTGGGGAAGGAACATCGGCCGGGGCGGCTCCCTGAGCTTGACAGGGAGAAGAACCCGCCTCATCTTGCTGGAAGGCAAGCCATGAAGAACCAGCAAGAAAGCAGGCATCAGAGGAGACTCCCAAATCGACGCCAACGAGAGAGACGAGGAGATCAAAAGATCCGCCACCAACTCCAGAGGAGGAGCGGCAGAAGGGAACCCCACATGCTTCCCGACGGAACCAGAGGAAGCACTGCCGGAGCGGGGACGGAGCAAGGGGACAAAAACCCAGAAACAAGGACGACGCCGCCGCCTCGCCGTCCTCGCTCGGGTACCAAACCCTAAACTAAAAGGACCGAAATCCCGCCCGCCGACGAGAGGCCGCCGTCCGCCGCATCTCCAAGAGCCAAAAGGGCCCTTGGAGGCGGGACGGAAAGGCGGGGCCGCCGGTGGGAGGGAACACCTCAGAATCGCCTTCGGATCGCCTCTGGGCACTGTAGCGAGGGGAAAGGGGACTGATTTTACTGTAAGACTATTTATTTTTGAGAGGAGCTTGGTTCTGGATACAGCTGAATGGCTTGGTAGAGTTTTAATAGCTAGCCAGGCTGCTACAGCAACACTTCCGTTGTAGTCTAGCTGGTTAGGATACTCGGCTCTCACCCGAGAGACCCGGGTTCGAGTCCCGGCAACGGAAATTTTTTGTCACAGCTCGTGAATTTTCTTTGAAGAAGGGCACAATCCAACCTTTTTCGTACAAAAACCAAAACGTGTAGATAAAAAATTGTCTTTAAAGGAAGGTACGAAAATCGCCAGATTCTTACAGAATTTTTAAAAAATTAAATTATCTTTTTTCTTCTCCTGATGAGATTTACAATGAATTCCTAAAAGGCGCCGAGAAACGAAAACATCTTAAAGAAAATATTCTCCGCTGTTCCCGTGAACAATCATCGATGCGCACCACTACGGCAGAGGTTTCCTTATCAGTTGGGTGGCTATCAACGTGGGGAATCTATTCTTAACCTATTATCAAATTTTAAAATCCTACTTTTGCTAAGCTTGTCCCTGTCCCAAATTTGTCGCTCGCCTCCTTCCTAAACCCGGCAGAAGGATCCTTGCGGCCACGGAAGCCATTACCGCACGCACCGGCAGCCACCGCTGCGGGACGCGCGCGCCTCTCCCCCGCTCATGTCTCCCGCTCCGCCGTCTCGCGGCCGTGTCCGGCCGTGGCTTGTCGTCGGCGACCTGGTCCTGTCGGCGCTGTGGGTGTGCGCGGGCGCGCTGGTGAAGCTGGCCGTGTACGGCGCGCTCGGCCTCGGCGGGCGCCCCGAGGGCGAGGGCCGCCAAGGTCTCGCTCTCCGTCGTCTACATGTTCCTCTTCGCCTGGCTCGATTCCGCCACCGGCGGCGCCTCCTACAACCCGCTGACCGTCCTCGCAGGCGCCCTCGCCTCCCGCAGTGGCCCCGCCGTCTACCTCTTCACCGCCTTCGTGCGGATCCCTGCGCAGGTGACGCCTCGCTCTGTCTCTCTCATCGATATGTATCATCCCTTTTATCTACTGGATTTGGTGTACTACAATAGATGCTATAAGTCGTAATCCCTTTTAACTAATCCATGAGGCGTTGCTACTGTTACTGCTACTGTACTCCTACCAACATAACATTGCTACAACACGCAACTATAATATATAATTAAAAAATAGGTGCTATAAGTCGTAATGCCTGTCGCTTTTATGTTATAGAGTACACGTGAATAAATATAAAAGTGAGCAAAAAGGGTTTCACAATTATCTGTAAACACATGTCAAACAAGTTTAGAAGAATTTAATTTAGCACTACTCTTTGAAGAGACGAAAAGCCCACGTGTATGACATAATTCAGTCTTCTTAAATTGTTATCAGTTCAGAAAGTCACTTCAGAATGTAATATACATTGATTGCAAAATATGTGGCGTGATCATTAAGATGGTTTTTTAAAAAAAATTTAGGAGATAACACGTAAGGTGTGGTACTAAGCGTTCTGTTTGACAAGAAATTGCATATGATGGGAGTAGATGGTGAAGTTTAGATGTTTCATACTTTTGTAAGGAGTATAGATACTTATATATTGGTGATAATGACCATTTTCTCTTTGATTGAACAGCCTGTTTATTTACAGCCATATTAATTTATTGATCTGCACTTCTGTCAAATATTTCATGTGGTTTGGTTATCAGGTGATTGGAGCGATCCTTGGAGTGAAGCTCATAAGAGAAGCTTTCCCCAAAGTAGGTACAGGAGCTCGCTTAAGCGTTGGTGTTCATCATGGAGCATTAGCTGAAGGATTGGCAACCTGTATGGTTGTTATAGTGTCAGTGACGCTTAAGAAAAAGGAGATGAAAAGTTTCTTTATGAAGACATGGATCTCGAGCATTTGGAAAATGACGCTCCATATCCTTAGCTCAGATATTACTGGAGGGATCATGAACCCTGCATCAGTAAGTGCTTTCTACACCTGAGGTCATGACTGATCTAGAAATGAACCTCTTGGATTTGAACTGCAACACTTTGTGCTTAACTTCCATATGAATCAAATAGGAAGTATCAAAGAACTACGCAAACACATATGGCACCAACTTCATTCTTGCTGCCAGTCATTCTGTTACATAGCATCGATTGTACTTATGCTTTGTTGCATTATGTTATGGTTGATCGAGTTGTACCTTGTTCCCATCATCGAGTTGTCAACTGTTATGCATTCTTCTGCTTTCCACAGGCTTGGTGTTGTGAACCATGATCCACAACGGGGTAACTACTGTGCTGAAGATAGCCAGACGGCATGGCTGCAGGGGATTGGATAGACATAGACTAGATGAGAGAATATTTGGGAGAGAATAGATTGGTTCTTTCTTGCTTGCCTCAAACATAGATACATGGCATCCTTATATAATGAATGCTTAGACCCTTGACCTTTCCTAACACAATATGAACTCCTTGAGCCCTAGACTTCTTAATACCATACTATTTTCTTAAAGACTCTCCTCCCGTCCTTTTCCTTGGTGCTGCAAGTCCTTGCCCAACATCGTGACTACCTCCTGCTGCAATAAGTCCATGACATTGGCCTTCTTGCCGGTCGGCCGTAACGGAACCACCGCTGCCTTGACACAGTCTACTAACCTACACAACACTACACCTCTCCTGGACAAGCAGCCTGTCCTCAAGCTGCAGGGTGGTGGCCAGGGCTGAAGTCCTTCATAGTCCCACATTGATGTGATGTTGTGACTCTGGCTCCACGTTTTGCTAGAGCTCTTGCCTAATTCCCTGATTTACATCTTGTCTAGCTCTAGGTCTCTTTGATTTCCTGGATGCATATCTTCTCTTATCTCCAAAAGTATCTCCTGGAATCATGTGGGAATTTAACTCCACGCTGGCTCCGGTTTGGAAACAAAACATGCCAGCTTCAAAAGAAGCGGATTCCATGTACAACACACCTGTTGTTTCTAGTTTTGACTCCTTGGACGTTAATTCTCTAGCTGAAAAACAAGGAAACAGCAACCACTGTAAATGGCACTCCCTGATTTTCTTGCCTACTTTAAGCGCGTGCAGAATTCGTCTCAATGGAAAACTTCTGTCCAAGATTCTCTGCCTCGAATATTTGGAACTTCCCATGTCTCCATGAATTGGCAGTGGGACTCTTTCCATGCCTAGATGCTTGATGTTCTCTCGGACTCGTTCTTCTGCTGGACGCCATGCAAACTAACCGAAGCTATTTTTTGTTCTATGAAAGGAGCAACAGCTGGACCCAACATGTATCCCATCTGATTCTGGTCTCATGTATGCAGAATAATTCTCATACTCCTCTTTCCAATCTGAAAGATAGCTTCTAAATATTGCATCCACCAAATTATCCCTTCCTGTTTGCACACACGCACATAGAACCAAATTCATGTTTGAGTCGAGCTACACACATGAATATGCTCAGCTCAATTTCAGGGACATCTCCAACGCTCAGCCCATGCACGGCACGTGAAGTTTTTCCACCCGGCCTCGAGACCACCAATGCAGAGGGTTCTGCCGCCGTTCCATGCCTTCTTCTTCTCCTAGGGCCATCACAGCTAACTGCCCCATCGGTGCTGCTCCTAGTTGCTCCTCTGACGTTGTTACACCTGGCTGCACCACCGTTTGTTGTGCTGCTGTGCCAGGCTGCTCCGCTGTCGTTTCACGGTCTGTGCCTGCCGCGCTGCCGCTGTGCACGGCTGCATCTGCGCTATCTCTGCTTCTTGCAGAGCCTCTGCTACTGCTTCTTGCTCCGGTTCCTCTGCCACCCCTGCATCTTGCTGTGTCACCTTTGTGAACTTGGTTGCACCGGACAATATAGAGAGTAACTCGATGCCAAACTGCCAACAGCCATGATTGATGTTCCGGCCTTGCAAACTCCCAAAAGCTCATGCTGCATCATGATTTAAACCATATTTGATGAAGGCCATGATCCTTGATCGCCATGGGAAAATTTCAATGGTGTCCACCACTCCATACGGATCAAAGACTTGATGCAGCACACTCTCTGATAGGATAAATAACCTGATGAATCATGACGCCAAGTACCCTTCGCGAGATCTTCTCGGCAGCGAAAGCCATGGTCATCGGCTCTGATACCAAATGTTGTGAACCTTGATTCACAACGGGATAAAGATGAAGATAGCCAGGTGGCATGGCTGCAGGGGATTGGATAGACATAGGCTAGATGAGAGAATATTTGGGAGAGAATAGATTGGTTCTTTCTTGCTTGCCTCAAACTAGATACATGGCATCCTTATATAATGGATGCTTAGACCATTGACCTTTCCTAACACAATATGAACTCCTAACAAATTAGACTTCTTTTAGTCCTAGACTTCTTAATATCATACTATTTCCTAAAGATTCTCCTCCCTTTCTTTTCCTTGCTGCTGCAAGTCCTTTCCCAACATGTGACTAGTGACTACCTCCTGCTGCATTACGTCCATGACATTGGCCTTTTTGCCGGTCAGCCGGCTGCAACCGAACTGCCGCTGCCTTGACACAATCTACTAACCTCCACAACAGTTGGGCAGTGAAAGCAAGCAGTTTGTAAGACTGCCTGCATATCCAGACTCTTTTGTCTTTGTACCAAAGATGTGCCACTTAAGGCTACACAAAAGTCATGCTAGATCACATCAACTGGCTGTTAATTAGCGTACACTCCTAACGAACAGCTATTGAGCTTAGTTTATATTTTGAATGCATTTTTCCCCAAAAAAAGCTATACCTGACATGCATGATTAACATGACTCACGTAATTATTGAAATCCAACTTCATTTATCTAATAATTTCCTTCTTTTATGTTCTGTAGGCTTTTGCTTGGGCCTATGCTCGAGGAGATCACACAACATTCGACCACCTGCTTGTATATTGGCTTGCACCCCTCCAAGCAACCTTGCTAGGAGTATGGATAGTTACCTTCTTAACCAAACCGAAGAAGATCAAGAGCAAGAAGATGAAAACAAGACCAAGAAGGAATAGACTATTGTTGAAGTAGTGTCCACCATTTGGTGTGGAGCAAGAACTGCAATTCCATTTTTCACCAACATGCTAATTTTTCAGCTTGTAAGAAGCAGCTTCCTCAATGTGTATTTCTTGTATCTGGCTTAGCTTAAATTGTGCAGAAGCTTGTACATAATTGTTCCAGCCAGATGATGGAAACAGTAGGGAGGAGATGGCACAACTTAAGTGCAATCTTAGTGTACTTTATTCCGCAAAGACTGTTGAAATCATCAACGGTGTCAACTGACAGTTTGTGATCGTGTAACATTTATCAATATGTGGTGCACAAGGTCTCATTCTCCATGGTGAGACTGGAAATGTCAGCGTAGTCTAGATCATTAATTCATTGGCGCTAGTGGTTGCATAGTTGATGCACCTTGGAGTTTTCAAAAATCATGAAAATAATTTATGAACGCAGGAATGGTATAATATGTGGATCTATGAAAATATAAACATTTGTGTCCTGTAAGAAAGAAAGAGGTGAGTAATGGTCGAGACAATGAATAGTGCTATCACTATTATTTTGTTTTATACGTGACATGAATGGTCATATACTTTTACGAATTTTTTTGAGGTCCACATATTATAGCAGTTCCTACGTCCGTGAAAAAAACTTCACGATTTTTGGAAACTTCAAGGTGTGTCGACCAACGAGTGGGTTGCAACTTGCAAGCGCAATCAGTTGGGCCAAATCTGTGTTCGGTCTAGGTGGTCTAGTTTTTTTGAAAACCAATCAATTTAGACTGTTGTTGAAGTATGGAAAATTATATTGAGTTAATCTGATTTATGTATATAATTCATAACAATTAACACAATTTTGTACATATGTTGGAGTTGACAGCTGTTTCAATACCTACAACTCTATTGGATTGGTTATCGGCAGAAACTGCTACATGTTTTCAAACGGAAACTGATCGAATAACAAAGTATAGAAAATCTGGCTGTGCCAGTGTTCATGTTGACAAACAACATGACTGCCTTTTGTATTGTCGCTACTGTCGAGCCATACTATCAGACAGCTAAACCCGAAATTAATGACTGATGACTTAATGTTCTCCCATTTCAGGCTAATTATTCAGGGCTGATGAAACATGTGGCTTGTCCCTTTCCAACGAGGCAATGATCCGTGCAGATAATTTGCTTTATCCAATTCTGGAGGGAAAAATGATGCGTCAAGCTTGATCTCATCTACTAAAGATAGGAGAAGACACTGGTCATCAGTCATCAGGCAGTTGTATACTCATCTTTTTCTCTGACATTCATCTCTTATTTCTGTACCATCTGCTAGGTTCGTTCTGTTGAATAATCAGTTACATATTTGTGCCTACTCAAGGATCGTGACCTGAAGCTGATCAAGGATCAATGATCTCGACATAAGCATACATGGTTGCAACTTGAGCGGAATGGACCCGTTTAGATGGCCCTAGATCCACGTGACATGTTCTTTCTCTGCAGGACATGTGCCCCGTCCTTCTCCTGCCACTGGTAGCCCAGTGCACGCAGATCCACAGCCCTCTGCTCCACGAGTCATGTTTGTTCTTTCTTTTCTGGTGAGAGATTCCTATCAAGCGATTAGAGTAATAAAACATGCAACACTGAGAAAGTCTCAAAATGAAACTAAGAAATAGAAAATATAAGAGATGGCCAGATTCGATATCATCAATCCTGGCATGATCGTCGTCTTGCACATATATCTACTTCCATTTTCTTTGCAATTTTACAGCATTCAGCAATGCTATGGATTCTCCAGATTGTGGACCTCTATCTTATGCTGATGAATATGCATGCCTTGGATGCGATTGGGACGTGCTGCTTGAAAGCTGTAAGTAGTTCGCTCTCGCACCGAAGAGCATTTTGTCCGGCCACGTGAATGATGTTTATATTGTTTTGAAGCCATATATTGTATTCTTTCCTGATATAGCTGTGTAATTGTTTAGAAAATTGTGAAGCAAGAGAGATACATATAAAAACTGGCAGAATGTGTTAACGTAACGAGTACGGCGGGGAGTTTCAGAATCACGAAGAGATCTCTGAAGTAAACAAAAACGTACATGATTTACGGTGGGGAGAATATGTTAACGTACTACTCACGAGTGCTGAGTGCTGAGTGCTGAATGCCAGTCCTTCCATTCCTTTCCTTTCGAAAAACGGAATGCTGAATGCCATGAAATTCTCGTACATGCAACTGCATGCAGCAGCTGTCCGATCACTTGAAGCAGCCACGACGACGTCGCCTCCGATCAATCCCTGCCTCCGATGGTCCTGATGAGTCCAGAACTGAAATAAAGCTGGATTACGTTGTGACTAGCATGAGTCAGGATGTTTCAATCTATCAATACGGCATATTCCCAGCATCACTATGCTACTACTGTACACTTCTTTGTGATCATATAGTCTTTTCACAACTGTATAGATGTGTTGGAGCTTCAAACGGAATCGCCGTCGCACCAGAAGCTGTACAACCGTACATCCGTACGGCTTCACTGCTTTCTGATCCAAAAAGACCTCCTTTCCGGCGTACAAAACTCAAACGCGAATTCTACTCTGGCGCGCTCTTCATATGCGGCTAGCCGAGACGCACGACGACGAGGAGAAAAACATCGCGCACGCAGTACCGTATAGTGCCAATGCGGCCATGATTGAGCCAAAACGGGGCGTGTCCATCGGCCGTACAGGCCGGACGGACTGCTAGCTGCACGCACGCCGTGTCGCCCGTACGTCGCCGCGCCGGCGCCACCCGGCCCGCAATTTTTGACCGCGCGCAGCCGCACACGCTCTCGCTCAGCCCAGAAAACTCCCGAAATGCCGCGACGTTAACCCATATATGGCCGGCACCGCTGGGTTGGTGCTGGCTGGTTGTCCGTCCCGGCACGGCCGGAGCCACAGCCGCCGCCGCCGCGAGACCGAGATAAGCACGAAGAGCCGTGCCATGCACAACGGAAAGGCACCGGCGAACAGGGCAGCGGCGGCGCAGGCGCTTCACGAAATCACGAGAAAGGGACCGTACGGAACTCTGGCGTCAGGCGGGACCGTAGGTTAGATGGGACGGATAGGCAAGCAGGCGCGGCGGGGCCACGAGTGGGCGGGCAACGTCGCTGTCCTGTTCGTGTGACCAGTGACCGTTTGTCCGTTTGTGGCACCGCCGCGCAGCTGCCAGGAAGCTTCCTCCTCGGCCGTACGTCCCGATCGATCCCGGCCGGGCGGGGTCCTCTCTCGCCGCGGCCCCCGCGACGTGGTTCAGCTGCCGGTGGTTGGTTTCGGGGCTGAATCGCTGCGTGCGTGGCCACCCGGGCCGGTAGCTAATAAAAGGGGGTGTCCATTGATGAAAGCAACGGAGGTGTGTCCGTGTGTGTGTGTTCCGTACGTGCATGCGTGAGCTGGGCTCTCTGATCCGATGCTGATTTTTCGTGTCAAGTTTGATCTCTCCGGAGCGTCATTTTCTGGGCGCTTATCTTTGCTGGTCTACGTACGCTGTCTTTGGCAATGCGCGCTGATGTCCGCGTGAGAAATAAATTACGACGTGAATTGTGTCGAAACCGCGAGTTACGATGGACGGCAAGCTCATTCCAGAATTTGTGTGAACCTCCCTCGCGTGTCCGTCTCGAATCTCTCGATCCACTTCCCGATCAGACGGATTTGGGGATTAAATGACCAAAGGTACCTGATACTTCTCTATGTTAGAGGAACTAAGACCGTTCATTTTTTACAAGTTTTCTCTCTTCTGTGGCCAAGAGTACGTATAGGAGATGCATGGAGCTTCACCTCCACGCCTTCCTCCGTTGCATGCAGAGCCATGCACGCAGCTCCGAGGAAGCTTCCTTCGTAGCTAGTACGCACACACCCTGGGGACGAGACACGAGAAAGTGACTGTGGGTGAATCTCCAAGCCTTCTGGTTCCTCGGTACTACAGTACATGAAATCAATTCTATGGTTCCAATTCAACACATTCATGTCAGCAAATTCAATAGCTGGCAAGTTGCAAACTTACCTGTAAATTTGAACTTGTCTAGCTACTTCGACAGCCTATAGCAGACATGGCAATGATAGAAGAAAGCAGCCACCGAAGCAAACAAAAACCATCCTTCATTCTCTTTACATCGACACAGCGCAGAAAGCTTACACGGAATCTTTCTTGCGCAAGTGTCCATTGTTGTCTTGAGCCCACGCAGTAGAAAAGGTCGACCTCGACATACTAATGGCAAGCAAAAGCTTCATCGCGCACATACCAGAGTCGAGAAAGGGAAAAGAAACTGACACGTACTTGACCGATCGAGCCAACGCTTTGCCCGCAACAGAACAAGATAAAAATTGTTTGGCGAATACAGTTATGGACTCACCTAAACCTGTACTGAACTAGCATAGGAATTGTCAACTGCGGCCTTGTGTGCTGAAGAGCACTTTCTCTAGGGCAACGGTGCAACACAGACGCTCACCAAACCGAAGGCGTGCGGCCGGATGGGACTGGCCATGTATCAAGTGGCTATGCTCCGAAGTGGCACGTGAGATTCTGACATCCGATAAACTTTCACCGTGGAAGATGGGGTCCCGTGTGTTTCGAATTCTTGGGTCCTTAACTACTGACTTTTAAAAGTTGATATGCATGCATTCTACGAACTGCCCTCGTGTCTCTTCTCATTTTTGGTTGAACTGATAATTCTATTTGGTTGAACTATTTTTTACATGTTTTACGGTTTGGTTATCGGTTTTTGGTATAACTAGTGTGGTATCCTGTAATTACACATGAAACGTCTTTAATTATCTTTATTTTTTTAGACTATATATCTGTATATATTGTTATGTTATTTGCAATAAAACCATCAGACTGACAACTGTATGTGTCGTTTATACATGATATTAGATCAATACACAGATTAAAGTTTGGATCACGGATAGGCTAGTTGGTTGTTTGTACAAGATATAAGATCAGATGTGGAATTGAAGTTCGGATCGATAGCAACCGATTATTTGTGCGTGATATTAGATCAGCATCAAGAATTAATTGAGCCCGATATGTCTAGAAGTATGCAGTATATCGAGTTGGTTGATGGTTTGTATGTGAGACTGTAGGTTGTTTATACGTGATATCAGATAGGTACAAAATTAAAAATTTTGATCACAAGCTAGTCGCTCGGTCGTTTGTACTCACCCGTAGGTTGGTTATGCATGCTATCAGTTTATTCACGAGCCAATCAATTGTTTATACACGATAATACATCGGTATGCAAAATCAAAATTTGGATGGCCAAGTTAGATGTTGGTTTGTATGCTAGATGGCCAGTCCTTTGCACGTGATATTCACGCGAATTAATGGTCGGATCGTGAGCAGGGCGGCCGATCAATTGTATCGTGGGTTGCTGTTTGTATGTTAGATGATAATTGTTCTTACATGATATTAGATCAATATGTGGTACTAAAGTTCATGTCACACGCCGGTTGATCGGTCGTTTGTACTGAGCCAGTATGTTATTTGAATGTGAGATCACATTCGTATGCGAAATTAAAATTTAGATTGTAAGCTAGGTGATCATTCGTACTTGATATTTTATCGGCACGAGGAGTGAAAGTTCAGACTGTCAGTCGTTAATATTATATCAATATGAAGAATTAAGGCTCGGATTGCTCCTGTATGAGGTACATAGTATGGATATCTATTGTGATCTATTAATAATTAGGATCAACTAGATTAATGGTCGAATAATGTTTATATACATTTAGGAAGATCTATCTATTGTGATCTATTACTAATAAGGGTATACCAAATCAATGGTCAGATAATGTTTAAGATGATGTTTAACTACGCATTTGTGAAGATATATTGGTTGTGAATAGTAGGATGTTTTGCTTTATCCTAGGATTTTCTAGCGTGTTTCTGTTTTTTCTATTTGACCATATGTGCTTTTAATACATAAAATAGATATGCAAAAACTAGTTTAAAAATGTATACTAGCTCATAGAACAACCAGACTTGAGGTGCGTTTTTGTTTTGGAAGTTAGTTAGATTTTAATTTGATATGCTAAAGGCCTTTTTGATTCAAAGAAAATTCAAATAGTTCCTAGAGGATTAGAATCCCTAGAAAATTTTCCTGCTAGTTTGTCTATTTTGTAGGATTATAATGCACATGAATTAATTTGCTAAGTATTTATTTTCACTATGTTTTATAAAAAGAAATTTATTGACTCTGACTTGTTGGGAAGATTCCTATCACTACTACAGAATTCATTTAACGGGACGCCCCTGTACAGACGGTTTTTTGAAGCCGTCTGTACAAATAGTAGTCCAGACGGTTCCAAACGAAAACCGTCTGTACAAATGATCTCAACAAGCGGGACGCTACAGTACAGACGGCTCCAAACGGGAACCGTCTGTACAAATAGTCCAGACGGGTCCAAACTAGAACCGTCTGTACAAATCAAACAGTACAGACGGTTCTAAACTTGGAACCGTCTGTACAAATGTGTGAACAGTACAGACGGTTCTAAACTTGGAACCGTCTGTACAAATCAAACAGTACAGACGGTTCTAAGTTCGGAACCGTCTGTACAAATGTGTGAACAGTACAGACGGTTCTAAACTTGGAACCGTCTGTACAAATCAAACAGTACAGACGGCTCCAAACTAGAACCGTCTGT
Source organism: Stipa capillata (assembly GCA_019208055.1). NCBI lineage: Eukaryota > Viridiplantae > Streptophyta > Magnoliopsida > Poales > Poaceae > Stipa > Stipa capillata. The sequence continues at coordinate 91,047 of JAGXJF010005700.1, read as the reverse complement.
ACAAATGGATGAAGCAAGGCTAGTTGATCTCTGCTGCCGCGGCAGCAAAAACTGCAGATTTCCTTGCCGCGGCAGGAAAGTGGCAGCGTCGGGGAGGGAGTTTGGCAGCTCCGATTGTCGAACGGTTTTTCACGGCTGTGAGCGGGAGGCCAAACTCTACGTCTCCAGAAATTTTGAGCCAATTCCGAGAAAGTCGACGAAACGACTAGTGAAAATCCCGGCCCGAAATCGAAGATTTTGAAAATGGCACCCGAACGAATTTGCACGGCAGAAGCTGGGATCAAGGTGGAAAGCAAGTCCTCGACTCAAGCTAACCAGGGAAACAAGAATCACCCAATTCGGAGTCCGGGTGAAGGAGATATGCCCTCCGGAAGATGAGAAAAAGTAACGAAAAAACTTCCGGAGCCAAAAAGTCCTACTTAGAGGCCGAATTTTGAGGGTCAAGATGTGTACAGGTATATACACGTGTATAATTTTCAGATGCGCGTCGTCGTTAGCTTCGATTTGAGTGGTCGTGGACCCAAAACGGACTCCGTATGAGAAAGTTACGGCCGTTTTACTAAAACCTCTCAAACTTGGGTTTTTCAGCTACTCCCCTTGCCGCGGCAGCAGATTTTGCTGTTTTTCTTGCCGCGGCAGGACTTTGTGGGCTTCTACACGGAGTTTGGCTGCACGAAAAGAGCTGAAATTTTGGGGGCAAGATCAGCACATATATATCTCCCAAACGGCAGAGTTTGAGCCCAATCTGAGGACTTTGAATTTTTGGAGTCTAAAACACATAGTGTTAATCTAATAGTCCAGACGGTTCTAAGCTTGGAACCGTCTGTGCTATTTGTCCAGACGGTTCCAAGCTTAGAACCGTCTGGACTAGGGGCGTCCCGCTTGGTCGTAGGGATAAGTTAAAAATAAAGCCGTCCCATATGTGTCGCGAAGTCCCCCTCAGGTCAGCTGGCAACGTCACCGCTTGAGCAACGCGAGGTCGCGGGTTCGAATCCCGCTGGAAGCATATTGCGCCATTTATTCCTAGCGGTTGGATGAGACACGTGGACGGCCGGATGAGACGCGGCCGAAGGACGAGGCTCCTGGCGCGAGGTGTTATATTTTTATTTCTGAAACACGACATCACAGAATCGATTAGTCCAGACGGTTCCAAACTAGAACCGTCTGTACAAATCGATTTGTGCAGACGGCTCTAGTTTGGAACCGTGTACAAATTGATTTGTGCAGACGGTTCTAGTTTGGAACCGTCTGTACAAATCGATTTGTACAGACGGCTCAAAAACCGTCCCGCTTATCTGATTTGTCCAGACTGTTTCGTCCAGACGGTTCGGAAAACCGTCCCACCTGGGAGTTCCGAACCGTCTGGACAAATCATTTCTGCAGTAGTGTATGTTTTTCCTATGAGCAATCAAACAACTTTTCAATATTGTAAGATTCAAGATGGTATGACATTAGAATCCTATGTTTTCCTATCCTTGTGTTTAAGGGTGAAAAATGGCAGCAGATAATCCATATTATACGGTATTCATATCCAGAAAAACACGGATGTGGTCTCGGAATAAAAAATGAATACGGATACAGATATTATCTGAATTATTTTGGTAGATACATATACGAATATGGTACTGTAGATTGATTTGGATACAGACATGGATATGATATCTGAAGTAGAATTTTTTGAAACCTGTAACTTCGCCATCTGACTTTCGATTTGGGCAAACTAGATATGCATTTTGATTATCTCGACAAGACGGACATCAAGGTGACATTTAATTTTCCATTTGATGAAGCTCGTTTTGACATATTTTTCAAGCAAGTTGTAAGATATTTGTATCAAACTGAATTGAATATATATCCGGCCTGTATTTGTATTTGATAACCTCCGTTCCGCATCCGTACTCGACAATATTTGTATTCCTATATGTATTCGCTTTGAAAATATGGAAAAAGAAAGTGGAATGGCACTATTTGATCCATATTCGATCCTTTTCCACCCTTACCTGTGTTTTGGAAATCTAGTGAATTAAAGAGGCCTAAATAGGATGCCAACTTGTACAGTTACTTCAACTGAGACAACTCAGCAACTGCAAACCAAACCGAAGTGTTATGGTTTTAATGTTAGCAGTGACTTGCTGGTATGTACCAGATGTTCTCTCTCCTCTCTGGTCAAGAGAAACACTTGGTAGTATGCATCCAGTCCAAGGTTTCAGTTCATTGCTGTTATTCGTATAATTGATTTATTTTAGATAATGGAAGAGTTTTACCCTCATCAAGGATATGTACGATAACATTGTGACCAGTGTTTTAACTTGTGATAGTGAGACCGATGCCTTCCCAATTAAGATAGGACTACATCAAGGGTCAGCCTTGAGCTCATACATTTTTGCCTTAGTGATGGATGAGGTCACAAGGGATATATAAGAAGATATTCCTTGGTGTATGCTGTTTGTTGATGATGTGGTGCTAGAAGACGAGAGTAGGATGGGCATCAATAGGAAATTAGAACTGTGGAGACAGACTTTAGAATCGAAAGGGTTTAGACCTAGTGGAATCAAAACCGAGTATGTGAGGTGTGAGGAGGGAGATGTTAGTCTAGAAGGACAAATAGTGCCTAAGAAAAACACTTTTCGATACTTGGGATCAATGCTACAGAGCAATGGTGGTATCGATGAGGATGTTAGCCACATAATCAAAGTAGGGTAAATGAAATTGCGGCAAGCATCTAGCATCCTTCGTAACAAAAAGGCCCCACAGAAGCTAAAAGGTAAGTTCTATAGGACGGCGATTAGACCTACGATGTTGTATGGAGCAGAATGTTGGGCCACTAAAAGACAACATATCCAGCAGACAAGTGTCACAGAGATGTGTATGCTACGATGGCAAGAAGGGATCAAATTTGGAATGAGGATATACGTGATAGGGTAGGGGTGACACCGATTGAAGAGAAGCTTGCCCAACATCGACTAGGATGGTTTGGACATATCCGAGGAGGCCTCCAGAAGCACCGGTGCATAGCAGTATTCTAATATCTATCGACAATACTAGGAGGGGCAAGGGACAACCAAAGTTGGCATGAGAGGAAGCAGTAAAAAGAGACTTGAAAGATTGGAATGTATCCAAGAATTTGTCTCTAAATAGGACTGCGTGGAAATTAGCGATCCACATGTCCGAACCATAATATTCTTTTTAAGTCTTTTCCTTTACTTTTTGGCTCATGCAATTTTTATTTGGTTTCATCTTTAGACTATCCCAACTTGCTTGGGATAAAAAGTTTGGTGGTTGTTGTTATTGTTGTAATGGAAGAGTTTTACTCTCCTGAAATCTATATAATTGATGTAATATCTATAAGAAGAATGTAATTATTTTTTTAACATATAAGAGGAATATAATTTTATTTTCTTTCAATCATGTCAACTGCATGCCCTAAATTATGTGCCTTTCAGTGCACTTTTTTGCAGCCCATATAGCTAATCCGTTGTTGTATGCATCTCCTCTACCAATTGCTTTCCCACCACAGCATTACAACGCACACGTCGAATGCCTTCTTTGGTGTCTAGACATGTCACGCTTTAGGCCTTGTTTGGTTGGGCTTCTGGCCAGCTTTCCATTGGGAAAAGCCGAAGCCCAACCAAACACCTGGCTTTTGGTCCGGCTGTTGCCAATAGCTACTGCCAGCTTCAAGTGCAAAATGGTTGATCCAAAAAAGCTGGGTTGCGCCAGCTTCCCGCAGTGGAGGTGGGATTTTCGTTACTTATTTCCAACCTTGCCCCTGCTAGTTGGTTTGAATTACAAAAAATGCCCTTACGTCCCTCTGGCCTTCGTCCCGACCATCCCGGCCGCCGCCCCCGACCATCCCGGCCGCGTCCTCTCCTCCCCGGCCACCGTGCCCTCTCCCTCCTCTCCACTAACCTCCACGCCGTTCCCTGCTCGGCTCCCGGGCCGCCGCGCTCAACCAGCCCGAGGGATCCGTCCAGCAAAGTACGCCGCCGGTAAGGGGAGGGAGCTCGGGCGGAGGGAGCTCAGGGGGATGGAGAAGCACGCTGGAGGGGAGGGAGAAGCACGCCGCCGGTGGGGGGAAGGAGCTCGGGGGGAGGGAGGTGCCGCCGATGGGAGGGAGCTCGGGGGAGAGGGAGGTGCCACCGGTGGGAGGGAGCTTGGGGGAGAGAGAAGCGGTCGGGGGGAGGGAGGGGAGGGACCGGCGGCGGCTGGGACCGAGGAGGAGGCGGCGGTGGACCGGCGGTGGCGGGGACCGAGGAGGGAGAAGCGACGGCGGCGGACCGAGGAGGGAGGCGGCGGTGGATTTTGGGGTGGCCGGTTTTTCTTTTTCTTTTTATTTTATTTTTTATTTATATTTGTATTTATTAGTTTCTGTAATTTTATTTTAAACAAGTATTTATATGTATAGTTATTCTTTTCTATAAATTAGTTTTAAGCAAGAATTTGTATTATATTTGTATTTGTAATTTGTATTTTTTTATTTTAATTTGTATCATTGGATCGAACAGCCAATGTCGATTTTAAAATTTTATTTAGGTTAATCTTAGGGGCATTTCAGATATTTTCTTATACAACAGCCAACAGCCACAACCCAACCAAACACGCTAGTTCACAGACTCACTGCCAACAGTCACAGCCACTTCTCCAAACAGCTAGCTAACCGCCGCTTTTACAACAGCCATAGCCCAACTAAACAGGGCCTTAAGATTACACACACTCCATTTTGAAGCAGGGAGGGTATTAACTGCTTTCAGCATTAGCTAAAAGTCGCAAAATTTCAATTGGTGATTGTGTGATCGCTGCTTTTGCTCCCTTGTGTTGCCAGCAGCGCAACCAAAAACAGTACTGTGAGGGTCCAGCACGTTAATTGTGCAGACCAATACTTGATTATATCCGGCTCTGCATAGAATTCCCAGGACAAGAGCTTGTCCAAAATGTCATTTTATTATGTAACAGTTTTCATATGTGTCGCTCAAGATATTATCAGGGGCGGAGCTAGGATCAGTGGTATCAATCGACACCAATGACCTACTGCAAATCTCTTGATAAATTAATGATGATTATTATTCATTAGTGAAAGATGACACCAGCTTAATAGAGACGATCACAGCGATCTAAGAGACGTGGATTAAAAGTACGAGATTTCTTTTTTGCACTGTGTTAAGTTGCACGTATCTCCTCACATTTAGACTCCTGCAGTCCTAAGAGATGTGAATAGAGAACCCGCGGTCTCTTTTCTGTACTGCATTGAGTTGCATACAATACTTAAACGATGATAAGCGGACATGCTTATCTACATACTCTGCTGCACATGATGTTCATCATGCAGCGCGGAGGGTTTGCCTACCAGCACTGCCTCGATTTCACCTATTGCAGTCTGCCTGCAGGTAGGTAGTAGAAAATAGTAGTAGAGAAGTAAACCAGCAGTGAGGGTGGGAGCGAAAAGGACAGGCCATGCAGCCCTTCGGAGCTGAAATAGTTGGGACTTGGGAGAGGGATGGAGGCAGTCCGCCAGTGTGAAATGGCACGGCAGCGTCGGCAAAGCAAACAAACTTATGCTGCTCAGCTCCATGTCCTTATCTCGTGGGTTGCTGCCGATATCATCCATGACACACCGCCCCCACCCTCATGCCCACCTCTCCCTCCTTATTACCACCACACCTCCCTCTTCCTCCTCTTCATCCACAGCAGTAGCATCCTCTACACTCCCTCCTCTCTTGGTTTCCTTGAATACTTTCGAGAGCCTTGCTGCATCAGCTGGTTAGCTCGAGCTGCTCGCCGAATTGAAGGTAAGGCTCAGTGCCTCGGCCTGAATCTGTTCCTCATGTGGCTTTCTTCTCTGCGAATTTTGCGTTTCGGAGATTTCCCTCTCTTGTGGACAGTTCTGATCGAGGTACAGTTTCTGAAAGTGTGAGTTTTGGGAGGAAAAGATTAGGCGTTGTGTTTTCTGTGAACTGCTAGCTCGTTTCATGTGACATTCGGGCTCCCCCCTGAAAGATGCAGTATGTTCGTAGCATTTCCGGCTCATTGTGACGTTTTCTCTTTGCTATTTTCCTTTCAGCGATACATATCTGTAAACTGCTTTTTAGAAATGATTTTGGCATTTCTGGTGCCCGGAAGGCAGATCATATCGATTACTAGCATGCAGCTGGCAATTTTTCCTATGTGGCCTCCATGTATGTACCTGTCATGTACTTTTCATGACTTTTGCCTTTCGGCGGCAGGCACAAAGTGGGCTGAGTGTTTTGTAGTTGTCTGGTCATTTTATATTTTGATCAGGTGTTGTCTAGTGTTTCTGAGATTAAAATTTTAGGATCTACACTCTTTCTTTTATTTCTTCCGGAAAGAACACAAAAGCTGCCTCTTGATAGAATATGCCACAAGAATATACTTTTACGTCTATCAATGGTTAATTGTCAAGTTAATAATCGTCAAAGCCTGATTCCTTGCACAATTGCAGGTCTTTGAAAATAATTTGAAGGTTCGTAGGGACCTTCGGTTGTTGCAAGATGTATAGGGCTAAGAGAGCTGCATTGTCACCAAAGGTGAAGCGCCGTGTCGGGAAGTATGAGCTCGGACGCACCATTGGGGAAGGAACCTTTGCAAAGGTCCGGTTCGCGAAGAACACCGAAACTATGGAGCCTGTTGCTATCAAAATCCTTGATAAGGAGAAGGTTCAGAAGCTCAGATTGGTTGAACAGGTCATTATCAGACAATTCCCTCATAAGACTCTGCACTAGTTTCTTGACATTATTTCTATCTGCCGATATCATCTCATAGATCAGATGAATTTCAGTTCATTAGAAATTAAGAAGTGAAAATCACATGCCCCATGCATCGCATTCATAAATTGTAAAAACTTTGTCCAACCATACTGCCGATCTTATCGTCATTCCTAAATCCTTATAATCAATATAATGGAATTGGGGAGTTGATGTATAACCCCATCACTCAGGTTCAAGTCCTCTTCGAACTCGAATTTGGGTGCCTTACTTCTTCTTTAAAGAACCAAATACCTTGTTCCTACGGTATTGTCATTTTGTTCTAATAATCAGTAAGGGCCATCTTTTATCCAATAAGCAAGCCAAAGAAACGCTAATATTTATTACCTTATTGCTCGCATTCGTAATTGCAATCTCTGCTTTTCTTTGGTCAAATTTCACTACCATCACTTACATCTTTGTATCAAGGAGCTAACTGGAGAAACAATTTTCTAGCTTCCTTGGATGTTGCCGTGTCAGCATGGGAGCATAGGAAGATGTAACTTCAATTAAGAATGATTATATGTCTACATATTTGCATGACATCGAGATATACCCACATGGTGATCTGCCTGTTGAAGTAATACTACCAACTCAGTATGTTTTCCTGGTGCCTTGTGTTGCTTCCAATTGCTGTCTGAACTTTTGTGCAAATTGAATCCAAATAGAATGTCCTCAGTTTGCACACTTCAGCATATGTGTCCCCTCATGCACTACTAGATGTCCATGTCTTCAATTCTATTTAAATGGCTTCTCTGTACGTTTCTAACGTTCTAAGTTCTATCCATATAGTTCTCAAACAAAGACTTTCAATAGCCACAAAAAACATGAACGTATTGTTTCATATGTGTGTTCATACATATAAGGAAATAGCCCATAGCTTTTTAAAATATGTTGACATTAAGTATTTGATATCTCTATGCTAATACCATCCTAAACTCAATGCAGATTAAGCGCGAAATTTGTACTATGAAGTTAATAAAGCATCCTAATGTTGTTCGACTGTATGAGGTAAAGTCCAAATTTTGATCTATGCTTCAAGATTTATCATTGTACGAATGTGTTTAAATTCATGCCTGCTGGTCCAATAGCTATTGGCTGAAAATTGCTTTCTACCTCAGGTGATGGGAAGTAAAGCAAGAATTTTCATTGTTCTGGAATACGTTACTGGAGGAGAGCTCTTTGAAACCATTGTAAGCACCAATAAATCACCCATCATTTGAGATGATTGAAGTCATATTGTCCTATTTTAGACTATTGGTTCATGTTACATGATCATTTTTTGATTTATTCGGTTTACTGTTATACACAGTATACTAATGGAAGGCTGAAGGAGGAGGAAGCACGCAAATACTTTCAGCAACTGATCAATGCAGTTGACTATTGCCACAGTAGGGGCGTGTATCACAGGGATTTGAAGGTAAAACCTTATTCTCCAGGTCATGCGTTCTTCTTTAATTAACTATAACCACAGAAGTGCAGAAAAGTGACGTAATGATGTTTAATCTGTATTTGCAGTTAGAGAATTTGTTGCTTGATGCTGCTGGAAACCTCAAAGTCTCCGACTTTGGTTTGAGTGCTTTAACTGAGCAAGTGAAGGTATCATTAAGATATATTAGTTTGGATAAAGTTCTAATAACAGTTGCATCATTGTCTTGTTGATTGATTTCAATTCTCACACTACTGTTATTGAATTTCTTTGACTCTACAGGCTGACGGGTTGCTGCACACAACATGCGGAACTCCTAACTATGTTGCTCCCGAGGTATTTTGCTTGTCATAGTATATAATCGTGTGTTCATTCCACTGGAACAATTGTCTAACTTAGATTTCTGTTTGATCTTTGTAGGTGATTGAGGATAGAGGTTATGATGGTGCGGCTGCAGATATCTGGTCTTGTGGGGTAATCCTTTTTATCCTGCTTGCCGGGTTTTTACCTTTCGAGGATGACAACATCATCACCCTTTATAAAAAGGTAATACTCTTCAAAAGATACAAAAAAAAAGTGAAAAACACCTTAGATGCTATCGTTGCTTATTATCTCTTCTTACTCCCTTTGCAATCACAGATCTCCGAAGCTCAGTTTACCTGTCCCTCTTGGTTTTCTACTGGAGCTAAGAAGCTGATTGCCAAAATTCTGGACCCCAACCCTACAACTGTAAGTGTCGTACAACTTTTGAAACACAGTTGTTGAAATTACTCAAGACTAGCGGAATTATAAGAATGATGCAGAAGCAATACTTTCAACTGTACAACCGCTGCATGTCTATGCTATGACTAGACAAATGTCACACCAGAAATGGAATAACTAGAGAGCGTTGAATTCTTCCTGTATTGAGTCCTCCATTACATTGTCAATGCTGGAATCTAGTTGTGGAACCCGAGCTTACCTGTTGTTCTGTTGTTGAATGTTGAACAGCGGATCACCATTCCTCAGATTCTGGAAGATCCTTGGTTCAAAAAGGGATACAAGCCGCCTGTTTTTGACGATAAATACCAAACTAGTTTTGAAGATGTTGATGCTGCTTTTGGAGACGCGGAGGTGAGTCAGTTGATCTGTTTATTGTTTAAGTACTTACCCTTTTGTGGTAGGAATAAGTTGATTAACTAAACGTATGTATTGATACATTTACCAGGACCAGCATGTGAAAGAGGAAACTGAACATCAGCCAACCTCAATGAATGCATTTGAACTGATTTCACTGAATCAGGGACTGAATCTGGACAATTTGTTCGAGGCAAAAGAGGTGAGAACTCTGAACTAATTCTGCTGCAAACAGCCGTTGCTCTAATGTTCGGTTTCCCATATTCTATTGCCTGCTTGTTGCTTATGAACGTTTTTTAGAAACTACAGCTCATTGCAATGCACTTGTATCTACAAATTTTTTGGCAGGAGCATAAAAGAGAGACAAGATTCACCTCACAATGCCCTCCAAAAGAAATCATCACCAAAATTGCAGAAGCTGCAAGGCCACTTGGATTTGACATTCAAAAGAAAAACTACAAGGTACTCATGTTGCTTACTTTCTACATTTGTATATTTCTTCTATTACAATCAACTCATTGTGCAAATGTGTCGAAGCTGTCAGGAAATAAATCCCTTGCTATGTTTCTTCAAAAAAACAAATAAAGCCCTTCCTATCATATTCCGTGCTTCAATTCCTAATAAGTTTGTCTTTTATTATTTCCAGATGCGGATGGAAAACCCGAAAGCAGGTAGAAAAGGCAATCTCAATGTTGCAACTGAGGTGAGTGATAACACCAAACAAACAAAATATTTCAAACACTACGGAACAATTACTCATTATTTTGTTGTGGTGCAACCTTTAGGTCTTTCAAGTAGCTCCATCCCTACACGTGGTTGAGCTTAAAAAGGCGAAGGGGGATACTTTGGAATTTCAAATGGTACTAATCATGAGCAATTCTGCCATTAGCATCCTTCTCTAAGCAGATTCTCTGCGAACTTGGACCTTACACTAGCAGTGGCAAAGCATTGCAAATTAAGCAAGCGACTTGGCTCAAATGAAAAAATAATCAGCCCATCAGTCTGCTGCAAACTTTATATGAAGCTCGATTACCGCTCAATACTACAAAAAAGTAAAGCTAACATATCAATAATTCTTATCTTGAATTAATCTTCTGCAGATAACCTGTGGTAGCCACTTACCTTTAATTGCATACCTTTTTTTAGATCCAGGAACTCTGAGTATTTTTTCCCCATCCCTTTTACTAACTTGCATGCCATTGTTTGCACAACCAAGTAACAAAATTAATTCTGCTCTGAAACAGTTCTACAGGACTCTTTCGACCAAGCTGAAGGACGTGGTATGGAAGTGCGACGGCGAGGTCGAAGACAACAGCGCCGCGGCATGAAGCACTTTACAGGCTCACCGATCGGCACTAGATTCTCCTGTACATAGCTCCTCCATGGCATGGGATGGATGGTTGGCGTTCGCTGCAGAGTCGGTTTTGCAAGCAAGTTTTTTCGTTCATTTTGTTGATGAATAGGCTCCGATGAAACAATGGGCGTGAAGCCTGCTGTGGATGAGCTTATTGCTCCGTTAGTTTATTCATGGTCCGGAAGCAGATTGAAGCGAGAGGCAAAAATGATATATTGGTCTAAGATTGTAATGGTAGCGTACATCAAAATACTGCAATAGACACTACATTGTCTGTTACTGGTTCGGCTTAGCTAGTCGGGAAGATGTTTCTGGGGGATCAAATTCTGAATAAATTGCACACTGCTTGTCCTTGTCGATGACGTTGCTGCGTGTTGAGCTCTGTAAGTTCTGACTATAGTAATTTAATTATGGATCTTAATCTAATCTCATAAACATGAACATAACTAACACGGATTAGATAGATTAATTTGCATTTGGCGATGTAGAGGATGAAGATGTAATCGATCTCGACTCTGGACAGCACCTCGGTGACGTGATCAGCCTTAAAGCCAATGAGAAGTGCTCTCTAGTTTGGTTTTGAGTAATGGTTAAGGGACAGATCAATCCTAATTGATTTTTGACCTTTATTACGTGCAGGGCTGCCCCATTTTATATAGTGCTTTTTTGACTTGAGATCTAACCATCTTGCATTTATGCCCCTCCCAATCACAGGCGCATTATTAATTGGTCCATATAATCACATAATAATTCTAACATTCTTTCACTTGATCAAATAGATTATATCATTATTCAATATCTCAAGAAAAACACTATACCAAGATAATGTAGTTACAATGATAGCTTAATCATCTCTATAGCCCCATTATGTAGAATGTAATATTCCGTCAACACGATCATTATTTATGGTATTTGGGAGTTCATACGAGTATGTAGTTATACTCCCTTCTTATGGTCCTCATTATGGTTTATTTTCTTTATTAGTCATCATGTGCACTTATTGAATGAAATAAACTCTCTTATTTTCTGAATCAAAATTTGAGATCTCATTATTACAATTATTCTAGAATTATAGGCTTTCCATTAGACCCATGCCGACAATATGTTCTCGAAAAAGATTTGGTAGCGAGTCTTTAATAAAGGGATCAGCAAGTATAGACTTAATATATAAATGTTGAATACTAATTGTTTGATCCTGGATTCTATCTCTCACAATATGATGCTTAATGTTAATGTATTTGGCAATACCACTTGACTTGTCGTTCCTTGAAAAGAAGACAAGAGTTTTGTTATCGCAGAATAATGTTAGTGGCTTAGCAATGTTGTTGACCACTCTAAATCCTGGGACAAAATTCTTAAGCCAAACGTGCTCACTCGGTAGCCTCATAACATGCCACAAACTCTGATTGCATCATAGATGCAGTAAGTGACTGTTTGGAGCTCTTCCATAAAATGACTCCACCTGCAAGAGCAAAGATATTGCCTGATGTAAATTTCTTAGTATCCACACACTCTACAAAGTCAGCGTCTAAGTAACCTAAAATCTCAAGGTTGTCATTCTTTCTATATGTAAGCATGTAATATTTAGTCCCTTTTAGATAGCATAGGACTTTCTTGGTAGCCTTCCAGTGATCTAAATCTGGATTAGACTGATATCTGCCAAGCATTCCAGTCACATATGCAATTAGGACGCATACATACTTGAGCGTACATAATGCTCCCAACAACTAAGGCGGAATTGTCTTCATTTGATCAGTTTCTAATTGATTCCTTGGACATTGAAATAGACCAAATCTATCGCCTTTCATAATAGGTGTGAGAGTGGTATAATAGTTTTGCATGTTGTATTTCTTAAAGACTTTGTCAATATAAAATCTTTGGGATAGTCCTAATACCTTTTTAGACCTATCTCCCTAATACCTTTTTAGACCTATCTCTATGGATTTCTATGCCTATAACATAAAAAGGTATCCCCAAGATCTTTCATGTCAAAATAGGACGAAAGAAAACTTTTGCTCTCATACAACATGTCTAAATCACTGCTGACTAGCAAGATATCGTCCACACATAGCACTAATATGATAAACTTGCTCCCACTAGTGTTAATGGATATGCAATTGTCCACTTTATTTTCCTTAAAATCAAATTTTCTTATTAGCTCATCAAATTTAAGGTTCCATTGTATAGACACTTGTTTTAGTCCATAGATAGATTTCTTAAGTCAACACCACATATGTTCCTTGCCTTTTATGACAAAATCATCCGGTTAAGCCCTATATACATTCTCACGCAAGTCATCATTAAGGAATGCAATTTTAATATCCATCTGATGTAGCTCTAAGTCATAATGAGCAACAAGAGTCATAACAAATTTTAGTGAATCTTTCTTTGAGATAGCAAAGAATGTATCATTGTAGACTATCTGTAACATCCCAAGTTTAAATACCATATTATTGTGCATCATAGCATATGCATGAGTCAAAGTTGAGGAATTTTGAAAGTTTGAGAAAATTTTAGTTTAAAAATTGTTTGAAAAGGAGCAAATTTCAAAGAAATCAGAAAAATTAAAAATCTAAACCTAACCCTCCCCGCCCCCCCGGATGGGCCTTTTCCCGGCCCATCTTCTTCTCCTTCCCCCCTCCCGGCCTGGCCCACTCGGCCGCTCTCCCCGCCCCGGCCCGTTTCCTCCCGCACAGCCCAGCACCCCCCGGCCCCTTCCTCCTTCCCCGGCCCATCCCCGCCGCCTGGTCCGCTCCCCCTTCTCCCTCATCCGCTCGCCCCGCCCGTCCTCATCCTCTCCGCCGCCGCCAGCGTGCCCCGCCACCTCCTGCTTGGGGTTGCCGCCGTGGCAAGCGCCCGGGCTCCCTCCGCCACCTCCTGCTTCGGTCTCGCCGCCCCCTCCCTCCCCTTTTCTTTTCCCCCGGGCTGACCGCCTCTCTTTCCCCCCAAAGCTCTCCCTCTCTCGCCGCCCCTGTCGCCGTGCCGGCCCTCCCCGGTGCCGCTCCGCCCCTGCCCGGTGCCGCCGCCTTCTCCGCCTTGCCCCCGTCCCGAGCCACCCCGCCGCCGTGCCCCTCCGCTCCGCCCCGCCCCAACCGAGCACCCGCCGCCCCTCGCCTCCGCCGAAGCCCCCGGCCGTCCCCGTCGCCTCCGGCTCCACCCCGCCCCGGTGCCGCTTCGCCCGCTCCCCGGTGCCGCTCCGCCTCGACGCATCGCCCCGCCGCCCAAGCCACCCTGCCGCTTCCCGTCACCACGCCACCGCCTCTCCCCTCCCTGTCAGGACCCCGGAATCGCACGTGAATTAGAGAACGATGTTCCGCCAAAGACCGAGCAACTACTCGACTGGTGACACGGTACCTACGCCGTATGCGCCCAAAATCAAGTAGTCCGACACCTGACCAACGCACCATACGATCACCAGAGCCGTATGCCTTCACCGTTGGTCAAGTCGGCCAGAAGCAGGCATTATTCAATAACCCACATACAATTCTAAAGTCCGGTGAAGACCTAGCGTCTTTCTCACGTTCGATCAACACAACGACTTCGGAGGAGCCCGGCAATGGTACCCTCACTCTAACCCAGCCCGGAGACTTGTGAGTCACCCGAAGGCCCGGTACCATTACCCACACCCTGCCCAGCCGGCCAACGCATCTCAGCTGACGGGTCACTTAACCGAACATCGTCCCGCTAATCGAACTAGGAGAACCACACTAATTCTTCACGACTAACCCATACACTTCAATTCATACACGCACGGTGTATGGGCAGCCACAATAACAACTCAATATCACAATAAAACTCTACTAGAGAAGGGTTAGGGATAATAGACACTTCCCAAACCTGGGATAAGTACTTAACATACTTACATTGCGACCCAGAAGTCGTTTACATTTAAACACAACAAACAGCAGCGGAAAGTAAAAGAGAAAGCCGAGATGGCAGCCCTAGCCATCTCCAAAAGCGCCACAAAAGTAACCCCTTAACCAGGTTGGGCAATCCTTGCAACTCAAACATCCAAATCGAAGTAACCGGAATCATAGTAAGCTACGATACGAGAACAACCTGCAGGAATGAAATTCCCGAGTGAGTACTTTAGTACTCGCAAGCTGCTAATGTGCTCATTCCAGGTTAATCTTAAACTTAGCATGGTGATTGACATGATAATATGAATAATGCAACATAACATGGAAAATAAGCTACACAAGCTATTAATTTCAGCACACCATGTCATGTTCCAGCAAATCAAGTAAACCACTTGATGAACTGTACAACAAACATTCGAGTTCAGATCTGAATAAGTATGAAAACCAATCATACTCATCCACATATTATCACATTTAAACCATTCAAGTAAATTTCTGGAGTTGGGTTAAACTACCCAAACTTCCATATCACAAAATCACCCAATTTCAGATTCAAATGCATGGAGACAACCATTGCAATCAATTCGTATTACTCTCCTTAAGCCACATAACCTAGGGAGATGCCGAATGGGTTAAACTGTCCAATTCGGCTAATGTATAGTGAGGGAGGGTTAAACCACCCTAGCCTCACGCGAACAAGTGTTCCAATGGGTGTTGGTTCATAGTAGGGCCCACTATGACCATACAGCTCCACTCGCTAACACTTATCGCCGTGGGTGAAGAGTACAGCCCTACGACACCGGTATCAGCTAGGTTGACCACCTACTGATCCATCAGTAGGTGACAGTAACCCAGCTCTCACATCTCACATTAGGGGTTCAAGTGTTAATTCAATCGGTTTAATGGACACATCCATTGACCAGAACACAACCAAACCCTGCTCATGCTAGTGGTTTACACATCACAATCATCATTCAATCGACCAAGCATAGTAAAAGAATAACCGAAATATTATCAACAAGCGAGCAAGCTTGCCTGGTTGTTCGAGATCGTGAGATTGTTGGGAAACAACTCCAGAATTACCCTGCTTGCCCGATTCTATCGAAATGATACCCAAAAGCCAGAAAAACAGCAAAGGGGTATAAATCAAAACCAGCAAGAAGTAGAAAGATAAAATGTATGAAATGCATCCTAACATGTAAGAAATTCTATTATGAGGCTAACGCAATTAGAATCGTTTAATTTGGATTTTTAGAACTTAAGATATGAATTATAGGGTATGTGTTACTATTGGGATCTTTTAGCATTTTCTGCATTTAAATGTTATATGACAGGATTGCATATAAGGAAAATTTCATGCTGGAATAAAAGGGAAGTTAATTCTAAATATGAGGTAGGTTCCAATAGGAGTTAGTATGAAGTTTTAAATATTCAGATTTGAATGTGTGACTTAATGTGGCATATTTGAACTACAGAAATCTTCATAATTGGTAGCATGAATGTCGTTAAGTGACGTTTGATGCTGAGTGTATTTAAGTTGAGATTTAGCGAAGTTCCCTAATACTCAACTTTCAATATTAAGTATAAAAGGTTGATCTAGTCATGTTTGAACTTTTTAACCACCACTTCATGAATGGCAGGGATATAACAAATTCTACAAGGAAAGTATGACTTCACGAAAGGAATTAACTTATTTGGGTACCCTCTAAACTTTCTACAATTTATGCGAGATTAAACAATTTCTAGTCTTGTATGTCCTTTTTGGCTAGTAAAGGAATTCGTATATATATATATATATATATATATATATATATATATAACTGTTATCATCAAGTTTAGTCCCAGTTGCTGATTATGACAATTGGGTCAAGATTGTATTGATTCCCTTGATACCTATATTTTCCCTATGGTGAAAATGAGAGTCTAGCACATCTTTAGAAACACTAGATAAATCATCTCTTGTTGTCTTCTCAGGAAGGAGGAGCAGGGAACGACATTTTTATTTAATCAAAGGCTTAAGAAGGGGTGGAATAGATGTCGGGTTCAAGCATATGCCATCCTCTTATCAGTTTTCTTCTAAACCAAGCTCATGGGTATAAGGAATCAGCTAGCTCATTGATTAATTATCATCAACACTTATTCTTGCAACCGAGCATTGGTTTCAACTCACTGCGCAAAAGATACATTACATGGATTGAGTTCACTAATCACATATGAGTTAGTTCATAATTTGATGAGAGTTTTTATCGAATGCACTAACCGTTGGTTAATGAAATATTGGAACGTTTCAAAAGGTCCAGGCTTAGCTAATTGAACTAACTATGAGGTGTTAGGGCAACTAGAGCATTAATCAGTTTGTTGGTTGAGTAATTATCATAGGTATGAAGACTTTGCTACTTTGCTTTCTAGTCGGTTACATAAGCAAAGAGGGGTACTGGGGAACTATTCAAATTGATTAACAGATGAACCTTAATCAGATCGCTAATTAGTTATCAGTTAGCTACACATTTATGCACAGGATTTCACCGGCTATGGCTACATACGGTAAATCTTTGTTCTTTGGTTATTCTCTTGCAGTCATTGAGTAAAGCTGGACTCCACTAATGACCTATGATTACGCTTATTAGTTATTTCTCTATGGTAGTGTACCTATATTAACTTATCTTGTGTGTAATAGCATTGATCAGTTAATCATTTCCATCATTATCACAATGGTTACTTCCTTCCCTGGCATAACTAGTGATTGCAATAGCTGGTTATGGGACAGGTATCAGAGGCACTAATTGGTTTAGCTACCACTCATTAGTTTTCGATTATCAACACCGTGCTAAATAAATGACTGAGCATGTCTTAATCTGTTGACCTTGACATTGATATACTAATTATTTCACATTAACAAAATCAGCATGTTTACATAACAGATAACCATTGACGCATTAGTGATGTCTCAACCTTGAACAAACCATTCACTAGAGCTAACTCCATTTAACTTCGTGTCGATCTTAACTAACATGTATTAATTCTAACCAAACCACCTCTAACCATTCGGTCGCTAAGCTCATCCTAAATGGTTATGCCGGTTTGACCGGCTCTCAGCTTGGTAAGACCGAGCAACTAAGACATCACTGTGACGAGGAGTTGCCGGCGGCGAGCTTAAGGAGAAAAGGGAGATTGGCTAGGGAGTACCTCACCCTAGAGGCGCACGGGGGTGTAGTCGACCTAGCAGCAGGGCATCGACTTGAACTTGGGACAAAAACGGATGACGGCGACGACGTGCGCTGCGGACAGCCATAGTTGGAGTAGAGCTCGGGGAAGAGATGCCGGGGGCGGAGATGAAGAGCTCCAGGACGACCTGCAAGACGGCGGCGCGAGGGCGGAGTGGTGTTGATGCTGAGGTGCTTGCTCCGGGGTTGGCGACGATACACGGCGAGGAGTCCTGCTCCGGGTGACCTTCTTGGCGGCGAGCAGCTCAGACCCGACGGCGGCGAAGGAATCCGTGGTGGTGCTCGGGTGTGCAGGAGCGGCGCAGATGAGGACGACCGCGGCCGGAGGCTCCGGGAGGCGGTTGGGAAGCTCGACAGTGCTGCAGCCCCGTCGTTGGCGGCGATGAGCTGCGGGCGAAGTGGTGCCAGGGGAAACGGCGGGGTTGGGGAGTCACTGGTGGCAGAGCACCGGCCATGAGGTGCTCGGGCTGGCGTCTCGGGCGGTGCTGATCCGGAGGGGTGCTGCGCTCGGCGCTTGTTGCACGGGAGAAGGGCGAAGCGGAGAAGGCGGCGGACCTGCCGAGGTGGGCGGCGGTGGTGAGGGACTCGAGGGAGTGGCGGAGGCAGCGAAGTGCACGGGTGCGGGCTGGAGTGGCCGGCACACGGGGAATAAGGGCAAGGATTGAGCGGGCCAGGCCAGGGTAGGTGGGCCGCGGGGAAAAGATGGGCTGGGCTGGCCCATCCGGGAAGGAAGGAGGTTATTTTATTTTTGGTTGTTCTTTTCTTTTATTCCTTTCTGATTTTTAAATTCCTGATTCAAATTCAAACTGACAGAGCTCCCTAAACAGTATTTCAAGGATTTCATGACTTCATATTGATCTTTGGGGAGCACACTGTCAGTGTAAATTCTTGGTGGAGTTAATAAGAATAAAAGTTTCTCGTATACCCCTTATTTGCAATAAAAGGGAGCTTTGAAAATATATGTTAGCTGTATGTATGCAAAGATGGTTCCAGAATTTGGGGAAATTGATTAGGGTTTCAGGAAATTATGTAAAGTTCAACTACGAAGTTTTGCAATCTTTGACTATTTTAAGTGAATTCCACCCATTTGGAAATCAGTTAAGCTTACATGTTTGCAATTGTACGAGGGATTCTGGTTAAGTTAGTTTGAACTCATGAAGGCATCGGTTGACATTAGTTCCCCAATTCCATAACATAGCTCTTAGGTCAATGTTATAGTCTTCGATTTCATGCAAATTGATCGACCTATATGCAATAATTACAGTTCCATTTCTTTTGAACCTTCAATAGCTCGAAATACATGTTTACCAGAAATGGGTCATTACAAAACTACCCCCCTTAAAGAATCTCATCCCGAGATTCCTAGCGATAGAGAAGAGAAGAGGTGTCTTGCTCACAGCCGATCTTCATATTCTCAGAGGTCTTAATCTTCGTGGGGTTACTCCTACTAGGTTGGCAATAGAAAATAGGGAATCACTTATCGACTTTTACACTAGTTCTGGAAGAGAAAAACCAGATCAGATTATTATAGTTAGAATTCTTCTACGGTGTTTCAGCTTTAATAGGCTCTACACTTAATTAAGGGGAAGGGCAAGGGAGAAAGAGGCAGTAGTTGAGAAGTGCAGAGATGATCACTAATCTTGCAGACTCAGAATTCAGATTGGTTGGTTTGAGTGAGACGAGCTGTTATGAACAATTGTTCTTACTCAGGTTAAGAAATCACAGAGTGGGTAAAAGAGTTGTCTATGATTGCTTTATGTAAGAGTCAAGAGTAGAATTAAGGTATCAAGGTGGCATCATGATTTGAGGAAATGGAAGCAATATACCAGAATATATTCTTCCCAGATAAAAAATGGTTAGCCACGAGCGGGGAGTAGAATAGTAAAGATATGATTAAGTCATAAACAAAGAGATATAGGAAAAGAGAGCATACGGAATATAGAGTGGGAGTGGGAATTCAGTCCATTAGATAGATCTTAGTTCTTGCAGTACTTGGGAATGGCATGGACTAGAAGGAAGGCGAGATTTTCTTTACAGGCTAAAAGCTTGCGGTGCTGAGACGAAAGGGAGTCCTTTAATAGCTCAATTGAGGTTCCCTTTATTTAAGGATGATTAGATGGGAATGGTGGATGTGGAAACACAACACCTGATTCCACTTGGAGAGTATCATCCATTCGTATGATATGGGAAAGATTAAACATTGGATAGGAATGGTTTGGATGGACCATCCTGTACAAGGAAATAGTTCAAGAATTGTCAGGACCTAAGAATAATTCTGTACCGCACGTAGTGCCATCAACGAGGAGGTGATCAGGCTCCCTATTGACGTCCTAACATGGGCACGAAATCATTCTGAGATACCGAGTGTTCGTCCATCAATTCTGAATAATCTGCCATGTACAAGCTCACATCCACAACTTGGACCCAGAAATCTTAAGATTGGTTTGGAACTCTCTTCAATTCTGCTAACAAGGAGGAGGGAGGGGAAGGTTGACCCAACATTGGGTCAATTCCCCTTCAGATGAGGGTCTTGGCTTAGTGCAGGTATTAAGAGATGGGAAACACAAAAGCGGGCAGAGGATTTTACAAAGGTACAAAAGCATCGAGGTTAAATCTGTGCAGCGAGAATTCTCTTAGAAAGGAACAAAAGAAGGGCACCGGTTACTTAAGAGGAGGATAAGAGTATCTCTTTAGACTTAGAGGAGCAAATTTAGATGGAGCACAACTTCTGGTTACAACACTTGGATATAGGCCTTCTTCTGCTTCAGGATATGGCATCAAGCTTCAGAGACGTAGCTCTTCCTCACAAACATGAGAAACGAGCACTTTATGAATTACTTTTTGATGATCTGCTGGAAAACTAAGATGATTCCCTAGAGGCATTGTTTTGGGGAGAAGGGAAGGGGTTAACCACCACTGGCAGTGGGGAAGAGTTAGAACTTAAACATATGGTTGGCTGATTTTACTGTTCACTTGCATTGAAATGGATGAAAGAACGGTTATTTATATAAGATGTTAGACAATTATAGGAAAGTGGACCAGCGGTTGTCATGGCTAGGGACATGATTATACGAGTCAGACTAGAAACATTTAGGTGCACTTTTAACATGTCTGAGATCAGGATTGTGAGGAAAAGGTGTGTGACATAATTCAGTTCAGGTGACGTGTTGGGACAGCAGCACCATGAGTAGGATGACACCAACCTTTACTGGTCCGGGGATGGTGGAAGTTGTTGGAAATGCAACCTTATTTATGTTGATTTTAATTTCTTCATTTTTACTCTTTCCACGCTGAAAAGATTAGACCAAAAAGGGGTATGCACATGTTGCAGAAGGGAAGGTCATGATGCTAAGATCAATTGCCTTAGAAATGTGAGATGCTCCAAATTAAGGCGGAATGCTTAAGGAGGTGATTCAGTAGAAAGCTTACCAACAGAAGTTTCCAGGGCTTTTGGTGGTTCCTTGATAGGGACGGAATTAGCCGGATCAGGATTAACACCTGGGGAGCTATTGGCAGATGGTTCTCGGAAGCTAGGAAAGAGATAAGTAATAAAAAAATTTACTATTTAATATTACTTTTATTTACTGAGAAAAAATACAAAAAGGGTATTTAAATTGATTAAATCATAGAAAATTCATTTTAATCAAAAAAATGCAAATAATATATCAAAATGTTCAAAAAAATGAGATCTACTCAAATATGTCATTTTCATACATGTTTGCATGCTAGAAAAAATATAAATGGCTAAAAACTCAACTTATTGTTTTCTCGATTAGCCGGAAATCGTCGGATCGCGATATCTCGAGCGTCCGGACTCCGATTAAATTGATCTCACTTGTATTAGTCTTCATTTTGAATCCTCTATGCCATGGCATGCATTCCATATCATGCTGATGTTCATTATTGTGATATTTATTATTATGCCTCCTTTTTCCGGTGTTTCCGTTCTTCCCGATAGAGCCGGAGGATTCCAAAGCGTATAATCCTGAGCAGGAACATGACTTAATAGCTGAACCGTAAGGCAAACAACTCTTTGAACATTTTGCAATCATCCTACTATTTGCAAGTTATTAATTGTTTCCAAAACCCTATCGCGTGCGTTCAACTTATATTTTATGTTAAGTGCTAGCTTTATTCCTTACATAACTTACTTTGTCGCTCATCAACACCACCACCCCCTCCCAACCTATTTAGAGTAGTCTAGTTATTGCTTCTAAGTTACTTATATAGTTAATGATTCTTAGACATGCTTAGTCATGTAAAAGTCATAATTCTTTGGATGGCTGACAAAACACAACACTTTGGATGGGTTAAGTGGTAGGTGGGTGTTCACCGGGAAGTAACTAATAAACTTGATTAATAATGATCGGGTTTAGACGAGAGGCCATGGCTAGGAGCATGGTGGATTGTCTCGTTTTCCCCACAAGGGCCGGTTCTCAGTGTCCTTTTGAACCAAGATTTACGTACTTCTACACGGGTGATATAATGGGCCACCCACGATTGAATAATTTGTCTAGACTTAATTTATGAGCTGCATAGTTTTCCGTTTCCATTTGCTGGGTGAGTGAAAAATGATGTGATGTGGTGCCTCAATATAGGTGTAAGGGTTACACACGGTCCGGGACCGGGGAGGTATCACCTGCTACAACTTTTGGGACCGTGTCGGGGTACCGGCCGGACTGGTGTAGGTAAAGAGTCGATTGCTACGTGTAGGTAAAGATGTACACCCTTGCAGGGTTTGAACTATTCGAATAGCCGTGTCTGCGGTTATGAACAACTTGGTAAGAATCCGCATCGAATTAGACAACTACAACCATACCTTAAAACATGCCAACTCTAAGGTTGAGGTGTTAGCAATTGCTTCCTCCCTGGTGGTTGAGGAAGAATCGAGGGTTAAGTGTGCGGTGGTCTGCAATAGAGTTCATCGTGAAGATTCAACTCATCTCCTTTAAAAGTAAATCCAGTAGTCGATTTCATCTACTTAAAAAGTATTGTCAAATGGATAATCAGCTTTCCGTAAAATAGTCCATAATTATCCCCTTATTGAAACATGTTGCATCTATTACTAATTTCCCTTGTAAGTCTTGCGGAGTATTTTTTTACTCACCTTGCAGTCGTTGATAATTTTATGCAGAGGAAATCATCCCCTCAACGGATGGTTTCTATATAGAGATCGATGCCCACGACGACTAGTCGCTGCAAATCCCAGGCAGTGATCCTGCCCAGGGTTCGGCAGCTTGGTTTGTTTTGCTGCCATCTTTTGGCCTTACCTTTTTGGCTTCTTAGCCAAGTTTAATCTTTCGCTGTGTAATCAACTCTTTGTGTGAATTATATTGTTAAGTTTTAAAGAACAACTAGTATTATTACAGTTTCAGTCGTAGAGTTGCTGTTGTGATACTTGTTTGTTCTCACTGCCTCATGTGCTTTGTGTGTATGTTATTGAAGCATATGGTGCAAGTAGGGTTTCAGAGTCTATATCATAGAATTTTTAGGTTTAATCACCCCTATGAAGTGACTCTTCCACTGGGAGTTTGGGAACTATATCATCCTACTCCAGCCGAGCATTAATTTGCCGGACGAGTTTGGGATTGATGTTCCGACTCAGTGAGAAAAGAGTGAGGAGACCATATCACCCTACTTAATATGTGCACTAGGTTGCCGAAGCAAGTTCGGGGTTGACGTCTCAGGCTATTCAAAACTATCACTCCACTCCTCTTGGAATTGATACCTAAGGATTGAGGTCGGGGTTGACTTTTCGACTTAGCGGATGATTTCACTTCAGATTCTCTGTTATGGATCTTGGGTCCCGACACTATCCCCTCTTTTTGTGGAAACACTTTTGCCACGAGTCTTGCCTTAAATCTTTTGGTATTTCCCATAGAGTCATACATTGTTTTGTAGACCTACTTATAGCCTATTGTTTTGATTCTGTTAGGAATTTCTACAAGATCCCAGACATCATTAAGACTCATGGACTCCATTTCATTCTTCATGGTCCCAAACCATTTGAATGAATGACTGCTTGTCATGGCTTCCTTAAAGGAGGTAGGATCATCTACTTTCCCAACATCATTTACATCTTCATTCAATTATCCGACATAGTCATTCGGAATAGCATATCTCTCTCGTTCTGATATTTGTAAGGGTTCATTACTTATTGAAAGGACCTAGGATTGCCTAGAGGGGGTGAATAGGAAATTTACAAATTTTTCGATATATGCCGATTCTAATGCGGAATTTAACTAAGCGGTTTTTCACAAGTTCAAACCCTATAAACATTAAGCTCACTAAGTGCACCAAAATGCTAAGTCTATATCAACAAAAGCAAAAATAGGGTGATAAGCAAGAAAGGCAATTTCTACACAAGATAATTGCATAATAAATATTGCAAAAAAGTAAAGAAGACAAGAGACACAAACGATGTTTGTTCTCGAAGTTCGGATATCCATTGATATCCTACATCTCCATTGAGGAAGCTTATCCTGATGAACAAGTTGGTTCTGAATCGAGCAATTTCATCAAGAGCCTTGCATCAAGCAAGAACCACTTACTTTGGTTAGCTCGTTCCTCCGCTCGAGAGATGATGAGCTCCATAACCGCTTACAACTCCTCGGGTCTCTTCACAACCTCCGTTGAAGAGATCACTGAGCTCACAACCACCAAGCCGTCTAGGAGGTGGTAGCCTCCAAGAGTAACAAGCGCTCGGACTTCTACTCGAACACAATTGACGTGGAGAGCTCAAACTAATACAACCAATGCAATCGCCAAGTGCAACACAATGCACAACTCCCTTTCACACCTTACCAAGAGCAACACATGGCCTAGATGCTATTAAGTAGAGGAGAACACCATGAATAATTCAACAAGAGATCCCAAGGATAGTGTGGCGTACCCGGTTTTAAGGCCGGATACTCCCTTGTGATTACTGTACCGGTCCCTGGATTAGTAGCTGACACACACAAGTTAACCTGTATATCACTGTCATTCATACGTATATCAGTATACACTATGTAAGTAGACCGTCAAGGTCGATTGTCTGATACCTGTAGCCCAACGGCTATAAACTTGCAGCAGAAAACAAGCGGTGATGTAGCCCAGCAATATGCCGTACCTAACAGGCAACTGACTGGGGTTACGCCCTAGCTTTCATGATCGTATTCGTATCTTTGAATTTGATGTCTCCTTCGTCTGGCCAAATCAACAAGCCAGATGAGTACGTTGAATGTACTCGCAAGCTATTCCCATCGGAGAATTATACGGCATTATTTCATGCAGAGTGTGATTCAAGGAATAGCTCTATCCTGAGTTGTTTGTTGAGCGGAAATGTAAGTTTTCACTTTAAATACGAGAACTGTAGATTCCAAAGCAGTTTGGTAAACCAGAGCAATTCAAAGCAACAAAAACTTCTCTTGAGGTAGACCCGGCTACCTCCTTTCCTATCTCAAGTGATAGCTCAATCCATACTACCCCGGGCAGTATAACTAGCCTTCTCACTTCATGGCTCAGCTCGTACTATCCCGGATAGTACAGCTGGCCTCCTCTTAACTCAGTGCTCAGCCCGCTGCTATCCCGGATAACACGGCGAGCCTCCTTCTCCTGCAATCCCTTGCTACCAGCCGTGTAGCGTAAATTGCACCCTGTGGACACATCATGCCCACGTCCTTAATCCCTTTCCCAAGCTTTCACAAACAAAACTTAGTCTAACCTGTGTGTGGCCTTGCCAGTTCATGTCCATGACCGAGGACGCGACTATTCGAATAGTTTTTAACACTCTGCAGAGGTTGTACGGTTTTACCCACAAGATGTAAGTCCCCCTTGTTGCCATGGCCAAATGAGCACTCTTCACAAGGAGTGCCGGCAGGGTTATTACAACGAGACCTTCGCCCGCTTCCATACCAGAGCTGGACCCGCTAGGTGGTTGACCCAACTTTTGCGTCCCGGACCAAAAGTGGGACTCCCCACCTCTGTGTCACATCATCACCCAAACGTCCGGCGTTGGTGGATCTCTAGGACTTTAAACACCTAGCACATGTTTCCTACTTCCCACGGGTCCAAACCCTAATACTTGCTGGGGTACTAAGCCAAGTCCTTCTCATAAAGGACATGTGGACGTACGGTAAGGAACTGGTTTAGCGGCACTTAGGCTCGGTCCTCAATTGATTCGAGCGAGACTCCATTTTCTCGACCCATGTTCGTCCCGGACAACCATGCCATCATCAGATACTCTACAGCCCCAGGCTGCCCTTAGCATTCTCACCCGAATCAAAATCATCTCTAGTTTTATTTGGGTTTTGACAAACATTACTTTCAAATGCCACCCCGGATAACACATGCTATCCGAGGGTTTTATTTCCCATGTCCCAGGGTTTTGGTGAACACCAATCAATATTTAGTTTTAAACTAAGGCGGGTCTAAGCATGGCTAAAGCCTATAGCCCTAATACTTTAGTCGGTCGTGGAACAACCGACTAATAATTCTAGGGTTACAAGGATCGGATATTCGGACTTAAGTCATATGTAGTTATAGGGTCTAACTAGGTCTACATAAAATACCATTGATATCCACATAGCATGCAAGTTTCGCAAACAAAATAATTAAAGTTCACACATGTGGGATTCAACATGATCAAAGTGGGAATGCTTGCCTGGCAGTATTGTCCGGCGCTCGGTCTTGAACCTGATTCAACAATTATCTGAATTCCTTCACGCGTCAATTCCTAACGTCGGTATCTACATGTCGAAGGAACAGCGAATAAATCAACAATGCAAGGAAGAACCAAGAACATCGAACGCAAAACCAGAATAATCAATTCGCGCAACCACAACGCGTTGGATTAGCTATCGTGATTTTATGGAGCTTAGAATGATAGAAATGGGTGCTTTAGGTTATCCCGACAAAGATATCCACTTTGGGCTTTCGTTGCGTTAGGGTTCCAGTGCCTCGGAAGTTTGTTAGGGTTTGAGGAACATAGTCGGGTATTTTCTCTTAGCGGACTACTAAGCGTGTTATGGTTTCTTCCCTAGTCTTTAAATCACATGAAATGATGATACCTTCTTGAAGCTTACTTAAGTCTGTTGACCCCTATTCGAGAAGTTATTTGGAATTTTAGTCCTCTTGGGTTACTGAGGTTCTAGAGTACTTCAAATCATCCCATTCTTATGCTTTGGATATTCTGGAATTTTAGCCTAGACGGTCAGAATCTTTTCTCAAGTTTAATGAAATAGGACCACGTCAATTTAAACTCTTTGACTTATGATGACCTAATCTATTGAGTTTTCAATCTTACGGATGGCTCACGATGGAGCCTGAGGGTGGGATATATATACGTATATGTGGAGCTTTCCAAAAATTATTCTAGAATGCATTGGAACCAACCTATACAACATATATATTGCTATTAAAGAAAGAAAAGAGTACCCTAAGTCTAATCTTTGCTGTTTTAAATTGAATGGTTTAAAGATTTGGAAATTTGTTTGAGTCAAAAGTCCTTAGACAATTTTGACTCTCCAGAAACGGAACCGGTAGATGATTTGGTGAACCGGTTTGAACCAGGGATTAGCGGTCTGATTAAATAGAGAACCAGAGCTCAAAAGAGAAATGTGCTTTCAGGGAAGGGTAACGGATACTTAGAGTTACGTTTTCTCTCAAACCCGTGGTGGGGCTGGTCGATCAGTGAGTGGCTACCAACACGTACGTTAGAAATTGTACTCGACATTGAACAGAAGGTAGTCAGAGAGAGAGAGAGAGGGACAACGGCAGAGGTCAGAGGGGATATGGCGGCGGCGTCTCACTCCTCCGGTGTTTGGGAGCTTGGTACCTGAGACGAGCGGGGTAGTCGAGTCCAGAAGCGGCAGCTCTAGTGGCGCAAGAGCTACTCCTGTGAGCTCGGCTGCAAGCGAGACAAGAAAGGTGGCGGCAGGAGGAGGTGAGCGGCGGTAGCAGCATCGGCTGGGTGGTGCCGGAGTCGGGGCCGAGGGCGGGGAAGCGAGGTGCTTGATCCGGGCGGCGTCGGCGTGGAGGTCCAGTGCTAGTGGATTGGAGCTGTGCACGGCGGAGTAGCTCGGGTTGGGGAAAACCCCGTCGCTGGCGGCGGTGAGTTCCAGTTCAAGTCCAGGGAACTCCGGGGAGAAGGTGACCGGGGTAGACTGGCCCCCGTCTACCCCGCCGGCGGCGAGAGGTGGATTTGTTGAGGAAGTGGCGGCAGGAGGCGGTGCGTGGGGGTCACTCAGGTGGTCCGTCAACCGCGGCGAGTTAGGGAGCTGCTCGGACAGAAATTGGGGGAGATGGGAACTAGCTAGCTCGGGGAAGAGCACTGGCCCAAGCTCTAGCGGAGAAGAGGGATGGCAGGGGGCTCGGCTTCAGCTGCAGCTCTGGTTGTAGACTTGAGATCGAATGCTTAGCTCAGGCAAGAAGGTGGAGGAGCGCGCGGCCTACTAGTTCCAAAGGGAGGAGCTCGTCCACTGCTGCAGCCCGGCCTGAGCCGTGGAGCTGGAAGAAGAACAAGGAGACAGGAGCTCTCGGCTGCTTGGGAAGTAAACAGCTCAGGGGTGGGATTGAGCTAGGAAGGAGTGAGGAAGAAGGGTGATGAACTAGAGGGTTCGGGATGGACAGAATAGAGTTGGGGAAAATTGGAGCACAGAACAGCTCGGCTATTTTGGAAGAAATGGATAGTAGGGAATGGAGCTAGGAGATGGAGTCTTGAGGAAACACATGGATGAGGACTTAGACACAGAAGCTCAGCTGGAAGGAATAAAATGGGTAGAAGAATAGAGGTTGCGTGGCAGTAGGAGTTCAGCTTGGTAAATGAAACAAGGAAGGAAGTAAAGAGGGGTGAGTTAGGCGCCGTTTACTGCTCTGAAGGCAAAGGTGGCATGTTTGAACAGGAAGTAGCTGTGCTTGGTTTGGGGCAGTGGGAGAGGAGATGAACAGTTCGGTTGAATTTATGGCCAGGGGAATATGAGCTTGCTGCAGATGCTCAGAGGCATTGATGGGGTAGGTTAGTGAGCTGCTGGATAGCAACTGTGCCAACAGGAAAAGAAATGCGGCAGGAGGGAAGAGGAGAGTGAGGAGTAAAGAGGGTGTGTCAGACCTTGCTGTGGATGTATAGTAAAAATTAGGCACCGAACGCAACGTGGAGAGTATAGCGCAGGAGGTGGCAAGGTGCTACAGCCGGGAAAATAAAATGAGTAGCAGGCAGGGAGCTGTACTTGATTTGAGGTTTCAGACATTGATTCAGGTGAGCTGTGGGCTGGACAAGCGTAGAAAATGGAGCTGCACGTCAAATCAATGCACGTGGGTTTCAACTGAGGGGGCAGAGTTGGGCATGGGTTCCTGGTCTGATATAGGTGTGATGAGTATTTAAGGAGTGCTTGTATCACAGTCGTGTTTATGATTTCATGCGAATAGCTAATTTGCATGAAGGTTTTCGGTGTTGGCCAGTTTAGATTTTTGAACTAGGCATGCCTATGATTTTGCATATTTGCACTTCTAAATATATGAGGACCATTGTGAAAATTTATTAGGATTTTTGGGAATTTATTTCTATAGGTTGTAGTTCAAAACTAAGTTCTGACCAGGATCTAGGTGTATATATATTTTTGGTACTGAACCTTCAAGGATTATTTTATATTTAGGTCGAGGATAATATTAGGTGGTCCCATGAATTTTCCTGGAATTTTTGGAAAGGTCGAGGAGCGATAGATTACTTGATTAGGGTTCTTGGGGAAAATTGGATTAAATAGGAAGGAGGGAATTCGGAGCTTGGAACTAGGGTTCCGGGGCGTGGCAAGGTGGGGAGAGGTTATGGGAACTCGCGGGAATCCATTCATCTTGGTTTGAGTCCAGCCGTTGGCAGGGTACCATCGATACATATCGACGTATATGGTGTAGATATGGCATTAGGGTATTCCCGCGTTAGGGTTTTAGGGTGCATATGCATATATAAAAGCAGTATATATATGCACTCACTCACGATATGACCTGGCGAGGTAGATGGCAGAAGATCATGGCATTTGGATGGGGTTTGTGTCGTATATATGCTCAATATTGCAACGATGCCGCATCGTAGACGAACATACGCACATACACATGTGGGTACGTATATGTGGGAAATTGTAGGTGTGCCAATGTGAATGCGCAAGGGGTCCGGTAAGGAGTAAGTAGACGAAGGTCGCCCTGCGTTGAAAGATACTAGGCAGAGTTTGGTGGAAAGATAATCACGATGGAAGTTTGAGCACCTGTGTCAGGAGGGGGAAGAGATCACCCGGTGGTTATATTAGATGATGATAATGTTGCGAGGTGACGACAAGGTTTTTGATTAGGTTTATTTAAGAGAATGTTATTATTAGAGCAAAAAATTTTGTTGGCCCTAATTTTCATGTTTTAGAAAATCAGGGTGTGACAGATAGCAACCTTGCTACATCCACGGCCAAGGGGGCTATTTATAGCCCACCCTAAAAAACTTGCCGTTATGCCACTTTTTGCACTGCTTGGAGGCTCCGGACCAGCTCATCCCGGAGGGTCCGGATAGAAGAAAGAGTAGAAAACTTCGCTTTGATGCTCCGGACGGCTCCCACTTGGAGGCTCTGGAAGCTCAACACTTAGCGAAAGCAGAACCACCTAGCTCCCTTGGAGCCTCTAGACAAAACTCATCGGAGGCTCTGGACCAATAAAGTGCTCTCTGGATAGAGATATTTTGAGCTTTCCGAGGGTCCAGGTGTAAATCACTCGGAGGCTCCGGACCAAGAAAATTCTCTATGGACAGAGACATTTTTAGCTTTCGGAGAGTCTGGAAGAACTTCACTCGGAGGCTGTGATCAAAGGAGAGATGATTGAATTACACAAGATTTAAACCAAGATCAACACGGAATGGTTGAATCACACAAGATTCAAACAAAGATCAACAAAGAGGAGGATGCAACTTATGCAAAGGTTTGAGCATTCGCTTGATAGCCCCTACAGTACGACTATCCATCCTATAATATGGTCTCCCACCAAACACCTTGAGACCAGTTAAACTAAGCAAACCTAGCCTATGCACACATTTTCCTTGCCCATTCCACTTGAGCCTCAATGAAAATGATCATCCACGCTTCAAGTCAAATCACCTCGGTCACCGTTGCTTGATGAAGTCTCCCATTTGTCTCCCCCATAATCCCTTATGGGAAGCCTTCTCTTGAAAACTATCTTCACATATGGAACTCGACTTGAATTTCCCTTGCTCATCTTGTTGTCTTCACCTATTAATGCTTGTCCACTTAAGCTTATGGTGATGATCGTTGCATCTTGATAAACATCATCACTTGATGCCAATCTTCACTCGAGCTTTGTGAGATCATCCTCTTGATGCCATCTCACCACGTGGTTCCTAATCCGTACTCATTTTTGTCATATCTAAAAAATAGTTTAGTCCACAATATGTA
The DNA here is from genome assembly GCA_019208055.1 of Stipa capillata. NCBI lineage: Eukaryota > Viridiplantae > Streptophyta > Magnoliopsida > Poales > Poaceae > Stipa > Stipa capillata. The sequence goes on along the minus strand of JAGXJF010005700.1, from coordinate 59,885 downwards.
ATTCACATTTTTTTACCAAATCCACTTGATCACAAAATCACAAGTGACACATCATTTGAGCTCTATATCGATCGCCTTGAGTTCATCGTCGAACTTCACCATGGTCATCTATGGCTCACACGTTGAACTTGGCCTTTAGTTGTCCATCTCCACAAGATGGAACCTTCACTTTGAGGTTCAAATGTCTACACATGATACTTGATTTGATCACATCCTTGTCAATTTGATATCATCACCTTATGATGTTTTATCAACATTGAATCTTCACTTGAGGTTCATATTTATTTCAAGTCATTTGTCCTCATGTGACACTTGACTTGATCATGTTCTTCTCAACATGATGAACACATTAACTCACCAAACATGGGCTTCACAAGCCCACAAACTCAAGAAAACGCTAGTCCACAAACTCGGTTGTCATTAATCACCAAAACCACAAGACACACATCTAGGGGCGTAAATATACTTTTAGTTATCATAGGAGATTGAGTCATAGGAGACTGAGTTATGTAAGGCTCATCATTAGGTGTTGCACTATTAATCCCAAAATCATCTACTAGAGGTTCAATTTTGGAATCCTCAACTAGGGTGCAACATATGAAGGCAGAGGAACTATAGTCTCTTCTTGGATTATTGGTAATGGTACATCAACCCGATTTTCCTCAAGTGTACTTTTCCTTGCCTCGGAACTCCCACTGACAATAACATTCTCTAAAATTTTAGCATGTCTCATTTCCATAAACTTAGTGATGCGTGTTGGACAATGGAAAGGAAAACGTTTGAATTTTCCAGGATATCCAACAAAATGGCAAGTGCCAGTTTTAGGGTCCAATTTCCTAATACGTGGATTGAAAATCTTAGCTTTAGCAAGACAGCCCTACACATGTATATAATTTAATTTGGGTTTCTTCCTAGTTCACAATTCATAAGGTGTTTTGGGTATTGATTTACTAAGAACCCGATTAAGTATGTGTACCATTGTCTTTAATGCTTCCATTAACAAATTACTTGGTAAACTAGAATTGCTAATCATGCTTCATACCATATTTATAAGTGGATGGTTGCATCTTTCAACCACTCCATTTTGCTGAGATTCACCAAGCATTGAATATTGGGCAATTGTCTCATTTTCTTGAAGGAATAAAGCAAAGGGACTAGAAATTTGTCCATAAGGGGCATGTCTCCCATAATATGTTGATTTTCTACTTCAGCTTTAAACATTTTAAATTTATTAAGTGATTCAGACCGATCGTGAATAGGAAAAATATATCCATAATGGGAATAATCATCAATGAAGGTGATAAAGGAGTAATATCCATCTACAGTAGTAACAGAAAAAGGATCACAAATGTCAGTGTAGATTAATTCCAAAACCTTGGTGCTAAGGATGGCTCCTTTAAAGTGTATCGAGGCCCCCCCATGTGGGATTTGATGATTTACGATAAGCGATTAATGAACTAATGAGTTCAATGAGCATTTGAATAGGTGAAAATCCAATTAGCGAGAGATTTATGATGTTGGCGACCCCTAAAAATGAGAAGAGAAGACGACGACTTATTCTTCAAATATAAAGTATCTCTTTTTATCTAAATTTGAGTATAGGACCACCGTACTATAAAGAGGGGTGCAACCTAGATGTTTACTGTTGAACTAAGTGCTCGTTTTCAATCTTTGCTTGTTTAGAGAGAGTCACTTGATCAACATGAGCTCCAAGAGTTGTTTTATCTAAGGGAATCGGAAGTTCCGACTGCAGGATTGGATGTTTCACCTGGTTAGAACCTCTGGTTTTTATGTTTCTTGAGCTCTCGGATTAGTGTGTTGAAGTAGATCGGAAGTTCCAATCCCTGGATCAGAAGTTCTGATCAAGGCAGCAGGTCAGCCCTGTTCTTTAAGGCAGTATGAAAAGTTCTTAGTTTTTGCTAAATCCGATCGGATGTTCCGATGGTCTTGTCGGAAGTTCCGATTTGTATGGGAACTTTCGGTTTCTTCAAATGTTGAGCTCTCTATCTCTTCGGATCAAGTTGGTTGGAAGTTCTGTTCTACATATCGGAAGTTCCGACCAACCAGAATTTCCAGTTTTGCCCATATCTGCCTGCTCTGTTAGAATATTGGAAGTTCTGATAGATGAATGGAAAGTTTCGATTAGTGCTTTTTGCCAAGTCTAAGGGTTGGAGTCTGGCTTGTAGTCATTGGCATTTGAATTATGGAAGTTTCGATCTAGGAATCAGAAGTTCTGATGTGTGCTGGAAAGTACCCAATGGCTAGTTTGTGAGGGGGGAGTATTTATACTCCCTCTCACCTTTCCACTCCGACAACTCTTCAACAGTCATTTGCTTCCTTGCTCACTTGTTTCCTACCATTCCTAAGGGCAAAAAGCTTATTTCCTTTCCAAAGGAAAAAAGCCTTCATCTTTGTAAAAGAGATTTGAGAGAGAGAGAGAGAGAGAGAGTTGAGTGTTAGAGAGAAAAGATCGATTCTTGAGCACCATAGTTCACCTTCAAGTTTCTTCGCATGCATTTGTTACTCTTGCAGGTTGAAGACTCTTAGACGGTTAGGAGTCACTTACAAACTCCCAACTTGTGTGGTGAGCCGTGGGAAGTGTGTGAAGGTCGGATTTCGCCTCCGAAACGAAAGAAATACCAGAAGGAAGCGGAGGAGTGCTTTATGCAACCTCGGGAGAAAAAGGATTGAAAAAGTCCCAGCTCAAGTGCAACATAGCCCCTCAACGGAGACGTAGAATCCCCTCAAGGATTCGAACTTCGGGAACAACGTGATTGCGTCTACTCACTTTTGTTTACTCGCTACAATCCCTTTACTTCATTGCAAGCTTGTTGTTCACTTAATATAATTCTTACTATTGCTAGCATTATCTAGAATTGTCTCTCACAAGTCTGCATTAGAGTATATTTAGTTCCGTAATTGTATTATTAAAGAGAAGAATCTGATTAAAATTTATAGCAGCCTATTCATCCCCTCCCCCCTCTAGGCCATCATCTCAATCCTTCAACAATCAATAGGAAATTAATTTTAATTATTCATGATTATACACAACTTTGTTAAGCATATAACCATGCATTCTTAAAATTAATTATACTATTTCTAAAATTATTTACAATCTTAAATTAAAACTTCTAGTTGGTTCCATTCTAATTTGAGATATAATTATACTCAGAAATTTACTAAATTATCACATAGCAATAATTTCTGAGCAGTGAAAAGATTAAATGCAGCACCAAAGGTTAAAGGAATTAAATACTATAAGAATAAATAAACTAATCATTAATACTTCACATCTCAACTTTATGCACAGCTCTAGGTGGCCCATGAGACCGTGCAGTGCTACATCGAACGCACGGGGCGGTGGCCTTTTTTTCCATGCGCGCTGCAGACCAGGCAGGCCAGCGTCGTGCGCAGCGCAGCCCAGCGGCACGATTCGGTCCAGCAGAGCGTGCGGAGCCCATGAAGCCGCGACCCCAGTAAAACGCGTGCGGCGGCGGCCGCTAACCTAATCCCAACCGTCAAACGCAAAGCACGGATCAGTGGCGGCACGGTGGGACGGCGAGAACTCGCTAGACAGCGGCTCGGGATGGTAGCGCCGGCGGCGGTGACGCCCTAATGCACGGGACGGGCACGCGTTGGCGGCGTCCCCTTGATGCGCGCCTGCCGTGATTCACGGTCCGCGTTCACGCCATAGCGGCCTGCTGATGGCGGCGGATGCCGTGCGGAGCTGATGCGTGGTGGCGGCGACGCTATTGCGGGCAGCGCTGAAGCCAGCGGCGACTGCGCCGGATCTAATGCACGGCTGCCGATGAGGAAAAACTCTAAACCAATCTGAGTTCTAGGAGATGTGCAGGCTAATCTCTACGTATGATTCATGAGACTAGATCCAACGTAAGGCTCTGATATTAAATGTAAGTTTTGATTATACTAATTTAATCATCGATCTTGATTTAATCTTATGAACACTAATGTAACTAATGTGAAATTAGATAGATTAATTTGTATTTGACGATGCCATCTCCGTAATCGACATAGGGAATGAATATATAGTCGATCTCGACTTTGGACAGCACCTCGGCGATGTGATCGACCTTCAAGCCAATAAGGAACGCTCTTTATATTGGTTTTGAGTAATGAAGTGTTAGAGACAGATTAATCCTAATTAATTTTTAGTTTTTAACCTTAATTAGATGCAAAGACTAAGCCCCTTTTATATGGCGCTTCCATTTAATCACATAATAACTCTAATGAGCTCGTGGAATCGTAGTTGAGCAGCGAGAATGGAATGCTGCAGTGGTCGAACTTGGAACCGATGTGATTGTTGATGTCTCAAATTTGCGGGGAATAAATCAGGGATCAGCGATCCTTAAAAAGCACGCGGATGTAGGCAGATGAGAATGGAGAAAGAAGGTTACTAGTGCCTTGTGAGCCGTGGATGTAGCCATGTACTCCCCGGCCGCCGCGGCAGCGCCCATGGCAAACAGTGCCACGCCAAACACCACACTACGACCTGCCAGTTGGTTTGGTTTTTCCACGTCGCATGTGCTAGACAGCTCGACTCACTACCGCCGAGGCCGTGTAACCCAGTTGTCGCCGGCCGCGATGGCACATCCGTGATGGCTTGAGGAAGATAGCATATTTGCCAATATGCCCAAGGAGCATTTCGGGTCCTAGTCGGTACAAGTTTAGCCACGTTAACTGTCACGATGTTCTAGCTAGTACGAATTTTTTTTAAATAATTGAGATGGAGTATATGATCAAAGAACTAATGCAAAACCAGACATATGATCAATTATAATATGAAAATTAAGGCATAAGTGTCATTGTTAAACAGGGCATATGATTAAATCTCTCTTTCCACGTCGCATGCGCCAGACGGCTTGACTCACTACCACCGCAGCTGCGTGACCCCTAGGTGCTGCCGCTCGTGATGGCACATTCGGACTCCACGTTTACAGTCCGTCGCACCTGCGGAGCCTCACTCCCGTCCTCTTGACATCCATAAGTCAATTTGTTTGTAGAGCTGGTGGTCTTAATTTAGGGAAAAATTCATTGCACAAGGGTCTATAAACTTGACAGGTGGGATCAATTCAGTCCAACAACTTAAAAAACATAGCACGAGCACCTTAAGTTTAGCGAAATGGTACATATTTAGTCTAAATCCACCGATAAACAACCTCGTATGACGAAATACACGTGTGTCACCAAACTGGTTTAGGAACATCTAATGAAGCTTCTTTTGCAACACAGTCCTCACTCATGTTCTCACCCATCTCTAAGGGTGGAAACGGATAACGGATAATCCGTATTATCCGGTATCCGTATTCAAGAAAACAGCAATATGGCAATCAATATCCGTATCCGGATTGAAAACGGATCCGGATTCGGATAATATCTGGATTATTTTTCGGATACAAATAGGGATATGGATCTGGCAAATAAAACGGATACGGATACGGTTCGGATATATCCGTATCAGTAACCTAGTCTAACCCGGACGGTGGACCCGGTTACCCATCTCAGATTCTCAGCCCGTAAATTTTTTCTCCCCAAATCCCCAATTCCCTGCGCGGCTGCACGCCCCTGCCCTAGCAGCCCCGCACCGCCGCTTGCCGCCCTCTGCACGCCGCCCCGTCGCCGCCCCATTGCTGCCCCGTCGCCGCCCTCCGCACTCCGTGCGCCGCCCTGTCGCCGCCCTTCGCACGCCTCCCGTCGCTGCCCTCCACGCACCACCCCGTCGCCGCCCTCCGCGAGAGCCCCGCCGCCGTGTCGTGCCCTCCGTGCGCCGGCACGCCGCTGTGTCGCTGCCCTCTGTGTGCCGCCACAAGGCCCGTGACACTCCACGCCGGCGCTCTCTCCAGTCTCCACCAAGTCAGTTGCTGCCCTCCACGCCCCAACGCTCTACGCCAGCACCGCTGCACCGGACGCGTCGCCGCTAGCCACCCAGGCGCCCGGCCTCTTCACGTTGGTGCCCTCCACGCCGTCGCCACCTTCAAGTTCCTCCACGCGCCGTCCTCTTTAGTCTTCACATCGGCGCCCTCCACGGACCACGCGTGCTCTGCTCTGTTGCTCCTCTCAATAGTCAATACTCTGGTAGACAGGTATATTTGGTTGTGCTCTTCTTATGCCAACAAATTCATTTTGTATGTATTTAGCATTTGATTTCATGAGATAATGAAACTAGTGGACTGGTGCTGGTGGTATAGCTATAGCCGAACTGTATGTATTTAGCTTTTGTATTGAGATAAAAGGTAATTGGCTGTATGGGCATTATGGGCTATTTATTTATGTTCTTGCCATGTTCTGATGTTCATGGAATATCTGGAGTCTGAGAGTCTCAATGGTTGTATGGCTAGTTGGCTATTTATTTATGCACAGTGTGTTGTGAGTGAAATCTGAATTTTTTTCCAAATACCATTGCATAATTACATAACACATGCTGATATGCTTTTTTTTTCCAGTTTTGGTTAAAGCAATTGAAATATATCAGCCATGGTTGCTAAATCTTCAAGTAATAGCAGGAAAAAACAGGTACTAGAATGATATATTTCTAGTTTTCTATACTTGCTGCTTAAAGTTTTCTATATTTATCTGTGTGAAACGTATTATTATCGTTTATCATTGATTGAGAATATATATATATATATATATATATATATATATATATTATCCGTCCATTAGTATATGTCATGTATTTATCTTATTTCTTTTTACTGTAGTCTGTCGTTAAAGTTGTTGGATATTCGTATCCGATTCGAATTGAATAAATATCCGATCTGTATCTGTATTCGAATAACATCCGATCCGTATTCGTATTCGATAACATCCGTATTCGTATCCGTATTTATTTTAAAAATATAAAAACGCATATGGGAAGAGCACTATCCGATCTGTATCCGATCCGTTTCCATTCACCGGATCCTCCAACTCCTCGCGACCCCGACAGACCGCCACAAGTACCAGCGGCGTCGGGCTCTCCCTTCCTCCAGCCGCTCCAGCCTCGTCGCCACTCGCGCCTCGCTCCCAGACCCGCCACTTCTTTGCTCCTTCCAAGAGCTCGCCGCCGCCACCACCAACTTCCTCTTCAAGCGCCTCTCGGATTCCACCTACTGGTGTTGCTCCCTCTGTGCCCTCTTCCAAATTCATAGTCGGCTCAATCAGTGTAGCTCGACGTTGTGCTGTACGTCGCGGTGCTATCGGCAGAGCATGACCGCCTCAACGAAGAGTTCGCAGACGACGACTTGGCGGATGAGAGCGCCGTCGAGACGTTGAACGACGAGGAGAAATTCCTGCAAATGCTGCTCCTGGATGCTTCGTGCAAGTCGCGAGCATTATGCTCAGCTAGATCGGCACTGGCGTCGACACCGACAGCACCAGCACGACGTCGGCAGCGTCTTTGAACAGGGAGTCAGAACGGCTATTCCCCTGCTCCATGGAGTTGTGGCACTCAGTGCTGTTGTTCCGGAAGGCGGCGTCAAGCTGCTGCAACCTCGACGTGTGGTTCTAGAGCCTGCCGGCGGGTCTGGTCACGGTGACGAGCATCCCATGCTTCCATGTCCATGAACACATCACGGTGGTGCTGCACAACACGCTAGACTTCGAGATGAACTTCTACTAGGTGCACGATGTGTGCGTGACGGTGCTTGGTGCCTGCCTCACCGGCGCCCACGTCTACCTCACCTACGAGCTCCTGCCGTGTCGCCACACTCGCTGCGTGCCTCCGTGCCCTGCGTGGAAACCCTAGCTTCACCATCCTATGCCCCTGTCTCTCCCGCGTTTAGGTCACCATAGATGTCGCCCCGAGTGTGTCCTAGTTCGCTGCCACCGACGCACATGAGCTGGAGTCCTCCTACATGGCAGGCGGACGTGGAGCACGCCGCACGTGAACTGTTCGATGAAAAGCCAAGGAGGAAGCAGGACTATGGGGAGGAGGAAGAGAAAGAGGCAGGGGTGTATTTGTAACATATAGGCCACCCCGGCATTGCCATGTGGCCATTTTTCGCCATCTAGACTTGTTTGTACTACTGGTGCATCACTTAACCAAGTAAAGTGCTAGCTTTACATTTTTCAATTTGTTATACTGAATTGATCCCACCTGCCAAGTTTATGGATTCATCGTGAAATTTACTCTGGGGAATCCAAGCTTCAAAGGCCAACAGAGGTAGTTCGCTTGTTTTATTTGGACTGTCCCCGGTCCTAGTGTCCCACTGTGAGTCCAGATCCAAATTAGTACAATCCACGGCGGACGCTAAATGAGTGAATCGCACATCTATTTGTCTTGGACAGGTTCTCACCTGACCTCTCGGCCGGGAAAAAAAACCACCCCCAACCCAGCACTATAGTGCTTGTTCTAACTTGAGCTCTGAACTACTCCCTCTGATTTCCTAAAGACGTTGTTTTGCATGGCTAGGGTTAATCTCTTGAAACTCTAGATACCAATATTTTTAAAATATTTAGGTTAGATATTTAAAAATCATATGGGTAAATTTATCTCAAAAAGCACCTTTAGAATATATGATTTTATTGAGTTTCATAAATATTATAGTAGATATTAGTGGTCAAAGTCATGTTTTGAAGGCCGTGTTGGTATCCAAAACAACAACTTTTAGGGAACCAGAGGGAGTATAAAATGGTCTATTTTAGACCTTAAATTATCTAAAACCGTTTGTCCTAAACCCTAACTTGGTTTTGGATGGTGGTTTTGCTTCTCGAGGTTTCCAAAAAATATGAAAATATTCATGGGAGCAAGTAATGCTATAAAATGAGGAGCTGCAAAATTCATCGAAAAATATGACCATTTATGTCATGTACAAAATAGAATGGAGAATTTCATATGCGTCTTGTATTCTTTTGTACAGGACAAAAATGACCATGTTATTCAATGAATTTTTGCGGACTCTTGCATTATAGCATTCCCTGATTACATGAATTTTTCACATTTTTGGAAACCCTGGGATGCAAAACCACCTCACAAACTCTAGCCTTGTTTTGGTGATTGGTATTGCACCCCCAAAGTTCCTAAAAGAAGTGTAAAAAATTATGGGTGTAGAGAATACTGTAAAATGAGAACTTGTAAAAATTCATCCAACCCTTTGTGTCTTGGTCCAGAAAAGCCAAATGAAATTCGTCATCTCTTGTCTTTTTTTTAGACATGTATGATAATATTTTTTAATGAATTTCTAAGGGGGCATGCAAAAGCAAGATTTGACCAGCCCCTCCCACCGAAACGACAATGCCAATGAGGACACCTATGCACGATTCGAGGTAATCAGGTCTTGAATAACATCACCTACCAGAGGCGACAGGCACAGGCAGCATCTTCCTGGTCAACCGTTAGTACTGTCAAACTTTTTTTTGACACGAATAATCCTGTCAAACTTCACCAAACATTGTATTGCTTCAATTCAACGGAGATGGTTCACATCACATGCGGCCGAGCCTTTCAACCAGCATTTCCATATATACCGGTCGCAAGAACATACTACTCGCCAAGCAACAAGCATACGCACAACACCATCCACTGACTGTTCATTGGTAGGTACTGAAAGAGTCCAGCAGATTTGATGAAAAAACAGTACTCCAAACGGATTCAACTGCAATCAGGGTTCATCAGGGCACATGGAGAGATCAAGCCTTACAGATTTTCACACAGAAAGAAAGAGCTTCAATGACACACCGGAGAGATAGGGTAGCAGGGGAGGCATCAATGTTCTTCAGCAACTACAGCTACTAGTACGGTTCTTCTTCAGGGAAGAAGAGGAAACAAGAGTCGCATTCCTTTACTAATATGCAATGCACAATTTCCTCCTTCCGGGTAATAATAATACCACCATCGGCTGATCACTTGGCCATCATCACCTTGACGAACTCCTCGTAGTTGATCTGGCCGTCGCCGTCAACGTCGGCCTCGCGGATCATCTCGTCGACCTCCTCGTCGGTTAGCTTCTCGCCAAGGTTGGTCATGACGTGGCGTAGCTCGGCGGCGGAGATGAAGCCGTTCTGGTCCTTGTCGAACACCCGGAAGGCCTCCTTGAGCTCCTCCTCCGAGTCGGTGTCCTTCATCTTGCGAGCCATGAGGTTGAGGAACTCCGGGAAGTCGATGGTGCCGTTGCCGTCGGCGTCGACCTCGTTGATCATGTCCTGGAGCTCGGCCTCGGTTGGGTTCTGCCCCAGTGAACGCATGACTGTCCCCAGCTCCTTGGTTGTGATGCAACCTGATTGTTTCCATCACAGAAATAAAAACTCAATGATTCACCTGACCGACTATTTTATAAGTAACCACATGTTTCTAGTCAAAGTGACGAACCAAACTAAATCAGAAATGCATGCATGTAGTATGGCAGCAGTCCGGCCCTGTTTGTTTGGGCTTTTATTTGACTTTTGGACTTTGGCTTAAAAGCCAAAAAAGTATCTATTTATATGCTTTTGGCTTTGGCTTACAAAAGCTTTTGGACTTTGGCTTAAAAACCAAAAAAGCACCTATGTATGTGCTTTTGGCTTTGGCTTCCAAAAGCTAAACAAAAGCCCAAACAAACAGGGCCTTTTAGGCCCTGTTTGGGACAGCTCCAGTTCCATGAAAAAGTGAAGCTGGGTTTTCACAGCTTCATTTTTTCGTGGAACTGAAGCTGGAGGTACATTGAAGATGATTAGAAGTCATATTTTATTGACATTGCATACTAAAAATAGATATATAAACCATTTTATTTTAGCTTTTAATCTTCAAATCTGACGTGAAGCTGGGAGCTGGAGCTGTCCCAAACGGGGCCTAAATCACCCTTCCAATAAACAATAGATCAAACTTGCAACGTCTAGCTGTATTAAACTATTAGCCACTTGTCCAGCATGATAGGACAGCAAAGCCATGATCCTCCAGGTCACTGACTAACATTAAATAAAATCAACTTGACATCCTAAAAGATTAGGTTCTTTGTGAAGGGTTCATACACCACACAATGTTGCAATCATCAGAACAGGATGCTATAACCATTTAACCAAATACTGAATGTGTACCAAAGGCCGAAACTAGAACCTGAGCAAGTCCAAAATCCATTATCACTTCTATCGGGCACCAAACAATTCTCTCCGTTGCTTCAGATATCTGGATCTACGACCTCCCTAACTATACTTCCATCCCCTACAAATCTCACCCAATAGATCTTGCCCATACAGCGTACAAAGAAAGAAAACCAATGCATTCAAATGGTACCAGTCCTGGACTCCTGGTGTCCCTGCCATGGCAAGTGCAACCTAGAAGCTATCGATCTACGATTCTGCCGTTCTACATAATACCGGCCTACAATCTGACATAAAACAACCGGAGAGGAGTTTAATTTGGTCCGCAGACGCCCAGGTAGGATCTAACGCCTCATCAAATCCGGATCCGAGATGAGGTCAAATCCGACATGATGTTGAGGTGTCCCCAATCACATCGATCTGATGACGCTTTCATCACCAGCATAATTTCCACAGCAATTACACGAGATAGCAACCCGCAGCCGTGCACCATACGGAAGTACAGACTACAATTGGTTTTGCTTACGACAGACGGAGCAGTGATTTGCGTGATCCTTTTGGGGCCGTTTCTGATTTACCGCTAGGTAGAATCTGACTACTGGGTGCCTGGAGACGGAGTAATTGTTTCAGGCTCGAGCATAACACAACATCTTTAACATTCTCCAACGCTAGATCAAACAGCAGACAACGATGATAGATTCATGTCATGGGTTTCCTTTCATATGGGAATCGAAGAGTATCTGACTTACTACAGCATGGCACAGAACACAGCAACAGCGGCAGCAAGAAGCAAACGGGAGGAGTCTTTCTTCTTACCATCGCCATCCTTGTCGAATAGGCTGAAGGCCTCCTTGAACTCGGCGATCTGGTCATCCGTGAGCTGGTCCGCCATGCTAGGGTAGCTTCTCAGGCTCTCCCGATGGGTTCTTCGCGGCGAGCAGGGGAGATAGAGAGGGATCTTCTCTGACCGGGGGAAGGAGGAGGCTGGGAGCGATTTGTGGCCTCGCGTCGGGGCAATTTTACCGGGCTTTATACGCGCCCGCCCCCCGTCCCGTCCGTTCTGCCGTCCACGCCTCCCGTTAACCTCGCGGCGGGATTCCCCAGACTGCCCCTCTCTCTGGGCCCCGTGCTGTTTCGCTGTGCTTTCGTTGCGTTTTTCTCCTCGTTGGCACAGGCTGGAGACGCCGTGTAGTTTGACGTGCCACTGTGCAGCTGCAACAAGCCTTTTTCAGTGGCAACAACGGTCACCGATTGAGACATGGCCTCACGATGTGTCAGCACTGTCGCTGGGATCAATCGATTGAAGGCCATCAGAATCTGATGGAACGTTTTACAAAAGTCAATAGAAGCATAGGTGTTTCTGAAAAACATATGGGATCACTAGAGCTTTTATGGAGCACCTCCACTGACGAACCCTTCTTCGTGAGAGAGCTGATAGGCTGGTTATTATCAAAGCCGAATAAACAAAATAAACAGGAAGAAAAGAACATTTATAGTCATCATCTTCTTTGACGTGTTATGGTCAATCATATTTTTTACTTATGTAATTTGACTCTTTGCGTCAATGACACTCTTGAGTTTCGACATGTCATATTTAATTTAAAGTCATGTAGCGAGCAACTTGCATGGTCAAATGGGCTGTGGGAGGGCAACGGAGGGTTGGTGCTATTTGCAACATTGTACTTCTTCTCATCTATGCGGCACGCAAATAATATGTTTTCGACAAAAATATTTGGAAGCTTCCGCTTTAAAATGGCAACACCTTGGGCAAGGAACACAAGCGAACACTGAAGGGACGTTTGGTAGTAGGAATGTTGGAAAGATTCCCACAAGGACCTGTACAAGTTAGTTAGAAATATTAGATTGCAAGAGAAATAAGATTTGGGGATTGTGTGAGTTTTACATTCCCTATGAGAGGCATATACCTAAGATTCCCACCACATTTTCTGCTTTCTCATTTTTGCCGTTAGGATTACAAGCAACCTTAAGATTTTCATCAATTTAATTTTCTAAATACCAAACACCTCCTAGAGTGCTTCTTATTTATGTCCAAATTGATGTCATTTTATTTTTTAGACAATAGAAGAGTCATCTCTCGGCCTCTACATCATAAGATGCACATAGCCGAATTCGTCGGCGTTATTGCTCGACAATAAAAGTTAGCTATTTTTTTAAACATGTACCTGCAAAATAGCATTCTCGCCGATTACTACTTTAATACAGATTAGTATATGCAAAGAATTATTCTACATTCAGGAGTTGTCTGCACAAAATAAAAGGGTCCAAGTGTCCTAGTTTTGTTCCTTGGTCCATAGCCGGAGCAAACGTGCAGCATGTTACGAGGCCATTTCGGTCACATTTCGCAGGGCACAATAACACGTCGAGGGCAGGTTTGTGAATTTTGGGAACATGCTGCCATGTGGTACAGTCAGAACTGCCCATGACTTCCGATGAGCGACGGCCTGTTTCGGTACTGCAAGCGGGGAATATTACCATACTACCACCCCGGACACGGTTCGGACGCGGAGTGCCTGAATTTGAAATGGGAAATTAAATATGCACACGTATATCCGGCCGGGTCCACATCACCGACGTGGACCGTTGCTGGTTTCATGGGCTCTAGTCCTCTGGGCCACTGTGGATGGCCTAATTTTTCTGTGAGTATCTTTACTATCTATAAAATTTAAGTTGATGACTATGGTGATAGTGGTGTCACACTTTCTCCTAACTAACTCTCTAAGGCCCCGTTTGGGACAGCTCCAGCTCTCAGCTTCACGTCAGATTTGAAGATTAAAAGCTAAAATAAAATGGTTTATATATCTATTTTTAGTATACAATGTCAATAAAATATGACTTCTAACCATTTTCGATGTACCTCCAGCTTCAGCTACATGAAAAAGTGAAACTATGAAAACCCAGCTTTATTTTTTCGTGGAGCTGGAGTTGTCCCAAACGGGGCCTAACTCTCAACAAACTCTGCTAAACAGACTCCAATCTTTACGTAACTCTCAACAAACTCTGCTAAACATACTCTAATCTTTACATTCTGAGTTAGTTTTTTACTCTGCTAAAATTTATTATCTTACTAAACAACAGAATCTAATATTTACGTTCTGAGTTAGCTTGCTTGCTGGTGCTAGCTGTTCCTTCCCCCACACATGTGCGTAAGTTTTGTTATATGTGTGCATGTGTGTTGTACAATCACTCTACTATTAGATCATTGTAAGGTAAAGCAGTATATTTTGTTATGGACCTATGGTTTAATCAAAACATAAGATGTTGTTCTACCATTTGAGATTCCATTGCAACGCACGAGCACCCTGCTAGTTATTATCATTTTCCTGTGTTTGTGTTGCATGGACAATGGGTAGTTCAAAAACCATGGGACTTCACAAGAGATTAAAACCAACAGAGCCATACGTTTTGGCTAAAGATCGGTGGGGAACACGGGGACCACCAAAGTGCGGTCCCATCTAGAGAGGTAAGGTTTTCTGTATATACTTATTTAAAATTTTATCTTTTTGATGTAGTAGGTTCACCTGTGCTATAAATAGAGAAGCCTTATTATTGTGCTAAATAATGTTGTATGGCAAAAAAAATATCAAAAAAGAAAAACCAATCACCCATGCTTTCTGTGTCTCATTTTACTTTACTATACATGTGTTTATCACATTCGTCTTCTTCCACGACCACGTTTATGTCTCGCCCTACATCTCTTGGATTGGATTCGCCAGTAAAGTTTGTAGAACACATCATCAGTATGGCATTTCACCATCGAACCTTCTTCAAGGTTTACTTGACATATGTTGAGAAGGTATGAATCGGTGAATCCATGTGAAAAATGAGGTTTTATTATTGATCTAAATTATATTTTTTTATTTAATTTTAGCATCTAGATTCGTTTTGGCTCCATGATGTGAAATCTCTTAAATCGCTCGCCAATGCCGATAACTTTGCTAATTGAAATAGGAGTTGATGACCACGACACGGAATGACGTGCACATGCATGTACATCAAGATGGCAATTTTACCTATGAGTTTGGATACCCGACCTGATTAGGTAGGGTATGGGTGGCACTCGAGACCTATGGGTTTTTGCGGGTGGGTACCTGATAAGCTATGGGTAGTGCATGTGTTAGGTCTGGTCATTTGGTTTTTTTGGTTAATTTGGTCCGTTTATTCGGGATGTATTTATTTTGGTGTTCGTAACATGATACCAAAATTATCATTGGTCAAAATCAAACCCGAACAAGATAGACCGAAATAATTCAGTCGGTCTATTTGGGTACATACAAAACTGAACAACTCCCAAACCCGTCTTCTTCTACGATCATGTCTATATCTCGATCTATACCTCTTGGACCAGATTCAACGTCAAAGTTGCAGGACAAGGATTTCCTAATCGATCTAACCGTGTTCTAGCCGGTGATTTGGCCATGCTAAACCGTTAATGGAATAGACATGTTCCAATTAAGAAAAACAATGGACTAAATATCTCCTCTGTACTATCGAAAGGATAATGTTATCGCATGCGTACTTAATGCAAGAGCAAAGCTTTAACTAATGATAGAGAGACGAATTTTAAACATCAATAACCATTATATCACATTATTCTCAAAGGAGCAGAAGATTTCTAGTTTGATGGTTAGGACATATCAACATGGCAGTACATGCAGCTCATACTACCAACAAAACAACCTTCTCAGCCGGTTGAAAGTGGTCATCTTAGTTGGTTTCAGAGACGACTATAAGCAAAGGGAGCTAATAATATTTTTTGAACTGACTCTAAAACTTTACATCCTCAGCTGGTTGTTTATACCGAACCGACTCTAAAAGTCATTTGTACTCAGCCGGTCAACTGTACCAAACCGGCTGTAATACTCATTAAAAAAGTTTTTAAAAAAGGTTGAATCTTAGACGCTCCTTACTCTGCTGCTCTCCTCGCCGCTGCATCATGGTTGAATCTTAGATGCCTTTGTTGCGAAGAACACAGTGCATCCGAACTACCTTTGTTGCAAAGAACACAGTGAATCCTAACTACCTTTCCTCCCTCTTGGATCGATGGAATGTAGAACTTGTCGGAGAAGCACAAGATCGAGAACAAAAATCAATAAAATCCTAACGATTCTAAAATAAGAAGCACAAAATAGAGAAGAGAGGATGGAAATACCCGTGGAATTGTAGCCATCGGCGATATCTTGGAGGCAAGGTAGTGTGGCGGCAAGGCGGGCGACGAGGTCGGCGTTGGAGCCGCCACTGGTTGTAGATCCGCCCGCACCTTAGCATCCTCCGACGCGTGGCACTGCTCGTTGGCCTCGAGCGTGGCGACGGTGGCCTGGAAGTCCTCCTTGCAGCAGGGGATGCGGAGGTGCTGGGAGGGAGAATCATGCCGCCGTCCTGGTGAGCTAAGGGAGGGAGAAGGGCGACGAGATCTGGTGGAAAAAGGGGATGAGGGAGGGAGAAGGCACTAACCCCACCGTCGATGACGTCATCTCGGTTGATCCCACGATGGCAGTGAGCTTGATCGTCCGCCTGCATGAACGGCTCGGCCGAGGAGCTGAGCACGTCATCCTGGTGAGCTAAGGATAGCTAAGGAGTGGTGGCGCACCCTTCCCCGGCTAACTGAGAATCGCGCTGCTGTCCTGGTGAGCTAAGGGAAGGGTGAGAGAAGCTAGGGCGGCGGGATCTAGTGGAGAAAGGGGATAAAGGGAGGGAGAAGCTAGGGCTGTGGGATTTGGTCAGGGTGCCGGTGGAATTGTAGTCGGTGGGGAGGGCAAGGAGGTCGTGGCCGGCGGGGAGGTCGAGGCCGACGAGGAGGTGAGGGAGATAGGGGGTGGCAGCGGAGGATCTGGAGACGGTGCGGGAGATGGAGGGGCGGTGGCGTGGCCAGAGGGGAGGTCGAGGCCGGCGGGGAGGGCGGGAAGGTCGAGGGTGATGGCGTGGCCGATGGGGAGGGCGAGGCCAGCGTGAAGCTCTGAGCTGGGGATGGGAGCTCTGAGATCGGAAGGGGAGATCGGGAGGGGAGGATAGAGGATAGAGGAGAGAGAATTGGTTGTGGGGCTGAGGAGTCGAGGGGTGGGAATTGGTATAGGGTCAATGGGAATTGGCAGCGCGTGGTATGGTTCGAAACGGACGAAATTTATCTTAGTCGGTTATTTTTTAAAAACCGGCTGAGATACTAACACTATCTCAGTCGGTTTTGTTATACGAACCGTCTTAGATATTATTGGATATTATTAGAGTCGGTTGAAACTAAAAATCGACTGAGAGTATATATTATCTCAGCCAGTTTATTCCTTTTAGTCGGTTTTTTCACACCAATCGACTAAGACTTGAGTTTTTCCTGTCGGTTTTGCTTGCACCGGCTGAGATCTAGGGTCTAGAAAACCTTGTCCTATAGTAGTGTCATGAACTCTTCACGATATAAGCGTCGTACAAATTATACTGAGCGCTTTGACCGTGTTTGGTTGCCTGTAAGCCTGAGCGAGCTAGTCCCTTGGGAGTTAGGTCGTGGCCATGCGAGTTCTAGCCGGTGATGATGCATGACCAGGTGTTTGGTTGCCTATGTTCAAAGAGCCTGCATCACCAGTGATCATGTTTAGTTGTCTATCAATTGGGTATGATAACCTACGAAAATAAGACAAGGTGAGCTCACCCCATGGTAACTCCAGTGTGGCATTTCATCGAACATGCAGCTCGCGTTGGCGTGACACGTGCACAGGAGATGAACATGTCGGCGTGGGCTCGAGGTGGTTCAGCCAAGGCTCCGTGTGGCCTAGCCTAGCTTGCCGCTGCGACGCTCCCGTGGCATAGCCCGTCATTGCTACTGTTGTCGTGTAGCTCACCGTGGACGAGGAGGGTAGCATGTCACTCGCATGGCTCGTGCGGGAGGATGAGACTCTGAACATAGTCATCCTATGATAGAATCGAGCCTGAGCCGCAGGAGCATCTTATCGATCAGGTGGCGTGCATTGCCGGCGACGGCATATACGTCGAGCAGAAAGCAAGATGTGGCCACATTGGAGAAACGAGAGGGATATCACGTATACAGGACGACGATAATTCCTTTTTCATTGTCAGAATCAGTGGAGGAGGTGCAGACTTGGCCGCCACCTCGGTGTCCATGGACATGAGGATCCACAGCCATGGACATGGGAGCAACGGTGACGCAGTTCAACGGAAGCAACGTCTTTGGAGGAGGCGGTGGAGCTCCCGATGTCTTCTCCAAAAATTAAAAGCCTCACATTACTCGTTTGAGGAGAGAAAGGAGGAGACGGACGAGGAACAAATTAAGGACTGAAAGTGAGCGGAAGCAAGAAACCTCCTCATGTAACCTTACGTGTTGCATCAATGCACCCCACGAGCCTGGCCCTGGAGGAAATGCCCAACTTCTGCGTTCCCTAGGGCCTAGCTGAGGTTGCTTTGAACAACATGCTAACCTAGTCGGCATGGAGATAACCAAACTACAGAAAAAACTTATATTGTATGGGCTCATGCAGGCAACTAAATACCAGGCTTTTGCTTTTTGCATCTTGCGGGCCTAGCCCTACAATCTGAGGCTGGCAACCAAACATGTCCTCCATGCTTGAGCTAGTATGTATTCTTGAACAAAGTCCCTCTATCGCTCAAAAAAAAAGAAGAAAAGAGGGTAGTAGGGAGCTTGCACCGATTATTGACATGGTTAAATTTTAATTATGCATCAATTGATGAAAACACCAGCTTTGTATCTGGAACAGTATGTTGTCGGTACCACAAGCAGGGCCACTAAAACGTAACAAAACCCTATAATTTGTTCTAAGTAGAGCACCAAGTGTCCAAGTCACTTGCATTAACTATAGCGCTCAAGAATCTCTGAAGTCTCTGATTCTCTGAGCCTCGCAAAAACACATTTTTCTTCTTTTGTGGTATGAACAGCTAGACGACCTATCACCCTTGTTTGTAGCTCCAGCCTTCAAGGTTGCACTTCGAGGCTTGAGAAATAGGCGATCATTCATGGCGCTCGGTAGCTTTCCTTTTACTTTTAGAAAAGCCTGCAAGGGTTTCGATTGCTCCGGCATGACGAAGGAAGCTTGGGATCTGGTCAAGATCGGTGTAATTTAGTGCAGTATCCAGATGCTATGACTATCACGGCAGCTCACTAGCTCAGTGAAAGCGTCTAAAGCTGTGAGATAGATGGGTACGTGTAGCTTTCTTTTGTGAAAGTTCACACGGAGCCTCCTGTTCTTCTCCGTCTTTCGCAGTCGTTGCAAATGGGCCCACATCTAGCATCTAGCTGGGGAACGTCGAACTGGGCTCTGGTGTATGGACTGTGCATCTCTCTCTTTTTCCTTTCCTTCTTTTGAAGAATAGGATCCTGGATGCTACGTACCAACTTAAATTCGGCAACGGCAAAAAATTAACCTAGATTACAGTACTAGTCATGCTTTGCCGTACGAAAGAAAGAACCAGATCTGGCCGTATATACAGTTGAAGACTGGCTTCCATACTGCAGTACCTCCCTGTGATGGTGCCATCGCGAGTTTTGGCATCGGAGCTGGGGGTACACCTCTTGTGTGAACGTGGTGGGCTGGTGGTGTTTAAGGGGTCAGTCTAATTTTTTTAGACATAAAAGAGTTTTATATTTTAGAGTAGCGTCTAGATGATACAAACGTAAAATATGTAAGGCGTACACACAGCCAAAACAAAGGACAAAATGACAAGATATCAGTCGAGCACTGGCTTTACAAATCAAAGGAATACAGAACCTAAACAATGAAACAAAGCATAGTTATAATCCTGTAGCTCGATGCAAGTACCCCGTCTTAAGATGCTCATAATCGGTGACTAAGAGCAACTCCAAGGGGACTCCCTAAATTTCCCTCTTCAAATCTCTGAATGAAAAGCTCTCCAAAATTTTTACCTCTCTATTTTCCTTTGCTCTCCAACGGCCTCTCCAAATTTGCCTCCCCACACTCTATTATCACACCCTTGCCGTTGCTCACTTCCCCTCCCAACCTCCTCCCCCAACTCACACCACCGGTCCTCCGCTCGGCTCCTCCCTCCGCCGCCGCCCTCAAGCTTGGCTCCTCCCGACCTCCAGCCCCGTCTAGCCCTCGGCCTCCTGCTAGCTCGCCCCCTCCCTCCGGCCCGCTCCCTCGAGCTCGCCTCGCCGGCCGCTGCCCTCGAGCTCAGGTCCTCCCATTCGCTCCCCGACCTCCAGATCCGCTGCCCCCTCTCTCACGCCCACGAGCTCCAATCCGTCGTGTGAAGGTGCTGCCGGTGGTGGCGCAGCGCGAGGAGGAGGGAGGGGTCTCGAGGACGGCCTCAGCGCCATCCTTGTCGCTTGGGAATGGCGGGAGGGAAGAGGTGAAGAGCTGCAGTTGGGGGATGGAGAGCTTCGCTGCCCTCGCTAGATTTGGTGAGAGAGGAGGTTGGGATAGGGAAGCTCCAAAAATGGCGACTGGTATGGAGAAGCCGTTAGAGGCCTTTTTTTTGCCTTTCTCGCCGAATTTGAGGATGGGGAGCTGGATAGCGACTCCCTTGGAGTTGCTCTAAACTCCCACTTATGTGTAGCAAAAAAGCTCTGGCACAACAATCTCGAATGACTGGCAAGCCGTAGAAATGAGCTCTCGGTCGTTCGGATGCTACAGAGCCGAACAAGAGTGCAACACATGTGTACACATGTAAATAACTTATAATGGATTTTAGAATTTATACCTGTCAACGGTATTGTCAAATCAACCAATACAAAGCAACTGCTCCCACTAGGATTAGGGAGCGTAGTTTCTTATCTAACCTCCTGAGCCATGTGCCAAAAAGATGGACTATACTAGTTGGAGGAGTTAACCCTGAACCCGCTTGTGTGGCTAGCCATGTGAAACATGCAATTATGCAGTCGAATAAAAGATGTTGAATCATTTTGTCAGTCGAATAAAAGATGTTGAATCATTTTGTCACAACTACAAAAACATAATTTCAGACTACTCGTCTAATTTATTTTATGAAGGTTATCTTTTGTGAGAACCACTCCTCTCCTTAGATACCATAAAGAATTTTTTATTTTTAGGAAACTTTCAATTTCGAGAGTCGTTTCCTGATTGGAATATTTTGATACATCAGTCGAGTGTACAAAGAATTGACGGAGAAGATACCATTCTGGTGGAGACTCCAGGTGAAGCCGTCTCACCCTTGTTCGAGATGCACATGAGCTACTCTATATGTGAGCTTGGCAAGGTCAGACAAATTCTTCCCCATAATGCCCTGCCTAAAAGAAAGATTTAACAGAGTTGAACTCAGAGCCTCGGCCACAGTGGTCTTTTTGCGTCGGGCAATATCAAAAAACCGTGAGTATTGGGTATACAGAGAGAAATTGACTAATCAAAAATCCATCTAAAAGCGAATTTGAGATCCATCGCGAATCCTATAGATACCCACATTCAAGAGAATACATTTTCATTAGGCCGGTCCAAAAGCGTGAGTCATCAGGTTTTGGCCAGTCCAATCTATTTATATACTAAAAGCACAATACAATAGAAAAAAATAGAGAAAGACTAAAAATTCTCACAAAAATGCAAAACATCCAATCATTAATTTGGTGGACTCTTTTATTATTAGTAGACCACAACCGATAGATCTTCATAACTGCACCTAAACAGATCACAACCGATAGATATTCATAACTGCACCTAAACAGATCACAGCCGATAGATCTTCATAACTGCACCTAAACAGATCACAGCCGATAGATCTTCATAACTGTACCTAAATAGACGGCTTGATATAATGACTAGCAGGCCGACCCATAAATGTACTTAAATAGACGGCTCAGTACGGGTCGACTCGTGATTTAAACTTTTATTTCCGTACTGATCTAATATCACGCGTACGGGCAAAAAATAAAGATAATTAAAAATATTTGCTGCGCAATTAGTACTGATCTAATATCACACATGCAGGTAAAAAAATAAAGATAACCAAAATGTTTCCCATGTAATCAATACTGATCTAATATCACGTGTACAAGTAAAATGATAAATATAATTAAATAAATCACATCCGATAGGTCATCATAACTGTACTTAAATAGACGGCTCAGTACAATGCCTAACAGGCCGGCTCGCGATTTGAACTTTTATTTTTCGTACTAATATAATATCACATGTACAGGTAAAAAACATAAAAAAAATTAAAAAAAATTCGCGTAATTACACGGGACACTATACTAGTTAGGATTAATATTTAAACTATTTCGCGTCATTACTGAATGGACAGAGCTCCTCCATATGCTATCCATGTAAAGCATAACATAACTGACTCTCGAGTCTCGGCCAAATTAATTGCAGCCAATTTTGGCTCCACACCTCTGCGTACAGCCATGTTCAAAGCTATAAGGTCAGCTAACTCCACACGTTATAGATCAATAATGCTCTATGAATATGAAAGAGAAGTTCAACCTGAACTGATCTGTCGTATTCATTTTCACCGAGACGAGCAATAGTTCGGGTTGTAGTAATTGGTAAGATAGATAGACAGACACAGTAGTGATTACTCTCCCAAAAATATAAACAGTACTAGTAGTAATTTTGTTTGCCCGGTTCCTGCGTCAGACGGAGTACGCACGTCCTACGTACCGTGCCGGTAGCTGTTTTTGGCGGCAAAGGCACGGTAAAATTTTGGTAACTGAATAGGAAGACACATCGTGTAAAGCTCGACTAGGACTCTAGGACGACGACGCAGAGTATAGCCTGCATATAGGTACTAGGATTTTCAATCAGCTGTCCTACACACGCCTAGCCCTGCCCTGCCTGCGCGCTCACTAAATTCCAAGCATGTGTTCGTTCCAATGCTCAGGAAACTAATACCCTTAATTTTCGCTTTTGACAAATAAAATTCAAGAGGAAAAAACAAGAGGTGTAAATGGTTCCAATAGTTCTTCATAACCTTTCCACAATCCAGAGAAAACTGTACTGTACGACTAAATAATGGAGTGCTATGTAACTTTCATTGAGCTGGCCCATATAATTTACTCGCGCTAAGAAGCTTTTTGATCCAACGCCTTGATCGCGTACTTGGGCGCGCGGCCGCGCGTGGAGCCGCCCTCATGATCACTGCTAGGCAAGTAGGCAGGCGGTTCACTGTGTTCACCTCATCACCGGCACATTCTAAACCGAACACGTCACTTTATTGCTCTCACCTGCAACGGCGCCACCGCGAATCCATTCTTTCAATACCACTATCATCACATCATGGGGCTGCCAGCGACTGACACCCGTCCATCCCATGGAGCGCCTACGTAGTAGTGGCTGGCTCCTCTCCTACGTACTTCACTTGAGAAGATACGACCCCATCAGCTCGTCATCGATCTCCCTAGCTACGCATGCGCGCGCATGCAAGAAGCCAAACAATTGAAGCAAGCGAAATGATCGATCCCTCGCTCTCAGAAACAGAGTCTCTTCCTGCACATGGCGCCGCCAACGCCGCCGTGGCCGTGGCCGTTGCCGTACGGTGCCTGCGCGAGCAGCTCGGCGACGACGTCCCCGACCAAGTCGTGCAGGATGGCGCGCTCCAGCGCGGCGATGACCAGGCCAGCTTCCCACCGCTCCTCGCCGGCGCCCTGCCCCCACATCTCCCCCACGCTCTCCACCATCGCGCGGCTCCGCCCTGCGACCTGGAGGCCCCACCGCCGCCGGTGACGCCAGCCCTCCGCCTCGGTCGCCGACGGCGTCCACCGCGGTATGCCCTCCACGGCCTCCACCGGCACCGGGTGGTGGTACATGGCGACGGCGTGCAGCTCGTTGCAGTACTGCTTGATCTTGCAGTAGTCGCCTGCATATATGACACCAAGAAATTAACCAGACGTGTCATCATCACATATGCATGCTGCGCATCATCACATATGCATGCTACACATTTTTCGCTATGAGTTGACAAAAATATCGTGACAACTGACAATGTTGACGTGGCAGGTACACTTAATTAATCTGAAGAAACTAAGATTACGGAGTATAATATGCATACGTGTATACGTGAGTTTGAGGGAGAACTGTGCTGTGCAGTGCAGAGCGACAAGTGGTGCACGTACCCGAGAAAACAAGGGTGCGGGATGGCTTCACGATCTTCGATCCGAGAGCGCCGTTACCGCAGCTGGCCTTGCTATCTGCATCGAGATGCGTGCAGGGAGACGACCGCTTCCTGCATGGGAATCTCGGGGAGGTGATGGCGTCCAGCACCGAGTCCGGGCTGGGGTACTGCTCCTCGCCCCGCGGCTTTTGCTGCTGCTGCGGCGGCGTCGGCGGCTCGTCGCGGCCGTCCATCGTCCATTTGTCGCCCTTGCTTTCCCCTGCAGGAGATGAGACTTCGGATGCGGCGGCCGCGCGCATCTCTGCGGCGCGGACGGCCGCGATGATCCGCCGCAGCGTCTTGAGGTCCTCGTCGCACTTCTCCAGCGCGCCCAGCAGCTTGCGCCGCTTCTCCGCAGCCATCTCTGGTGGCGGGGGAGGAGGAGGGCGTGTCGGGAGCGGCCGCGGAGTCGCGGCGGGGGAAGGCGGCGCGGATTCCTCCAGGCCCATGAGGCGGGCGACTATGGCCGGCGGCGGCGGCCTGGGACTGTCACAGCTGGCCCGCCGGTACTCCGGCGCTATCGTCGGGCTCCGCGGCGCGTCGCAGGAACGCCGCCGCCGGACAGCCGTGGTCGGCTGCGGCAGCGGCTGCGGCGGGGGCCTGCGTGGGTGACGGCGGCGCTGCCGGTTTCTTCATAGGCGGTGGAGACGGCGGCGGCGGGGAGGCCTCTGGCGCCGTGGCGTTCTTGGCGGTGAGGCGCTTCCGGTGGCGGTGGTACGGGGAGAGGAGGCGGAGGAGGCCGGCCATGCACCCCATGCTCCGCCGCGGCGCGGCGGCCGCGGACGCTGACGAGGCCCGACGCTGCGCGGACTCCGGCGGCTGCATCGCCTGTACGCTTCTTGGCTCGTCAATGTACAACGCAAGAACTAGCGAAACTCGCGTGTTGTGCTAGTGTGGGTGGCATTATAATTGGAGGCGAGGCGACGAGGACGCGCGTGGAGTGCAGTGCAGTGCACATGACAATGACCGTGTCACCCCTCGTGCTCCCCCGAGACCGGTATAATAATGTCAAGGGCAATTTCGGTAATTCGCCGGTGCGTGCTTTGTTAGAAGAGACGGGACAAAAAGCTGGGAGTCATGAGGCGAATACGTACGCAAGTTAAACTCCACTCTGCTACAACAGTGGCAGCTAGCTTAGCCGCTTTGCTAGGGAGCAGGCGGCATGCAGCATGCAGCTGCTGCGATGCAGCATGCAGTGCCGCGTGAGTAATTAACCTGCCATTAATTAAACGGCAGGCAAGTACACTGAGGCACATAGCCTAAGCCTGTGTGGGGATTAAGGAATAATGTTCTCAATCATGTAGTAATGTACTTTCGTCGAGGTGGAACAACGACATCTCGACAGGTTAATGATATATTTGCTGCTTACACAAAAAAAAAGATATATTTGCTGCAGGATTTCGATCTGTGATTTTTTGGGAGAGGATGGGTTGGGCAGACGCATCACATGGTTAAAGGGTGTCTGGGTGAGTGAGTAGCCAGCAGTTTGGATCGAGTTCTCCAGCACCATGATGAAACATCTGTAGTTTGTTTTCCCGTTTGCTTTAGCTTCAAGTTTACACCTTCTGTAGATATACTTTAGTAAGTCTAAAGATACGGCCCAGTGCACTCTGTGGATCGAAACCTCATGCTCTCCACAGGATGCGTATACAACAATTTTTCCTCTTCCTATCCGCTTCCAGAAACAATGCCTTTGGAAACGTGTAAGACCATAAAGATCATGTAATAGTACTAATTTCACTCTCCCTCTCTGGGATTATGTATACTACTGGTGGTGCCCATCTCTAATAGTAGTTTGATAATTGCTGTTTTATCTTTAGTCATGTGGTGTTTTAGCTTTGTGAGAGATTGGGAATTAAAGGCACGCCGCAGCATGGTAGCCAGGAAGGCAGTAGCACCGCATCTTAAAGTGGAGAGGACTAAGAGACTAGGAGAGCGGAGCCGAGGAATAATGGATACAGTGGGTAAAAGAGCAAAAGAAGCCATGCATGCGTGCAGAAAAGAAAAGGCTCCAGCTCCATCCATCCATCCATCGCTCCGAGGTCGAACGGATCCTAAGCACCTTTGTACCTTGGGAGACACCACCACGTGGCGCCACATTCGCACCCTGTACAGAGACCGTACGTAGCTAGGCACAAGTGTAGTCTGCACACCATCTAGCAACAGTGCAGAACTGCACTCTACTACAGGTACTGCACTCTATTCTAAGGCCCCAACTCTGTCTGCGTCCACTCTCCCTCCGTCCCTCTCCGTATTGCGTGCATGTCAGCTCGTGTGTGCCGCAGCGGGTGTCTGAAGCTCTGCATGAGTCGGGACTGATAAAATAACACGCTGTCCGGTCTCCGTGGGGATCTCACAATACATAACGAACCGATGAGGCTCGCTGCAGTACCTCCGCGAGGACAAGATCGATGCGCTCCGCGGCGCACGTACAGCCACGGGCTCCCTCCACCTACTCGCATCGTTTTGCGCCGGGGCCGGTGGCGCGGGACGGGTAGGCATATCATATATAAATACGATGGCAACGAGAGCCGCCCCGTCCGGCCGAGAACAGCTGCGTCGTCTCGTCTGGGGCCGCGAGCGAAGGAGGGCGTGCCGCCTGACTGACTGCTCTGCCCGCGCCCTGCATGCTGTCCGCTCGCGTTCGGTGTTAACGGCCCGGTTAGCGGAGCAGACATGTCGGGCGGGCTGCCAAAAATGATTCCCATGCTTCGTAATCAGTGAAACTAGCATTAACCATTGTCACGTTGTGTGATGGCAGTATAATAACATCTCTAATAATTTGTTCGAGAAATCTACTTTCCCACCGGGTCGTGCGAGCCATCGGATGGGGGAGGAAGAAAGAGATGAAGAAAGTGAAAAAAAAAGAAGAGAAAGAAGAAGATAGGGGAGGAGGAAGATGGGATGGGGAGTCTCACCAGCGGCAGTAACGAGCTCGAGGCTACGGTGGCCAGCTCGACGGCGATGGCAAGCATTCGGGAGCCGGACAGGTAATACCTAGCTCCCGAGGCTTAGAGGGAGCGCCTCATTGGGGTGCTGGAGCCTCGCCTCGACGCTAACAGTGGTGAACAGCCAGATCTAGGACGAGGTGGCGGTTCATTGATGGGGCGGGAGGAGATGGAGCAGGAGGAGGAAGAAGGGCAGGGAAGGAGGAGGTGGAAGCGAGTTGGAGCCAGTAGAGGCAGCAAGGCAATCGGTCAGCGGGAGGATGGACGCGAGCAAGAAGAAAATGAGGGACGATCGCGCGATAACACTATGTGGCGAACGTTCGCCCTCTAGTGTTGTCCTGATTTGTTTCATAGCTTGTAATTAGGAGGAGAGAGAAGATAAAATCTGCTAAGGAACAACCTCTCTACTAGTTTGTTTCTTCACCTTGTTACTAAAACTATAAAATATTACATGTTTGCTTGATGTTGATTGGGCTTTAACTTTGTGGAAGAAATAATCAAGCCTCCAACAAGGATTGTAACTGTTTCTTGCTCCTTTGTTTTAGCAGCATGGTCATTACTTCTCCAAGAAACAACTTTACTGCCAGTGCATGTTAGCCTCCTAAACTGGTTTTGATGATTATTGATAAAAATTAATGTGTGCATCAAGTGTGATCAAGTGTTTGGTCCCAAAAGCTGCGATAAAACTAGCATTGACGACCCCAGCAAAGTTCTAAGGAAATACAATTCGAAGAATAAGTATTAATGATAATTATCTAGCTCTTTCAGTGGTTCGAGGAATCACATTGGGTTTAGAGAAAGCCGTTTAAGAGGCTGAAATATGAAAGCTGGTGGGAATGTCTTACTAATGCTCATCTAGGAATCAATTTTCAAATCCAATGAGGCTCTTGAAAACTCTACATACACTTTATTTTGGAAATGTTGAAACATCCGACTTTGGTGTTCGAACATCTGAGTTTCACCTCTATGTGAAGAGTCAGAAAACTCGGAGCTTCCGAGTTGCCCTTCTGTTTGTTTTTCTAGATGTCAAAACATCAGAAATTTTCCTTCTGAGTTTCGTTCCTGGAAACACCTAAGTCTTTTTTCCTCAAATATTGGAACTGCCAGAAATTTTTCGGAGCCTCCAAAAATCCGTTCTGGACTTATTCTTGAAATCTCGGATTATCCGAGTCAGAATGTCAAAACCTCTGAGAGTGCATTATGTTTATCATCTTTTGAGGTCCTTTGAAATCTTAGAAGCTCCGAGTACAAAGTCGAAACCTCTGGGAATCAGTTTTGTTGATGCCTCTATGAGGCCCTTCAATATCCCGGAGGGTTTGGGTTCCAAGTCGGAACCTCCGACTTTCACTTCTATCCGCTGTGCTATGAAAGTCAGAACCTTTAAGTCCGTGCCAAAAGTTCCAAGATCCTTTTGTAGACTGTCAAAGTGTCCATTGTTTTGAAATGTTAGAACCTCCAAGTTCCATATCGGAAGTTCCGAGATCTTCCGCTTTTGAGAGATTGGTTATATAAATCGCAAGCCTCTTTGCACGAGTAACTCTTTGCCATTCTATTTATCTGCTCTATTGGGTGCCATCACACATTTTCTCAAGCCCAAAGTTCCATCCTTGTGAGGAAATATTTGAGAGAGAGAGAGAGAGTTGAGCACTAAGCAAGAGTTCATCTCCAATCTGAAACGATTGCAACCTGTTACTATTGAAGATTGGCGTCTCCTAAATGGCTAGGAGTCACTTGAGAGCTTTCAAGGAGTTTGTGAAGCACCTTAAGAGTTTGTGAAGGTCCAGAGCTCGCCTACCACAAGGTGAAGGGGCTACAAAGTGAAAGGGAGGCTTCACATCGGCAAGCATCTTAAGAAAAGAGCACGATTGGGTGCCAGATTCAAACATTCGATCAAGCTTTCTCAATAGAGACATAGGATCTCGCCAAAGGTCCAAATTTTGATAACTAATCCCTGTGTATCCCGTGTTTGCATATTTTTCCTCACATGTTGTTTGTTGTTTAGGTCACTGGATTTACTCATTGCTGTTTTGTCTTACCACTAGCATACTAGGTCATATTTTGCATAATTAGGATTAATTTTTTAACTACTCTATTCACCTCTCCCTTTAGATTACATCATTGATCATTCATTACCCTCTCTCTCCTCTCATTTTTTCTTCACATCACCAAAATGTTGATGTGGCAACCTATAAGAAATGGCTGACATTGATGTTGGAGATGCTCTGACAATTTTGCGAACGTTCGTTCGAACCTGATTGATCCAGCCGATGTCTAGGATCTGTGAGATGGACCATGGACTCCACCAAAGTCATTGGATGGAGCGAGCCCATCAGCCAAAATGTTATGTTGCTCATCGCATGCACGCCGCTTGCATGCACGTCGCTTGTAGTTCATGACCCTCCTGTTGAAAAATGTTAAATATGTGTACGGGTAGGTTATGTAGTGGAATTGGAGTCTAACTAGTGGATAGGGTTAGTAGAGTTTGAGTTAGAAACGTCTGTAGTTAGTAGAGTTTGAGTTAGAAACGTCTGTAACCTGGACTCCTATAAAAAGGGGTACCGATAATTGTAACCGCAAGCCAATTCGGTTATGTCAGAGTCATCCCGCAGAGGGCGGTCAGACCGGTTGGCCCTCGGAGTGCGGGATGTCGACGGGGATAATCCAGGAATAAAGAGGAGATGCACCCAGCAACGGCTCCAGGGATGTAGACTTTGGCTAAACCTCGTTAACAATATTGGTGTCGATTCTCTCTCTTGATTGCACATAGATCTAACCATGGCGGAACAGCTGACGTTCGTCGTTAAGATTAGAGTATGTCGGGACTGGTTTTGTAACACTTCTTATCTACGTAACTCACTACACCACACGTTGTCACACGCCCGAATTACTAACTACTTCCTTTGTTTTATACTTGGATATGATGCGGGTAAATACATCACAAGGGCTAATTGGGAAGGTCCCCGCATAAAGCTGAGATAGCACGTTTGCTCATTTATTCTTTAGTTGGGCTTTGGCTCTTAAGCCATGGAAGCCACCTTTAAAAGCTTAACCAAACATGAGACAAATGGAAGAAGTGGATGGGGATGAAAACCTCCTCATGGACGGCACTGATGTGGTTGGACTGTTGGAGTTTGGACAGCACAGCGCATCCGACAGCAGCCAGCAGGCAGTGGAGCTAGGGCAGGACAGGAAAGGGAAAGCAGTGCCCCCCAGGTTCTGTAGATAGCTACAGTAGAAATCCTTGCCCAGAAACATAAAAGAGGATTGATATGTTGATTTACTCGTAGAAGAGAAAAGCAGTTCAGGAGGGTTAAGGGTATACTTACGAGGTGTATTTATGTGTGTATTATATGCATGCGTGTGCGTTTACCTTGTAAATGTAGAGAAAAAGAGAAAAACAGTTTTGGCTATAGCACCTGAGCATAAAGCTCTTGTCCATGAAATCGGATGAGATCATGAGAGGAAAGATGAAGGTTCGAATGATACATATTTATCTCTCTTTTGTAAATTGATTGGGTCTTCTCTATGGTTGGTCTTAATTAGAGTATGTAAAAAGGGGACTTTTCTTCCTGGTATGTAGGATTCTTGTTGATACGCTGGAGAGAGGAGGATAGAGAGAGCATAAAACTCTTCATGAATAGTTAGACTATAAAAAGTCAAAAGAGACAACCCAAATACCATTATACACAATCGTTTCGATCTTGATTCTAGCATAGAGACAACAAAGTGCATATGATGTCTTTAGTGATGACTCTAGATAATATGAAGGGTACAAAAGTTATTAGCTGATTATACCTTTATACGTACCAATATTATGCGACTGATTCACTACTGCAGATAGGGACACCAGTGACGGGCCTAAAAAGCCCAGTAGTGACGAGCGGGCCGGCCCGTCACTGGTGACCAGCCACTGGTAACTGGTTATCAGTGGCGGGCCACCCGCTCGTCACTGGTAATTTAGTTACCAGTGACGGGCACACATGAGAGCCCGTCACTGCTAATGTATACAGCAGTGACGAGCCAGAGTTTAGGCCCGTCACTGGTAAGGTATACAGCAGTGACGAGCTCGCCAGTCCGCTCGTCACTGCTGTTATGAGGGTCCCAAGCACGTTGCTGCCGCGGCAGCAAAAACAGCCGTTTTGGCTGCCGCGGCAGCCATTATGTCTGCCGCGGCAGCCAAAAGGGGTGATTTTGCTGCCGCGGCAGCAACGTGCTTGGGTGCCGCAGCAGCCATTTTGGCTGCCGCGGCAGCAAAAACAGCCGTTTTGGCTGCCGCGGCAGCTATTTTGTCTGCCGCGACAGCCAAAATGGCTGTTTTTGCTGCCGCGGCAGCCAAAATGGCTGCCGCGGCAGCATAAACAGCCATTTTGGCTGCCGCGGCAGCCATTTTCGCTGCCGCGGCAACCATTTTCGCTGGCGCTCCTAGGGCGTCGGTCGCCGTTCTCCTAGGGCGCTCTCCAGCCCCTGTGGTAGGGGGTGTACCCCTTCGGTGGCCGTTCTCCTAGGGCGTGCCGCTGTGGCCTAATAGCGCTTGCGACGATGCCTCGTTGCGTCGGCATGCTACGTGCCGGTATGCTTCGAAGGCCACCTCACTCGCGCTCTCGGATGTCGCACACGATAAGTACATATGTAAAACCGAGTACGAAAGTAACAAGTGCCAATACGTAAATATGTGCAGAAACGTACAAAGTAGACCAGTTCGGGAATACACGACCACAAACACAATACATATGCAATGTTTTTCCGTCCTCTAGGGCCAAGCTACATGTGGGCGCGCGAATGGGTCTTCGGTCGGGATTTGGCGAACTCGCTGCTCTGTGCGAGCGGCGTGTTCCTCCCTTGGGTCAGTGCCGGCGTAGAAAAGCCCCGTATCAGAGACGACGTCCTTGTTGATGATGTTCGCGAACGCATTCTGGAGGCGTGCAAATTCTTGCTTCCAGTCATATGGCTTGTGCTCGAGGTTATTACTCCACTTGCGTAGGTCGTCTTGTTTGCGAAACGTGTTGCGCGCCCGTATAAAGTCGTCCATGTGGCAGCAGACGTAGTAGCCGCACGTCACACTACCCTCCGGCTGCTGTCTGCACCACCAATCGGTCACGTGTTTAAAGCGTGGAGCGCCACTTCTTTTTACCATAGTTGCTCCTCCTCCCTTCTGTGCAAAGTCGAAGAGAGCATCATCCAGAACTTTCTTGAGCAGGGTGTAGTCTTTCTTCACCCGCTTCATGGAATCAAAGTAAACAACCTTCCTTTCCTTCGGCGTTAGCACTAAGAGGATCCAGTGGTCGCTGCGCAGACATGTGAACAAACCAATATTAACCCACGAAGTTGGCTAGGTGCACAAGCGAAAGAGAAATATACGAAAGCACAAAGTAGAGAATGACTTACAAGGGATTGTAGGGCACGAGTAGGTAGTCCTTGCCCTTATGCGCTATCATCGCACTCACGAGGCATTCTTTCATAATCTCCCTACCTTCTTGGGAGCGAACGTTGTTCTCGTGCATGTGAAACGGATCTGCTATTGCAACGTCGAGAATCTTCAGGCGTCTGATCTCTCTGGTTAGGTGAAGCGCCCATAGCCTGACGAAGGATGCTTCGAGCCGATAAAGGTTGAACATGCCGAAGATCTCCGCAAAGTCCAGATAGAACTTGTCCGCGGGATACTGCTCGACGAAATGGAAACCCTCTGGCACCTTCGCCGTGTAATACGAGATATTCGTTTCATCGGGTCCTAATTCAATGTCTCGAATGTTCTCGTGCAGAATCTTCATCTCGTTCGGGAGGACGTCGAACTCATCCTTCGGTACCATCGGGTGACCCGGGATGTGATAGGCCCGCCACTGACGACCCTTTGCTGTCTGTGCTGACTGGGAAGATGCTGCGTACGTTAAGGATTTCTTCAACCTGGCCTCACCCTGTCTATCGTAAGTTCCGGTGCTAGCATGTGCCTTCTTCGCCGCCCCTTTTTTGCTCGTGCGCTCCGTATCCAGGGATACGGCCCTCTGACCGGCCATCGCTTCTTTGGCTGCGCCCACGAGTGTTTTAGGAGTCAACTTCGTGTGGTCTTGCCTGTCATGCTTGGGTGGCGGCGTATCTACAACTTCTCGTGCCTCTTCGTCACGAGGCATGCCATGCTCTGCGCCTTCCTCGGCATGCTCCATCTCCAGATCCTTGTAGGATAGAGGTGCGGAAATACCCAGAGGAGATGGTCTTGCTGATGGACTCTCGGTTTGGCTCGGCGAAGGTGCTGGACGATTGGAGGTCTCAATCAACTTAATCGCGTCCTTCGGCCACCTAAGGAAAAACCCCTTGCAGGCTCCTAGCTTCTCGTATCCCTCTTCAGGGGGGTCATTCAGAACCAGGTCCTCAAAGGTGCCGACCACCTTAGTCAACTCCACCCTCGCCATGTTTGGTGGTAAATCCACGCAGTGCATCCTGTTCTCCGGCGTTATTGGGTGGACTCGACCGTACGCGACCGTCACCATCGAGCCGAGCACTTGGGTCTGGAGATGGCACGGAGTTATCACCTGCGGAACATACGTACGGGTCAGCGATGTTAGAGTCCAAACAACGAAATCTGTACGAGACCCTTACGGTTTGTTGAGCCGACGACGCTTACCGTTAGGCCGTCGATTGTATTTGGCGACCCAGGGCCAACGCCCGATACGGAGGGGCTGCTACTCCTTGCAGCAGTGAAGGCCGGCGGCTGCGTATCCAGATTATAGGGCGGCGGCTGCGTATCAGGATGCGTGGGTGGGCGTCGTAGTTGATCGTATAGAGGCCCTAACAGACGTTTCACAGCCGCCTCCACTCGCGCATCGAATTCTTCATCCTGCTTGGCTTTCCTCCTCTCGCGGGCAGCCTCGCGGGTTTGGGGACCGTAATCAGCCCACCGAGCCCCATACCCGACGCCCATGACGCGGCCACGAGTCTCCGGCTTCCCGAGAGCCTTGTTGATAGGGTCTTGCCACCTCTCGGTACCGACAGAGTCCTGGGAGCTCTCAGGTTGCTGGCTCAGCTTTCTCTGCAAGCAACATGAACCGTTCAGAAACGTAATCTTTAGGAAATTAATCTACGTAGGACAAATAAAGTAAAATGGGTTCAGAGGTTACCAGTTCTTCGTGCACGTCCTTCATTTTCTCGTGCGTGAAGATCGGTTCCCCCGTCGCTGGGTCAAATTTTGCGCGGGCCCTCACAAAGTCTTTTCCGCGCCCTGGCTGGATGTCCGAGAAAGGGGGTTCTTTCCCAGCCGCAATCAACCTCGCATCCTCCTTGTCCCATTTAGGCCTCTTCCCTTGGTAACCACGGCTGCCAAGTCTGTGGTCACCCACGATCTTCCCCCGCATGTCCTTCCCCCAATCACTCTTCCTCCTGAATTCCTCGCCGGACCGAGTTTGAATGAACTCGGTCCAGTCCGCCTCATCTATCGTGGGCCATTTCGGCTTTATCACGGTCTCGAAATCTTGATCCTTCATCTTATTGGCATGGTATCGCCAGGTATTCAACGATTTCGACATCATGCTGAGGGCTTTCGTTGCGACTCTATTTCTGTCGGCCTCCGGGACGGAATACCTGCTGAATAGCCTGTCCAGGAGGAGAGTTCGAAGATGCTCGGTTTCTCTCGTCCTTATGTCGGGAGTTGTGATCTTCACCGTTTCACGCAGGATGCAGCCTACGGCGTTTGAGTACCCCTGTGCGGCTCTTACAGGACTGGCAGGTTTACCGAGATCGTCCACTCGAGTGATTACGAACGTCTCGGTACTCAACTTGTTAGGTCTCCTAGGCGCGAGCCGCCTTTTCCGTTTGGCTGGTGGAGCCCCGTCCGCCTTTTCTTCTTCCATACCGGTCTCGTATTCACGGCCGGTCCCTTCGTCACGATCGGTCGCGTCTTCAGCACCGCCGGACTCTTCGTGGGACGACTCGTACTCGTTGTTATCCCCGGAAGCAGGGTCGTCGACGATGGCGGCCCCCTGAGATGTTTGTTGGAGGGCCAGGTCCCGGGGAGCTTCCGCACGCCCCTCGATATCTCGGGACGATGCGGGGACATCCGTTGGTGTCCGCGATGGAGAGGGGCTACTTCCAGCCATTTTCTAATATCCATTCATTATAGCAAACAAGGGTGGGAATTAAAATTTTATTTGCAATTGAGATTATGAAATCTTGTTAAACAAAAGCATATAACTGTGCATGACAATGAACAACAATGACACGAATATACCGTACATACAATGAAAATTGAAAATTTCGGCATGACCTTTGCTAAAATTATGCAAAATTGAGTATCGAACGTTGACAAAATGTTGACGAAGCAACATTTAGTCTAAACGTTGAACTCAGTTTCCCTGAAAAATAAACAAAAGCAACGAGTGTTGCCTCGGCTCGACGGCCGGTACCACAAGCATATCTCACATTCACATCTCACATTGTTCATGAATAGAATTTCTTTTGCATAAACACAATACTCAGACAATTGCAGAAGGACAAGGAGAATAATCACGACCAGAGAGAAAATTCATAGATAATAAGATAAAAATGAAATAAATTACCTCTACATCTATATTCCGAGGTATCTTATCAAAGTACAGAAAAATACTTATCCCTAACTACTAACGAGTTGCAGGAATATCAATACGGTTATCCTGAAACAATGCACTGTTATCCTTTTTGACGAAATAAACAATGTACTGTTATCCTGAAACAATGCATGTCATTTTCAATCAGCAAACCGACAGAACCTTACATGAACTTTGGGTTCCTTCGGAATCCTTATAAACGATAGCATATGACCTAACTAATAGCAGCAATAATTTCCTCTATATAAAACAATTGAGTCGAAACACAAAATGACTAACTTTATGTAATGCCATGGTATAGCCACTTAAGGAGTTATACTTTAAGCCTTCAAATTTATGAGTTTGATCAAGGTGCATTATCATCACTAATTTGAGTGTGTTTTGTTCACTGCTTCTATTTTACTAACCCTCTTTATGGTTGATAGCCAGCGTGTTATATCTGATATTGAGACCCCGTATGAGCATGCATGATATGAAGAACAATCGGGACAAGAGAAATATATATTTGGGGAAGCCAGACACAATTAAACACAACCTAAGAAGTAAAATCTTTGTCGTCTCTCACACCACCATTGAATCTTTTAGGATCTTTGCACCGATCATTGCCAAATCTCAACAGGAAGGGGGAAGCCTTACCGCAGCAGAGGTTGGAGGGGCGCGGGGCTACTTCTGTCGTGGTGGTGCGTCGGTGGGAGAGGGGCTAGGCGGCGTCCGGTGAGAGGAGGCGGCGTCGGTGAGGGAGGCGGCGTCGGTGAGGGAGGCGGCGTCCGGTGAGAGGAGGCGGCGTCGGCGAGAGGAGGCGGCGTCGGTGACGGAGGCGGCGTCGGTGGAGGAGGCGGCGTCGGTGAGGGAGGCGGCGTCGGTGAAAGGAGGCGGCGTCGGCGAGAGGAGGCGGCGTCGGTGACGGAGGCGGCGTCCGGTGAGAGGAGGCGGCGTCGGTGAGGGAGGCGCGAGGGCGGCGTCCGGCGAGGAGCGGCGGCGTCGGGTCGCGCGAGGGCGTCGGTGAGGGAGTTAGGGCGGGCGGGCGGGATTTGGAGAGTTTTTCTCTAAGTCCCGCGGATCCGCGCCTATTTATTTCGCCGTTACCAGTGACGGGCTGGCAAGTCTGCTCGTCACTGGTAAATTTTATCAGTGACGGGCCGGAAAGGCTGCTCGTCACTGGTAAATAATTTACCAGTGACGCGTAGACATAAACGATCGTCACTGGTAAATAATTTACCAGTGACGCTCACATATAAATGCTCGTCGCTGATAAGTTGGTAATTAGGGTTAGTGCTTAGAGTTAGTTAGTTAGGGTTAGTTAATTATTTAGGGTTTGTTAGTTAGTATGGGTTAATTACTTAGTTAGGGTTAGTTCATTAGTTATTGTTAGTTAATTAGTTAGGGTTAGTTAGTTAGTTAGGGTTAGTTAGTTAGTTAGGGTTAGTTAGTTAGTTAGGGTTAGTTAGTTAGGGTTAGTTAGTTAGGGTTTGTTAATTAGTT
This sequence comes from Stipa capillata, assembly GCA_019208055.1. NCBI lineage: Eukaryota > Viridiplantae > Streptophyta > Magnoliopsida > Poales > Poaceae > Stipa > Stipa capillata. The sequence goes on along the minus strand of JAGXJF010005700.1, from coordinate 22,774 downwards.
AGTTAGTTATGGTTTGTTAGTTAGGGTTAGTTAGTTAGGGTTAGTTCATTAGTTAGGGTTTGTTAATTAGTTAGGGTTTGTTAGTTAGGGTTAGTTAGTTAGGGTTAGTTAGTTAGGGTTAGTTACTTAGTTACATATAAATGCTCGTCACTGATAATTAAGTAATTAGGGTTAGTGCTTAGAGTTAGTTAGTTACGGTTAGTTAATTAGTTAGGGTTTGTTAATTAGTTAGTTACTTAGTTCATTAGTTAGTTAGGGTTAGTGCTTAGAGTTAGTTAGTTAGGGTTAGTTAATTAGTTAATGTTAGTTAGTTAGGGTTAGTTACTTAGTTAGGGTTAGTTCATCAGTTATTGTTAGTTACTTAGGGTGAGTTAATTAGCTAGTTAGGGTTTGTTAGTTAGTAAGGGTTAGTTCATTAGTTAGGGTTAGTTAATTAGTTAGGGTTAGTTAGTTAGTAAGGGTTAGTTAGTACGGGTTAATTACTTAGTTAGGGTTAGTTAGTTAGTTAGGGTTTGTTAATTAGTTAGGGTTAGTTAGTTAGTTAGGGTTTGTTAATTAGTTAGGGTTTGTTAGTCTAGGGTTAGTTAGGGTTAGTACTTATGGCCCAATCTTTTTGAATCCAAACTTAGGCAATTTTCTTATCGATATAACTATCTTAAATAATTATTTACGATATAACTTTCTTAAATAATTATTTACGAGACCGTTCGTTTATTATTTCCGCGGGCAATGATTAGTTCATGCGTATATATAGAATTAACATAAATATCATTATTGTTATATACATAAATTAGACAAAAGTGAGCTATACATCATTAATTAACTTAATGAAAGTACAACATTCTTTGATAATCTTCTCACTCTTCGACAGTCTTCTCAACGGTAGTCTTGGTCTTCTTCCTGGTATAGGTTAGCCCCTCGGAGTGAGTTCGTCTTTTGAAGGGCCGCACGGCGGGACATGTAGTATTTCTCCTTCTGCTGGGCCGTGGCTGATTGTCTTCCTCCGTATCCGGGTCGTCAAATTGGTCATAGTCGTCTTCGTCAACGACACCATCGATTCCAACGATACTCCTTTTGCCCCTCCTCATGATATGACGGCTTGGCCTCGTCGGGTCGGCTATGTAGAAGCATTGGGCCACTTGTTTAGCTAATACCCACGGCTCATTTTTGGCACTGATCGCTTTCACATTTACTGTCTCAATAGGAACTGCTTTCGGTATGACCATGGTAGTGAAATAGTCTTCCGTTTCGACATTCTTCGCCCATCTTACCCGGAACATGGGGATCTTGGTCACGGTGTAGTCCAGTTCCCAAATCTCTTCCAGCCTACCGTAGTATCTGTCCTTTTTCTTACCGGTCAGGGCCTCCATCGTCACCCCAGAGTTCTGGTACACGCTCTTCTGGTCTTGTGCCTCTGTATAGAATGTGTATCCGTTGATGTCGTATGCTTGGTACGTCCCGACATTCATCAGGGGTCCCTGTGCCACGTGGAACACCGTCCGTGCTACGTCATCATCTTTTGAGAAGCTATGTTCGTCGAAGTAGTTTTTTAGCCACCTGGCGAACGTTGCGTTGTGCTCTTTCATGAGGGCCGCCTCGGTCTTTCTTGAGCCGTGCTTTGTTTTTAACATTGCCATGTGCTGAATAACGTAAGGCCGGACCACTGACAGGTGCTGTAGCACTACTGTATGCGCTCTGACGTAATCGTCTGATCGGTTCGGAGAGTCACTGTGCACATGTAAATCCTTCTTTCCGCGTCGGTGACCTACGCCATCGAGCCTGCCAATTTGCCGATTAACAGGCACGCCTATAGGTTTGTCGACTTTCATGTAATCTGTGCAGAACTCGACGCTCTCCTCCGTGAGAAAGCCCTGGACGATGCTCCCGTCCGGATGAGACCTGTTGCGAACGTATCGCTTCACGACCCCGTTGAACCTCTCCAACGGGTACATGTTGTGTAGGAATACTGGACCTAGGTCGATGATCTCCGGGACGATATGGATCATGAGATGAACCATGACGTCGAAGAATGCGGGCGGAAAGTACATCTCGAGCTCGCAGAGTATGACAATGATCTCCGCCTGCAGTCGCCGGCAACGCTTCTTAGTGATGGACTTCTGAGAGATAGTGTCGAAGAAGTTACAGAGGTCAAGCAGTGTCCCGCGGATCCATGGCTCCATTAGCCCTCTAATTGCAACCGGAAGTATCTGCGTGATCATCACGTGACAGTCATGAGACTTCATACCGATTAACTTATGGTTCCGCATGTCTAGGTATCTCCGTATGTTTGCCGAGTAGCCAGAAGTTACTTTGACACCTTCGAGGCACTTGAAAATTTTATCGAGCTCCTCCTTACTTAGGGTGTAACAAGCGGCGGGACATTCTGTCTTGATTTTTGTAACATTCCTGCCTATCTTGCTCTTCTCCTCGTTGGCCCACAGCTCTCGTCTTATCCCCAGTTCCTCGTAGTCAGCTCGTGCCTTTGGCCCATCTTTGGTCTTGTCTGCCATGTGGAGCAAGAGACCAAGCACACTCTCACAAACATTTTTCTCAATGTGCATGACATCTATGCAGTGACGCGTCTCGAGAAAAGCCCAGTAAGGCAAGTCCCAAAATACAGATTTTGTTTTCCATACGCCTCCAAGTGGCTTTACCTTCTTTTGCTTCTTTCCTGCCTTAGGGCACTGGTCCCAAGAATTCAACATGTCATATATTTCTTCCCCACTCCTCTTACGTGGTGGTCCTCGGGTCTCAACTGTATTGTCGAACTTTTCTTTTTCTTGTCTCCACGGGTCATCCTGTTGAAGCCATCTTCGGTGCCCCATGTACACTACTTTATGAGACCGCGGTAGGTGACGACTTGTTGTGTCTTCCATACACTTAACACATCCTTGGTATCCGTGGCAAACCTGACCGGATTGATACCCGTAAGCGGGATAGTCTTGCACTGTTGTGATCATCATAGCTCTCATGTTGAAGTAGTCTCCTTCGTAAGCGTCCCAGACCCGGACCCCTGGTTCAGCCCATAGTGTATCTAGCTCCTCCTTCAGTAGTTCGTGGTACACGTTCAGATCATTCCCTGGTTGCTGTGGCCCTTGAATTAGCGTACAGAGGTGTACATACTTCCGCTTCATGCAGAGCCACGGAGGGAGGTTGTACATCCATACAACCACGGGCCAAGTGCTGTGCCTGCTGCTCATGTTTCCAAAAGGATTGAGTCCGTCTGTACTCATACCGAGTCTGATATTCCTCGGCTCTACTCCGAATTCGGGGTACTGGTCGTCGACAGCTTTCCACTGGCAACCATCTGCAGGGTGTCTCAGGACACCGTCATCTTTTTGCGGCCTCTCGTCGTGCCAACGCATGAGCTTTGCCTCTGTCTTGTTTGCGAATAGACGCTTCAAACGGGGAATGAGTGGAAGGTACCATACCACCTTCGCAGGACCACCGCTCTTCACTCCCTTCTCACCATCTGGTTGGTAGTTCTTTCCCCGCTTGAATCGGGATGCTTTGCACTCTGGACAGCTGGTTAGATCCGCGTACTGGTTCCGATAAATGATGCAGTCATTCGGACACGCATGGTATCTCCTCACCTCTAGTTCAAGAGGGCACACGACCTTCTTGGCCTCATCGCAACCGCGAGGCAACACGTTCCCCTCCGGCAGAACTTTTGCAAGATACTCCAATGTCTCGTCGAGGCTTGTGTCCGTGCTGTTGTGGAGTGCCTTGAGTCGAAGAAGTTCGAGCGTGACTGAGAGGCGGGTGTGCTCGGGATTGCAACCGGGATACAAGGGAGTCTCGGAGTCTTTCACCAGTGTCTCCAACTTGGCAGCCTCTCTACGAGCCGCACTATCGTTATCCGTCTCCTTCACAACCTGCTCTTGCACATGACGGTCCTGGACCATTCCGGCCAAATTGTCCCCCGTGCTTCGCGTATCCGCTTTGGCCTCTTCATGTCCTCCGGCATCTTTATAATCCAACCGTTCTGCTTCCGGCTCCCCATGTCCTGCTTTTTCATCTAACCCTTCGTCGTCGGCAACAACCTCATCGTCCTCACCGTGACTTGTCCACCGTGTGTAACCTGCCATGAAACCCCATCGCACCAGGTGCATGTGCAAAAAACCAGATTTCCTCTCGTACATCTTCTGGTTTTTGCAATCACGACACGGACAGCATATCTTCGTGCCACCCTTTCGCACCATATCTCGCTCGGCGAAATCAAAGAACTCATTCAAAGACGTATAGAAACTCTGTGTGTTCCGATCGCCGTCATACATCCAACTTCGATCCATCGGTCGTTCGATCCCTAAGATATACGAAAATAAATTAGCACCAACCTTTCATGAGAGGCTAAAAAAATAAATAAAAGTTTTCTTTCCAATTGAGATTTTGAAATATTACATAAAACATTTCAAGATTTGGCAGGTTATTGAAATAAATTATTGAAAATTCAAAATTTCGGCATGACCTTTGCTAAAATTATGCAAAATTGAGTATCGAACGTTGACAAAATGTTGACGAAGCAACATTTCGCCAAAACGTTGAACTCAGTTTCCCTGAAAAAATAAACAAAGCAACTCATGTTGCCTCGGCTCGACGGCCGGTACCACAAGCATATCTCACATTCACATATATGAAATACATTTCATGCACATCTCACATCACCACAGATCCACCGAATCAAAGTATCATTTGCTTGTCATATATAATTAAACATATATATATGATTCTGCCTCAGTGTATAAGAAACATAATTACACATATATGAACCAATGTACACATAGTTACACATATGTGATTCTGCCTCAGTGCATAAGAAATATAATTACTCATATATCAATTGAAGCAATGTACAGATCGAATTCGTCTCACTGATCATAATAAACTAGAGAGCTAAACTGATACATATATACATCTGTTCTTCAGTTTGCTAAACTGATACATATATACATGTACGTATGTGGAACCCCTTCTAATGGTGAACCCCTTCTAATGGTTAAGCTCACCATTCAACATCATATGGTACGATTAGGAGGCATAACTATACAAACATATTTCATATAGCAAGGCATGCATACGAGTAACAAATGATCACTGATCAATTTAGGGGATCGAAGACAACAACAGTTCCTTTAACAGTTTAGATCGATGGCTCAAACAAAATCAAAAGAGATATCTGCTCTTATCAGTTTTAAACACATGGAAGCATGCACTAAGGTGAGATGAGCTAAGCTATGGAGGGAGAGCAGGTTTGGGGGGCTGCAATTGAAGCAAATTTGGGGGAGATCAGCAAGCTAGAGGTCATGATCATGCATGGATGATCTAGCTTAGGAGGGAGAGAGAGATGCATGGCAAGGGAGCTAGGGGAGGTGGGGGAAGAGTTTGGAGGGCTAGGAAATTACCAGGGGCGTGTATGGCGGCGGCGGACGCGCAGGCGATCGGCGAGCTCGCTGCTGGCCAGTGGAGGTACGACTGGCCAGCAGCGAGCTCGCTGATGGTTTTTATAGGGTAGGTTACCAGTGACGGGCACACATACAGGCCCGCCACTGTTAAACAACTTACCAGTGACGAGCAAAACGTGAGCCCGCCACTGGTATGAAGGCCGGGAGGAAGTTTGGCGGGAACATTTATCGGTGACGGGCGATTTGATTCGCACGTCACTGGTATGTGTTATAGCAGTGACGAGCACCTATGGTCGCCCGCCACTAGTAATTCGTACTTTACCAGTGACGGGCTATAATTGGTGCTCGTCACTGGTAATTGTTTACCAGTGACACGTGGCAGTTTACGCCCGCCACTGGTAAATTTCCCTATTATCTGTGACGGGCTTTTTTGTGGCTCGTCACTAGTAATGTGGCGCCTATAGCCCTTTCTGCAGTAGTGATTATACGATTAACTCATAGATTGCCGTGCCGCAAGCTAATTTGTGGCACTAAATGTTGTTAGTGAAGACCATCTTTGGGACATAAGATCTCTTGTTGAACTTCCTAATTAAGGAAGGGAGTTGTGTAGCAAAGTTTCCTACACAACCGTACGGAACAAAGTAACTGACATGTATATTTTGAAATAACTCTAATATGAGATTAAACCTTAGAGGAAATATTGTTAGCATCTCGCATTCACATTCTCTCTTCAGGTTCCCGTAGAGCAGCCAAACACCTTCAAAACGTTATTTTTACTGCTTTGCACTTGTATATGATTGCGTTGTCGTTCCCATACAATACATTTGTTCTCCATAGTACTCACACAGTTTTCATTTCCCACGTTTCAAAGAGGCATAAGTATAGTTGCATCAGTATATTACCCTTTTTTAACAAAGGAATAGCAGTGAAAAAGTGGGAGAAGTTGCGGTCCAATCTTTTTTACTTTTCGGTGTTTGGAGCGGGGGAGTGGTACATTCTGTTATTCTGGAGGAAGACATAAAATTGGTAATAGCTCATGGAAAATTTTCATCTAAAACTTCGAATGCAACATCCCTCTCTTTCTCATCTCTCACACACATCTATATACAATTTTTCAAAGTTTCTTCTTTTTGTATTTTCTCTGTGTGTTTGTATCCATGCGTCGCGCTACAATTTTTCTGTATTCCTTTGCTTTAGCTATTCCCGCGCGATTCTGTTCCACGTGTTGCGAACCGTGTTAGGATTTGAGCACGAATAGTTCACGCAGGGGGTCCGGGACAGAGTACAACAATAATTGACGTGTGGACTGTTGCTTCATGATGCGGGAGCCGAGATTTTCGCCTAGGTATCATCTGAGGCCGTGACCTCTCGATCGAGAGCACGCGCGTCATATGCTTTGGTTCCGTACATGCATCCCAGGACGTCCCCGGCCGCGCGCACAGCGGCGGAGACCGATGGATGGTGACGGCGAGGATACCAAGGGCCCGGCCGACCGAGTACGTCCGTTCAACTAGCGCCACGCCGGGGCGAATCATGGTGAAAGAGATGGAGGAGGAGGAGGAGGAGGAGGAAGAGGACGGTTGCGCTGTGTCCTCGAGACAGGCAGGGGCCTAGGAGAGGGCGTGAGGAGACAGGTATCATTGATGGGGGTGCAGCCAGCCAGGCACTGCGGCGACGCGCGCGCAGGCGCAGGGCTGCAAAGCCAGTGTGATCCGTTCCAGTCGTTTGGGTGCTGCACTAGCTGGTGCCTGCTCCATGTGTATATTTACATTTTTACTGGAGGGACGGTGTACCACCCCACGTGCATGTCCCGCCACTTTCTCACCCTGGCGCAGGCACAAACATGGATGATGAGGGTGATGCGCGCAAAGATTTGACACTTCTTACCCGCACGCAGCCCTTTCTGGTGCTTTTACCGGGGCCAACTGTTTCCCAACACCAGCGCCACCAGCAAGCACGCCTTCTAGAATTTGCAGGTGACTGAATGGGCTACCACGCCTCTGCAGCAGCGAGCCAGAAGCATGACACATGTAGGAAGGAGTTCTGTCCGTTGCACGATGCTTTCACAGTTACTCGTGTGTGTTAGACTGTACAAGTTTGATAGTAGAAACCAGCGCTATTTGATGTTCTTGCAACATCTGATAGAGCAGAGCAAACCAGTGCAGTACACAATGACAGCGAAAAACCTTATTAACCTACTTAGAGCCTGACAGCACACGACAGATCCAAATTCTGTAACCAGTAGCTCTGTATTATTCCATAACAATATCATCCCTAATAACAACAATCAAGAATCTAGGAATCACAAGATCTAACTCTGGCGCCTAACATTTCCGTGGATTTCTATGGTTCATATTTCTCGTGACAATTCTACACATTTCAATCCTGGGGGCTCGGGACCAACGACAAAATGCGGACATTTAAGGAATCCAGGACGCTTGGGCCCTCCATGACAAGGTAAACAACGGGGACATATTGGGTGCACTAGTACCATGAAGTGAACTAGTGATGTAAGCTATTCAAAAATATCTCTAAAAATTGTAAATTTTTATTTAAAAAAATTATGACATAGAAATAAAATGTATCTATCACAACACAAAACTTTTAATCCAAATTGGATCTACAGATCAAGAAACAAAAAAGACAAATGCATCTCCAAATTCAAGTTTAGAGTGAATAGAACCACACTGGTACTATTCACAATTCGATTTGTCTTTTTTGTTTCTCAAACTATAGATGAAATTTGAATTAAAATTTTTGTAACATGATAGATACATGTTGTATGAATGTTGACATTTTTTCTGAATTTTTTTGCAACTTCTTAAATGGTGAGTCGAAGGCCTGATACACTGGTATACCTAAAAAATGCTATGTATCCAATATGCCCTCGTAAAGAAAGGGGGGCAGCATCGTGATAACGCAGCATGTACATCACCAACCAAAGTCTCCCGCAAGTTATCGAAAATACTCCTGTACCTGAAGTGCTTTTACAGGAAGATAGGCCTCGATGTTGCTGTTCATTGCTGATTTCGCAGTGAGTTGTCAAGCATTAGCTTCGACTTCATGCAGCGACTATGCTATCGTTCAATGGGCTTATACAAGACGACGGTTACATATTTGGACTCAAACCTGTGGGTTAAACCAAGAGCCACCAGCGGATGGGCACCCCAGCCCTTCTCGACGAAAAGATGGTTGAGGACTATGTGCTGGGGCCGTGCACATCTTTCTTCTGAGTTCTGTGAGTTAAGAACGCTGAGATGAAGCTGAGATGGAAGAGCAGGTGGCTCCTTTGCAAAGTCTTTTTCCTCGGGTGCCTGAAAACTGTAGCTAGATTCTGGAGACGGAGGAGCCTCAAATTCTGATACACTCTCAACACTTTCAGGCACAAAATCCTGCATGCATGATAAGAAATTTCAAATTTTAGAAAAAAATGGAAGGGACAATTTCGACATAGCAGGCTCCAACTTTGGCTTAACATGCCAATAGAATATTATATACTCCATGTAATCCCATATTGCTTTCTTAAATCCCAAATTGTCACCAAAGTTCATTACTAGTTTCATTGATCCCAAATTGTCATCAAGGTTCATTAGTAGTTTCGGTAATTGCAAATTGCCGTCGAAGTTCCTTACTAGTGATTGTCATTCCATATGCTTTATTACCAGATATTTCCGGATGACGTAATTCATTGCTTAGAAAAATAGTAGCCTATGCAACAACTAAAATTGTTGAATTCTGGCATCCGAGTCCAGATATTTAACCAACCACAAACCTAAGGTGATTATCAATACCTATTAAACAACAGAATCAGGCAATGAAGTTCAGAACAGAAATCCTTCCAGACAGTTGTACAAGCCCTTTATCAGTTTAAGCATGGGGCTAACAACCAACCTAGCACCTTATCATTTGTTTATAACCTGATTCATGGATTAGAATGCATAAATTGAGTTAAGCTAAAACCAAAGAACATTTCTTTGGAAGGTATGATCAGTTCCAATGAAATCTATTTATATGCCTGTGATTAACTAACTCACTTCTTCCGTGCGAAAGAAACAAAACTCACATGAACATCAAGAAGGTTAACAGCGTTGCCCATGGCGTCAGTTTCACAGGGAAGGTCAGGAAGACATCTCCTTTCTCCATCTACAACAAATCTGTAACGATAAACTCCAGATGGAAGGATCAACAGAAGAGAATGATCTTTCCCAGATTTCTGCATGGGTTTCCTGCAAATATACGAACATTACCAGAATCAAGTTTGTTGCGTTCCAGAGTTACAGTTTTACAAAAAGGGATTTTTGAGTCAATCAGTTTACCTTGATTTCCAGTTATCCCAGGATCCTTCAACAGATACATTCTTTCCTCCGAGAGTCCACACAATCAAAGCAGGAATTTCCTTTTGAGGGGGCCCATCAAATTCTTCTTCTTGTTCATTCATCAATATCTCATCGAAGACAGGAGTTACATCAGCAGGTCTTTGCAGTGGAGGTACAGGCGTCTGCAATATTGGAGTAGTCAATATATTAGAAATGTTCCGGCTTCATACGCTAAAGTTACTAATCCTCTCTGAACAAACAGATGACACAAAAGGATGACAATATTTATGTTAGACAACAGTGTACAGGAGACCATTTGGAGTAGGGATAACGTACAGCCTATAAACAATGGATAATAAAACACAGCTTAGTCATTGAATCAAATCACAGGCCAAGAAATATCAGTGATAATCGTTAGGTTTGGTAGTTGTATTGATGTGCTTTATAAACTAGTTGCTAGTAACTTCAAGAAATACCATAACGCAGGAATGCTTGGTCTCCCTAGTAAATGGTTTGGACTATATCTATAGGCAATAAAGACATCAACAGTAAGTTTCATCAGGGAGTATCAACTACTTGTGGTTGCATTAACACTACATCAGATATATTAATCCGGAAGCTATGATCCAATATCCAGTTTCGCCGTTTCTCTTTTGGAAATGCATAAAACTAAGATACTGTATTCAAAGTAATCTGCATTATAAACCATGAAGATCGGATTCTATATATCACAATCCCAGAAAATATAACTTGCCAAAAACAGAACTGATGTATCAATTTCGCACTACAAAAGACCCCTGATTTTTTTGGGGGCTGAGGGGTTGCAGGTTTTAGCGAATACAGCATGGGAGAGCCCCGCTGTTAGTATCTTATATTATAAAAGAAGTACAAGAAAGAACTTTATGGAACAATTTCTGAGGACAAATAGAAAGATTAACTCAGCCACTGGGCAATATCCGTATTGTTTGGAGACTTAACTCTAAGCAAATCTATATCAAGAAGTTTTTTCTATCTATAATTATAGGCAGGCACCCCACAAAAACGCATATTTTTTTTGTAACCACAAATACTACTATTATGGCATCAAAGGAACTCCACCGTTCCTCAGGTATTTATATCAAGATAAAACAATCCACAAGAGTTGTGGTTGTTGACATTAACGAGCTATCACAAGAGAGGAAGGCATTAGAGAGATATTAAGGGCACACCCAGTGCAATGATGTATAGAGGAAGACATAAGTGCATTGGTAGTGTGCGCCCCCAAGGCACGGCCAATTCTTTGAAGTTCGGACTAACTAGCATGGTACTTGAATTAAGAGTTGAGAACATTGAATCCATTTGTTGTCTCTTTATTTTCTGTGTGGTTAACCATGATACTGAATTTAAGATGTACTATGATAACTTGCATATAATTGTACTCCTCACTCCTAACCCTCATACTGAGAAGCTATTGAAGTTCCAAAGGTTCACATATATAGTTCAGTGGTATGGAAAATTAGGGGGATGTTTGGGTTGTAGCCACAGTTCTTACTTGCGTGGAAAATTTTGGCAAAAAAAAACTGAGGTTGCTTTGTTGTTAAGACTATGACCAAGGTAGGTGAGTTTGGTTGACCTCTTGTGGCAACTGTTTGCTTCACAATAACAGTTGTGGTACAGATTCTTTCTTAGTCATATGGCCATCTCTTACAAACATTCTCTTGGCCAAAGGCTGCCACAGTTGTGGCAGTGATCACCACAAAAAAGTATGGTGCGCCACACTTGTAGCAACCAACCAAACATCCCCTGTATCAGGTGGGCCACTAAGCTAAGAGAATGTATCAAACCTTCCCCTGTATCAGGTGGGCCACTAAGCTAAGAGAATGTATCAAACCTTAACTACGGTCAACAGAAACATTGCAAACAAAAATTCAAATTTGCATAACTTTATATTTAGCATGTGGATGATATGGCTAAATCCAAGGGGTTGTTTTGTAGCCAATAGTTGAGGATAGAAAGATTTGATTACTGTGCACATTCATAAGAATAAAATTTTAGTTTTCCTTTAATCCCTATACTTAGTGTCACAACTTGCAATTCATCTAGATGTAATTGAATTTTCTCATTTCCATCCGTGCATCTTCTGTGATTCATATGGTTTGTACCAACTAAAAAGAAAAATGATATTATCTACATCTAATTGCAAATACATTGTGAACAGAAAAAGAAAACACCATATTGTGCCATTCTGAAGCTAACCGGAACAGTCATGCTGTGAGCCTTAATCTACTCATGTCATGGATTGGGTGTGCCATTTCTACTAATGCAAAGTCAATAAAACAAATGATAAATGGAGCAGCAGATGCGGGACATACTAACTGAAAAATAATGTTTTGCCTCATTTGTCTTCAATTTAATCAATCCTAAGATTACTACTTGGAAGATTGGATAGAACTTTAATGATTGTCACATTATATAAAATATTTGATGTCACTGTATTACTAGAGATCTAAATTTCACAGCCAGTAAGAGCATAATCCTAGGAGAGAATTGGTTTGGAACTGGGATGTAATAAGTGATATGACCTCTAGAAGAAATTGAGGCTGCATTCGGCATTATGGTGGATTATGATAATCCCGTTTGGTTAAACAAATTTTGCATGTTTTGCCTTTTGGCTAGCTACTTTTGGTATAATCTGTAGAAAAGGAGTTTAAAATCACGTCCTGGTTAACAGAAAACAGAAAAGATATATCCATCCTTGTGGTAAGTGTACTGTTTTTACTTTGGTGTATTTTAGGAGTTTGGTAGATTATAACCTAGTTCACCAAACAGGGCACTAACTTTTCCACAACTATTTTTACACGACAACTTATAAAATAAGTTCATAGTTCAGTTACTGCAAACTAAGCCTAAGAAGGAAGGTGACCATAATACCGATCCAATCTTCAGTTGTAATAATATAGAACTATGATACATTGGGTAGCGGCCCTAATTGAACATATTAATCAGGTATATTTGATGTTACGACCTTGAATTCTTAGACACAACTTGAAATATGATTGTGCTAGACATATCCACTTCATTCTAGAAAGTACCATTCATTCATTGTATATATCTGAAAATGCTACAAATGGGCATATAACTTCATGTTAAGAAGACAAGACCGGTATGCATCAGCATCAGTGTCGATATGAACCATAGGCCTAAATGCCTGAGCAATGGAGTACTTAACTGCTGGTATCATGGTATAGATACATGTAAAAAAGAGAAGCATAAACTGCTTGGACAACGCCCACTGAAACATCATTGTCATCACTACTTCCCACATCACCATTACACCATCTAAAAATGATTAGGCACGGAACAAGTGAAAATTCCAGAAATAATCAAGCTGCTTCTAAGAATGTGGGGAATTTAAACAAAACAGCAAAACCCAGAAAATGCCTCTAGAATCAAGCATCAATCAACAATTTGCCCACAATAGAGCCTCCCTGTTCAGCTACATGGTTTTAACTGTCCAAGCACCAAAGCTTATTCTGAAACAATTTACTGCCGAGGAACAATCAATCAAAGCTAGCGTGCATGATTGCGCAGGTGCAAAAAGGGTAAGATAAACCTATTAGTGTTTTCCCGCATTGCATTCACAACGAACTAGATAAACTGGCAGCAAGTAGGCACCTAAATATCAAAGTCAAACAAAAAAAATTACGTAATGGCCTGCGCTTAGCCCTTATTCTCGCGCAGGGGTCAAACAGTTTGTCCATAAGAAGAGCAACCTTGACTACAAGGAACTTTGGACAATACCGAGCCGTCTCCAGATCGCGACCACTCCTCGCATTGGGCCCTTAACCCAACCAACCGAATCAGTCGAACCTCCACATCACCAGATCACATCCCCGGAAAACCACGCACCCGAACCAAACCATGGACCAATAGGCCGAGCAACGAAATGGAGAAGAGGGTGTGGGATCTCGTGATCTGACCTGAGGCACGAACATCCGCGGCGAGAGGGAGCGGCCGGGGCTCCCGGGCGGCGATCCGGCCCCTCCGCTGGCCCCGACGATGCCCACCGAGCACGCGCGCCGCACGTGGTTGCCGCCTCCGCCGTATGGCGGGAAGCTGCGGTCCGACAACCGGACCGACGAGTCCCCGCCACCATCCTCGACGTCGGCGCCGTCGCCTTCCCCGGCGGCGGCGGCGTCCTCCTCCCTGCCGCTCGCGTTGCCCATGCCTCCTCTCCTCCTCCTCCTCCTCCCCCCACCACCACGCCGCGGCGGCGAAGAAGGGGCGGCGAAATTACGGAAGGGCCGCTCAGCGTTGTGGAGCTGCTGTTGCGCGAGAGGGGAAGGAAGAAGCGAGGAGAGGGAAGAAGGGTGGCTGCGCCCGCCCGTTTGCTCGTAATTAAGCGCGTGCCGCTGCCCCGTGCCCGGGAAGCGTGGCGGACGCCGTGCACCCGGCGCTCGTGGGCTGCAGAGTCACTGTCTCGTGGGACCGACGAGGTGAGGATCGCCGGTGGTGCACGAGGGTTTAGCGTACAGAGGGTGGTGTGCCGCGGCGTGTAGTTGTTGATGATATGTACGTGACGTGGAGTGGAGCCGGGTCACGGCTCGCACGTTGGGTGGGGCCGAGGTGGGAATCTGTCTGGGCCGGGTGCCGGGTGCAGCCTTCCGAGACCCGAAATCCGCTGCACCCGTGGTCGCCATCAGCAATCTCATTGGCACTTCTCTCTAATCCCGTCGATCTAGCGTGTTGTCTTGATAATCCTCGCATTCAGGGATCATGATTCGTGAAAGGGATTCGTGTTTTAAGGAACATGACAAAGGATTAGTCTTGTCGCGATAGAAAGTCCAATTCGAGTATTTGTCGTACCGGGAAATATGGCAACACTGTCGTCGTCAATTGTCTAATCATTTGGGATTCAGGGGTAGCAGAAGTTCCATCCTTTTGCGTTCATTGCGTCGTTGGTTTTAGGGGTTACCGGGAAAGCTTAGATTTGCGTCGCTGAATTATAAGCTTTAGTAGGAGTAGTACTATCATTATATGAGTTTTTCTTGTCTTCTTGAGACGACCTATCACTATAGGAGTACTAATAAATCATGCGCTCCTTGACATGAAATTGGCACTACACATCAACGTGCGATCCATCTCTAGGTCATCTTCCTCCTTTTTTCAATCACCGGAATTATTCGCTGATACGTAGCCATGTGTCCTTGGAGTTGGATCAACATAGTATTATTCTAAACAATTAGACGTTCGAACCTAAGCGAATTCGCCGCCATTGGCATTGACGGAACCTAAGCGAAGTTCCTAGACGTACGTGTCGTTACAGTCCCACCTCTCTCCCACCGAGTACCTTTCTCTCTTTGGTCCAGGGCTCCAAGCAGCAGCGAGTACACAGTTTCAGAAAGATTGAATAAGCAGTTAAGTCACTATCAACGCTTATGCTTGAACCTAACGAAAGCACAGTGGTTGGGAGCCCATCCATGCGATGCGATGCGAGAACATGATACATAATCATGCATTTAGAGGTACGTTCGTACCAGAGAAACGAAAAGCGAAACGTCATGGTCGAAGTTGCCTTCATCGGCTTGTTTGCTGTATGCAAGATATACACGACCCTTTTTCTCCTCTCCCTTTCTTTCTGAGATGAGAGATGCAGACTGAAAGTTATTTTGGTTTCAGTCAATTTTTCCTTCTTTCTCGCTTCCTTCCTCTACTCCATCGCGTGCTTCTCCTTCCTCTCCGGCAACCTGAGAGCTCGTCGCTGACGAGAGTTAGGATTCGAGATAGGGAGTCACCATGGGTGGGTAAGGGGCATAAGAAGCTTGTGCTCCTTGTGTGGATGGCAGCGGCGGTAGCCATCAAAGAAGAGGCATGAGGGTGGTGACGGTTGTGAAAGAAGAAGAAATAGTAGCTCGATAACAGAGATATCGACAACGTAACATCGAGAGAGAGGTCTTAGGGTTGAGAGAGATAAAAAACCCAATAGTTAAAAAATAACTGAAATAACTTTCAATTTCAAGCAACTTGATAATAGACCCTTTTTAAAACAGAGGTAGGAGCTTTAATGCACCAAAGTCCAACCCAAGAGGTCTTGAACCCTGACGGCCTGATGGATGGGGACAGTACACAGCGTCGCTACCACCGGGGGGTCCCGGGCCACTTGCTGATTCCCAAGCAAGTCAATTGTGGCATTGCTAGAATTGTACTACATCTTTTTTCTCCGAATGCATCTATCGCGGGAGTTATTTTTGCTGGGAGAAGTTCAATAGTGCTGCCTTCAACAAATCTTCTCAGAGCTGGATGTTATTTTCCCTTCTCTCTCTCTCTCTCTCTCTCTCTCTCTTTTGAGATTCCGATGTTCTTTTCCCTTGCCCCCAATCCACAGTACGTCTAGCAAAGAGCCAGAGAAGCAGGAATATTATTAAACTGGAGCGAGATCGTGACATGGCCAAAAAGAAGAAAGGGATTATTATTAAACTGGAGCGAGATCGTGACATGGCCAAAAAGAAGAAAGGAAATGTTCACCCAGAAGCTCAAATATGCATTCTTCAAGGCCGAGCTAAGCACCTCGACGTGTTGAAAACTGGGCCAGATTGTTGGTAGCAACTGGATCGATGCAGAAAGGCAGCTTTCAGAAAAGTCTCGTCGAAAATGGAACGCCGAGCTTTGTGCATGCAAAGCTGGGCTGAATTTTTCACATGGACCGTTTCCAAATGTATCGTTTTTCACATGGCCTCTTGAGACGTTAAAATGTACCCAAAATCGAAGCAAACTAAAATTTACGTCAGCTTCTTGTAGTATGACAGTACTAGTACATATATGTTTTGTACGAAGCTTAACTATGCCCATGATAGACATGGATAGTATAATTAACTACTCGATGCTCCCATTTACATGCGCAAAGCTAGGCGCGCATCTGGACTGGTGGAAGATAAAAGAACTAGAAACTAAAACGAAACGGACATCCATGACCATCTTGCAGTTTACAATGATGCACGACATTGAAAGGGATAAGCTCTCGTGCGCAGGAAGCATTTGATGTTCCAGCTCGAGCTTAGGAGCTACTAGCATGTATGAGTAGTGTTCAACGTACCAGCGTCTCGTCATGCTGAGCTCTCTGTTCAAAAGAAGAAATTATTATGATGAAGTAATTTGGGATCAGCCTCTCGATCGATTTACCTGGCAAAGGTCTATATACATGTTTCAGTTGCAGCTAGATCCGTTTCTCCTCAAATACTACTACTACTGATTATTAATATGCGGCGAATTAGCCTATATGGCGATGTTGAATATTGAATTCTAATCGTTTGTTCAGTCGGTGCCTCCATTACTGACCGTCTCATTGCCATCAAAACAAAAGATCGATAACGAGAACAGAAAAAAGAAAAAGATGGAAAGAAAGAGAATATGTATAGCTCTTGTATCACTATTAACAACATCATTACAGGAAAGTACAAGACGATCGAGGATCCAAGAAACACGAAGCATGACTATAGACAGCAAATTCGTACATATGCAGGTGATGGCACGCACGTAGCTAACCGCAACAAGGTGATCTCCGATCCGATCTACCAGTAGCCTTGGCCGTAAAGTAGGCCGGCGCCACCCGTTTGCTCATACATCATGGTCTGGTACGGCGGAGGCACGGCGCCGGCTGCGTACTCCAAGGTCCGTCCCGCGCCGGGGCTCGCCGTCGCCATCGCCGGCGGCAAAGCCGCCGTCGGAGAGGCTCGTCCGAACGAGGAGTAGGAGGAGGACGGGACGCCCGCGGCGTCGTGGTCGGCTACGTTGGAGTCGCGGCCGGTGAGCTCCTGCACGACGGCGCGGAACTCCTCGGCGCTGGCGGTGAGTTTGATGGGGCTTGAGATGTACACCACCTTGATCCCCTTCCCGCCGCCGCCGCCGCCGCCGCCCTTTCCCTTCCCGCCGCCCTTGCCGTAGTGGTGCACCGGCGGCTTGGAGATGCCGTTGTGCTGCCCGTGGTGCATGCTCAGCTTGTCCATCTCAACTATCTCTGCTAGCTCCCGCGTACGATCGAACACACGCAACCAGTAGCAAACGAAACCAAGGATCGATGAAGAACTTCTTGATCTGACGAAGCGCGGCGGACTGATCAATCAATTCACCTAAGTTGGTTTAGCTTGAGATGAGGAGGTGGGGTGTGCGTTTGCTCGCGCATTATATAGGGCGCGTGCCGCCGCAAGATTACAAGCCCAGGGTGAGATGATTTTTGTTTCAAGATATTGCTCCTTCTGTGGCTGTGGATTGGCCCGTGCAGGTTCCAGGAATCTGCCAAATAATAATTTTTGTTATGGTTTCAATTGAGGCACATGGGGCTTTGATTAATTTTGGAGTCAGCAGTGTTCAGTACGGTCATAGGTTGTGACAGTTTCTTGTTATCGTTGCTTAGCTTCTTTTGTTGTTGTTGGAGCAGTACTTGAGAAAGTTGGTGAGACGGACGACCTGTGGATTTTGAGATATGTGAAGGTTCCTGGAAAAACTGCACGGCAGATTTTGACATGGGCGTGGCATTTGATCGCTTTTTGTGCGGGACTGTTTACGTATGTCTTTGTATCTGACGAGGGTGTATATATCTCCTTACAGTATTTTCAACTGAACTACCGCCCATTCCTCTACAGCTATTATTTAGTAAAAGCACCACTCCAGCTGAATTCCTATCCTCCTCCCCATCTCATCCGCCTCTCCTCGCTCTTTATGGTGAGCCTCTCCCCTCTCCATCGCCACCACGGTTGGCACTGGCGGCACGAGCTTGGTCGTTTCCAACACCTGGTGGCGCGGGATCCGCTTCGCCTTCATCCCCTCCGAACCCGGGCACTGCTAGATCCATAGGTTCGTCCCCTCCGATCCCTTAGCTCTGCTCAACCGCGCGCCCATCTTGCTGCTGCTCCGCCGCGTGCGTCTAGCTCCTGCACCGTTGCCCATCCCGCTCCCGCTCCGCCGCCCATCTTGCTGCTGCTTTGCTGCGCGTGTTTTGCACCCGCGCCACCGGCCATCCGACCGTGGTGCACGCCGTTGAGGAGCAGGTAGAGGTAGGCGACCGTGCCGTGGCTACCAGATGGGCGGGCGCTCCCACCACGTCGTTGTCGTTGTTGTTGGAAGTGGAGGGACGAGGAGCCGGATGCGGAGGGGACACATGTGCGGGTCATGGTGGCGGAGCCGAGGAGGAGGAGGCGCACGTGGGAGGTGGGAGTTTTGAGGAGGGATGGGGCCGAGCGGTGGAGTAGGCACGGGGACGAGAGGGGAAGCGAGACAGTGGAGATCATCGGGGAGTGGTGTGGCCGGTGTGGTTTCGACGGCTTCGGCACAGAAGGGGAGTGGGGATTTTTGTGGGGAGTTCGAGTGCGCCCAGTGCATTTGGATGGGTAGAGGCGGCTACTGCCTCCGAAGGGTGGGAGTGGAGATTTTTGAGGGGTAGATCACTGCCTTTGGCTCGAGCCGTATCCACCTCAAGTTGTCGTTGCTCTCCTAATATATTCTGAAGTTCTTTTTTTTTCATATTTTCATGTGTAAATTCTACCCTAATCATAGGGTGCCCTGGCAGAGAAGATACATTAGATCGAGCTAGCCTCTATGAACGATGGAAACAATGGTGGATCTTGAGATGACAAGCAAAATCGTAGCCTAGTTGAGGATCAGCAATCACTAATTGAACAAGCTACTCTCTCCATAAGACCCAATAACAAGAGATAAAAAAATTTAACAAGTCGGAAGATAATATGTTGGTGTTGGTATGGCTAAATATAAGTATGGATGTAGTACAAGGGAACGAACAATCTCGTTCTACTTATTGGAAGATAATTCATCGTTACTTTCACAAGAACAAGAACTCCGAGTTAGATCATTATCAAAATTCCCTGATGCACCGTTGGTCTACTATTTAAGAACACATTAACAAGTTATGTGGATGTCATGACCGGATTGAGCGTGGAAGGCAAAGCCAGATGACAGAGAAAGATAAGGTTAGTTCGTATCTCCTTAATTTGCTTGTAACTTCATATTTTGCGTGCAACTTTAATAAGACACATTCACTTGTACAGATTCGTCAAGCAAGTGCTGTGTACAAGGGAGAAGAGGGCAAAGTATTTCAATACTTGCATTGCTAGAATTTATTACAACACCATCTAAAGTGGACTGATATGTTATCTCAGAAATATGTACATGGAAGCGTTAGATACTCTATGGTCAAAGAAGAGAGAGCGGAGGCCATGAAAGAGCTTAAGAAAGATGAGCGCTACGAACGAGCATATGCACTAGAAGAAGAGATGATTATAAATGAAAAACAGAGGATTGCACAAAAACAAGCCATGATGGCGCATGAGATAAAAAAAGCTTGAAGGAGTAGAGAGTTAGAATTCAAGAGAATGTTGGAAGACGAAAGAATTATGAATATGAACATTAGTGCCTTGACTGGGCCACAACAACAATACTACATGAGTTTGCAAAATGAGATTATCGCTCGATGATGCAATAGGTTGGGTTGAGCTGCTTTATTTGTATGGACTATAGTGTTATTTTGTTATACTCTCTATTTTATTGTATGAACTATTTTGTTATATAAACTATAATATTCTATGAACTATTGAGTTGTATGAACTATCAAAACAACATGAGCTATATTGTTGTATAAACTATTTTATTATATGGAAATAGCTGCATATATTATTATTTCTACAAATAAAAAAATGCATACATTATTAAAACAGTACAGAACTACAACCCTTCATAACGTTGCCATAGGTGCTCGACTAGGGAGCTTGCTTGTTTATAATAGAATGACGAGTTTGAATGAACTCAAATAGTTCAGGCATATGCTCATGAGAAACTGCCACACTTTCTCCCACTCCATTGTAATGGAAATCATGTGGACCTCCATCCTGTCCATCTTTAATTATCATGTTATACATGATGACATAATCTGTCATGATTTATCCGAGTGTGTCTTGATCCTAGAATCAAGCTGGTCCATGAACAAAGGCAAAATGAGATTGTAGAACTCAAAAGGCTCGTTCGACATCCTTCCTAACTGCTTCTTGAGCTTGGGTGAAATATTTTTTCTTATTCCCTTGTGAAGATTATATTGTCTTCACAAATATCGTCCATGTCGATATACAGGTAATATCTCATTGTATAATTATGGCAATTGATGGTATAATTCACTTCTAGAGTCTGCCCTTCTGTTAGCTTTGCAAAGAGAGGAGAACGCTGAAAAACATTAATATTATTTTGAGACCCTGGTAAACCAAACAACACATGCCAAATTCAAAGATCTTGTGAAGCAACAACTTCTAAAATGATTGTGGCTCGTGCACGTGACCAGTATACTTACCATGTTGCAAGACAATTTTTCCACTTCTAATACATGCAATCTATGCTCCCTAACATTTCGGGATAACCCCTTTCCTCTCCAACTAGAAGTAATCTAGCAGTATCATTCTCATTTGAAAATCTCAAATATTCATCTCCGAAGACTTCAACAATAGTTTTCACAAACCTTTTAAGATTCTTTATAGCAGTATTTTCTCCAGTTAGAACAAATCGTCTGTAGCATCCACTACTACTCTATATGTTAGCATTCGAAATGGTGCGATAATCTTCTACAAAGAAGATACCCCAAGATGTCTACCTCTATCTTTTTTCTGTAAAAAAATAGTTATCATGGTCTTCTACAACTTGCACTATGCGAAAAATAGAGAACGAGTCATTCTAAACCTGCGCAAAAAAGAAGATGAACCGTAGGCAGGAGGATCAACAAAAAAGTGAACAAAAGCACATTAACTAATTGCAAACCTATGCCAAAGATTGTTGGGCCATAGGTAGGAGTATCTGAAAAGTAATCGTGGTATAGTCTTAAATGTCTAACTTTTCTATTGCGATAAATTACCTGACATCTAGGCATAGAACAGCCATACCGTGGAGCATCCAAAAGCTAATATTGATTGTGTGCTAAGTATGCTGTAGTAAGAACAAGTTCGTCGCAGCATCCGACGATGACGAATCCAAAAGATATTATATGAGTAAGTCGTGACTACTTACTATGATGTGGTAGAGGAGAAATAACTAGGAAAAGCGAATAAATTTGTATGTAGATTATAAAAATATACCCGTTACAAATCTATAGTTAATTATAGGAGTAAAAATAAAAGGTTTACCTAAAAGTGTAATTTTTTTTAAGAGACTCTTCGTATGAAGAATGAAATACGAAGGTTCGGTTGGAGACGCTCTTTCAAAACCTGCCAAAATCGGCAGTCTTCGAGTTCCAGTCCACGTACGGCACCTTGCCTGAATCGGCAGCCTTCGAGTTCCAGTCCACGTACGGCTCCACGGAGCATCGTGGCGAGATCGAGATGTCTCTCTGTTTTTGCTTGTGCGTGTCACTGTGTAGTGTTCATTAGTTCCTGCATGTGAAACGCTCGCATGCACGCCCATGTGTGGTATAAATTTTCCCGTGAAGCAACCGTGGCAGGAAAGTGCATGCTTTCGGATGCGTTTCTCACTGTGTCGACAGCCAGTTTTAAGCGAAACATCAGGTTACAAAGTCAATTCCGTGGAAGCTGGAAAGAATCAAATTCTGGCTGTCTTTCAGAAAACCAAAGTGTTATTTCACGGATTCAACTATCCAACGGTGATGTTCATCTAAGGTTGTGTCTATGATATAGAGTGACCAGGGCATGCACCTGCGTGCACCACACCGTCTCCACATAGGCACAGACGCTGCGACCTGATCAGATTGAGGTCACTAGCTACGTACGAACTCGATCGAACTTGATCCAATCATTAATTTCAAGAGAGACGACTAACTAATTAATTAACAGATGGAGTAATATGGTTTGGATTCGAAAACCCGTTGGGAAGAATCAATCGATGTATCCAATCAAACAATAGCAAACGCAGATAACGAATTGTTTCTGGTCCAAGATTGTGTCTCCGTCTACTTATGGGAACTCGCCACGATTATCTCTTATTTAAATTGTTCGTTGAGCAGGTGCGAGGTACTTTCTGCTTCATGCATGCAGGTCAGCTGATCAATGTAGTCCTGCTTTGAACGGCCGGAGATGG